>OZ026598.1:17842200-17844700 GCA_964020085.1 Micromussa lordhowensis
TCCTGCGTGTTTAATGAAATTCCACATGACTTAGTTGAATGGAGAGTACAAGACAAAGTCTTTGCACATTTTTAACTTTGAAAAATACATAAATATGTCAAAATAGGACATCACTGCCTACTCAGAAATTAAAGGCTTCTCAATATCCGGTTCGAGCGCTCGGACCTCGAACCCTGGCCGGGGACATTACGTTGTGTTCTTGGGCAAGACAGTTTATTCTCGGAATGTCTCTCCCCACCCAGGCGTATAAAAATGGGTACCAGCGAGCATTATGCTAGGGTAGCCCTGCAATGGACTAGCATCCCATCCAGGGGGGTGTAGAAATACTCCTAGTCGCTTCATGATGCAGAAACCGGGAAAAGCTCCGGCCTGATGGGCCACTTGGCTCATATGCAGACTTTGCCTCTTACTTTACCGGTATAGTTTAACACCATGAATGCCATGTAGTGAGTATCTATGTCATCATCAATTCTTTTAGCATTTTGGGTTTAACTGCACATTTAATCTTCTTCAGTTCTTTGTGTAAGTAGTAATTGGGAAATCAGTTGTTGTTGTTGTTGTTGTTGTTTGCTTGTGTGCCTGACTGTTTGGTTGTTTGTTTGTTTGTATGAATGTTTTTGGATTTTGCGTGTTCTTCTGTCAGGAAAGGTAAGAGAGTCATAAAAAGTTCTTCTGAGAATATGTGGCCTCCGCTAACTTGCTTCTAAATTCTATATCACCAATAAGAAAGGAGAAAGCTATGGTTGCGGAGGATGGTGTTAGGGATTGAGGAAGGTGTTCTATAAACGAAGGTTACTATGTCGTTGGAGTTATTTTTTTGCCATAGCCGGCCGTCGACTAAATAGATCCTGTCCATAATTTAGATTAATTAGTTCTGGCTAAGAGTAGGAAATTATTTTGTCAAAAACGATTTTGAAAACTGTTTTCGAAATTTCACAAACTAGCTCTATATTTCTTAAACAAACTGAAAGACTAAGATAATACGTTTTATTTAAGTGTCGTACTGCTCTTTTTGTTAAGAGCATTTTTAAGTAGCTAAGTAAAATAATATATAGCCGGATTCCAAACCTCGATTATTCAGTCTTGTCCTTTAATTGATGCCCATCATCATATTAAGCTCGTTTCCAAACATATACATGTTTACAAATGCTCGACTCACGGAAGGCTTGTAAATTCATCAACTTCCAACCTTAAAGTCTCAAACTGGGAATCGTGTATTTCAAATTAACGATGCATTTTATTGATCTCTTCAATTTCCTCCTCACGAAAGACACTACTTAAAACCACCATACTGCGTCTGCGTAAGGCGGTGTAAAATCAACCTGGGGTGGAATGCTTTACTGACTGTTAAGTACCTGTTGAATCTTGAAAAAAATTTCTTAAAACTAAATAATAACAGTGCTATTACTAATAATAAACGTCATGTCTCTGTTTTCGTTCTTCAGTTGTTGTTCCACGGGTTGATTTTGCTATTACTTTTTTTTCCTGCTGCCATTGCATTGTGGAAGCAGTGCTAACAGAGTGATCACCAAAGTCAACTTTGACCATGATCTGCCTGCAAAAGAAAACATGGTACAAATCACTATTTCTGCCCATCAGTTTTTTCATATACAGCTCAGTCAAAAAGGACGTCAAAACTCCATTATATTGGAGGCTCGAAACTCAGCAAATTTAAACAAAAACATATTTCGTTGTTTCAAAGAACTCTTTTAAAATCCGCTAGTCGTTTCAGCCCAAATGCATGCATGCAGTGTCCTAAAGTTAAGACATAATTTGCCATAATTTATTCGTCTCCGGCTTAAATAGACTTCCCTTTTCAGGCATGACTGATGGGTTACTGAAAATTATCACATAGTTTATCGTTAGTTTAAACAATTCCTCTGCTTTACTTCATTACTTAAAACGTTTCCAACTTCACTTGCCAGAACATAAATTAATTCATGAAATTTCCCACATTATTGTGGTAAATAGATTTGCCTATTTGGGTGAAAAAAATTAAAAGGAAAAAACAAACATAACTCAAAAGAGCTACAGTCGAACCTGTATTAAGCGGTCACCCTCGGGGAATGGCTAAGTGACCATGTTTGATTTGAGATGTACAACGTTGTTTACATATTTTGAATCCTGCTCTCCACTTCTGTTGGGAATATCGCTAACATTGGATGATAAACTTGAGCGCACCAATCCTTATGCTTTAAGAACTTTTTGAAACTTAGGAAGTTCAGTTAGTCACGACGTATGTCTTTCCATTTCCTCAGTGAACTCATTAGATAGTCTTCTTGCAAAGCTTTAGGATGCAGGCCCTAGTTATATTTCAATTTTGTTATGCCTAGGGTTACCAAATACTACCTACGGGGTTGTGAAACAACCATCTAATAAATGAACGTTTAAATAGACAGTTCAATTATTAGCTATGACATAAACATATAAATTGAGTCAACTTAACAAAAAAAATTCTCCACGTATTAAATACTTAGCGTATTCAGGAGGATATCATTTT
>OZ026598.1:17847200-17877200 GCA_964020085.1 Micromussa lordhowensis
CGACGAGGCTCAAGTCCTCCACAGCCTGAAAGGAAAATCAGTACTTAGCTCAAAACAGAACCTTAAAGTGCCATGTAAAGGCTCACATATGATTTAAACTAACCTTCGGAACCATTCGCTTTTTTCTACAACATTTAAATGAAGTTACGCCGCAAATGCAAGCAGAAGACATTACACGATTTTCAAATAGTTGATCGTGTTGCATATTTTTTTCACTGTCCGCTGTGTGCCTGTCATCAAAAGCCTCCAATGGCGTTAAAGTTGGCTAAAAGATGAAATACCGGAACAAAATCAATAAAACTCACAATCAAAACAATTGTGAGACGAGAATATGTTCTAACTAATAAAAATACAACATCAGCATCTCTCTTCCTCATTCCCAGACAAAGATTTTGCGCTCGAAAGAAGTCACAAAGGTAAATTAAATGACGTTGAGGATTTCCCATTGACATATTTTTGTTTTTTGACTTTTTAAATATCATCAACATATTAATAACATGATAAAAACAAATGAACTTTTAAATAGACAATTCATTTATGAGCTTTGGCATAAACATATAAATTGAGTCAACTTAACAAAAATAAATACTCCACGTATTAAATACTTAGCGTATTTCAGGAGGATACCATTACCGAAAACCAATCTAAACGATACTCTTGTTACAGATCGAACATCACAAAGATATCCCAACATTGCTCGACTCAAATGAAGCGCGTGTATTTCAAGTAAAACCGGTAAAATACAAGTAACTCTTAAAAGTAATGAAACAAACCTACCTCTTCGAGCGCTCTTTTCCTTGGGCAACACTTCAATGAAAAAATACCACAACTGCAGGGCAAGTCTACCGCAGAGGATCGCGAATGAAAATTTTCTAGTTCCAGAAATTTAGTCAGATCTCCATGATATTCTTGTTTGCTCGATTGATCTAAAGCTAAGGATGACCAAATCATAAGAAAAAAGGCGATGAATCGAAACATGGATGTCAGCAGCATTTTTCTTCTTGTTTTTTTTTTTGTTTGCTTTTCTTTGAATGATCGGTTAAAACTCCACTAGCTTACAAAAACTCAACAACGGAGAGCGACTTCTAATTGACATTCAAACTGCTTACCGCACTCGACTTTTTTATAAGTTTTCCAAAGGTTGCAGGTGTAATGCTATAAATCAAAGTGAGGGCGGATTTGGACTTTGATTTATCTACTGTTTTTATGTTTGGTGTTGAAAGCCATGACCATGCTTAGAATGTGGGAGGTTTCTAGCACTTAGAACACAAGTAGAGATTTATAATGCGTCATTCCGACAACAGGAAGTTATACCTCATCGTGCGAATTCTTCGAAGGTTGTTTACTTTTTAGAGCATATGCAAACTATACCGACCATCATTTTAAGTTCAGTCTCTTCACATTACGATTCATCGAAAGTTCGACGAATAGCCAAAAATTTGAAACGACCCTAACTTGAATTTCCTTTCTTGAGGCTGCTCACTTTTCGCGGATGTTTCCAAGTTTAATGAACTACACATATGTTAAAGTCACTCTGACACCTGAATTCAGCCCTCGTAAAAACTCTTTGAATCCCCGCTTTTGTGGCTTTGATGCGATATCATACTGACCTAGCACACCAAAAGATTACCAATGTTTTGTCGAACTACTTTCGTGACTTTACAACAGCCGTTTTTAAATTGTGGCAGAGGCGATTCAATAAGACACAACAGGAAGGCATTTCTAAATTCAAACTTCATTCTTCGTGACGGTTCAATATTTATTAGACTAATTTGCCTCAAGATACATGCAGCAAGAATGAGGTTGTCTCGCTATAATGCCACAATACGTTTATAATACTGAAAACAAAATGACGCCGGTCTAACAGTTTCGAGGGCAAAACTTGTTATTAATTTCAAGGTATTTCCGTTTACCCAATCTGCACCTAAGGAATTTTTAGTCGTGTTCATGAATCCTGCTCGGAACTAGAATTTCCAACGCCATTGAATATTCCTAACCAGTTCTCGTGAAGTATCAGCATTTCCCAGCGTTGACTCTATAATATTTAGATTATCAATATTTAAGCATACTTGACTGTTACAAAAACACAAGAGAACTCTTGAGGGTGGATTAATTTTTACAGAGCATAATTAAGTGCGACTGACAGTTATTTAAACTGGTCTTTTAATGAAGTCGTTGAAGATATCTCTTCCCGTTATTTTAGTCTTCTTGCTTTTATGCTGTAATAAAATCAAAGCTAAAGCGATATTTACGGAAAGCGCAGCCATTGAAGGCGCAGGTGGTGAAAAAGCAATTAAAACCTGTGGCGCAAAACGGAACGAAAGCGGCGTGCGCCGAAACACGGCGGCCATGTCTATGGTCTAAACATGAATTGTAGCCGTTCTAGATGTTTATAAATCCAGTATTAAAAAATTGATTTTAGCAAAGTAGAAATCCAAATAAAATATATCCACACTCTGGTGATGAGCGCAATGATCGAAAACAATAAGGGTAGATTAAATTTTAACAGTTTTTACAGTAATTTTGTTTGACATATGCAGATTATTCAGGAGTTATTTGATCACGGGAATGCGCCCGAGGACTTTGAGGAAATAATACTGTGCTTTTAAACTGAATTGCATGCCACTGATATTTTATTTCAAAGGGATACGCTGTCCTCGAGATGTAATGACAACTGACAGTAATCTATCAGTTGTCACTCTGTTTGCACGACAATTCTTTTTTATGCACAAACCCTGTCAAATGACGCACATGCAGAGAGAATATTCGCATGTGTCGCTGGAAGAATTGCGTGTCAAGTCGTGGAGGCCGGAACCGATCTGCAAAATAAAGGCCAGGTTCCTGTCTACGTATGCCAGCCTACAGTCCGGCAATCGGTGTGAAATTAAACAGCAAGCAGGAAATCCACGTGCTTTTGCATGCTTACGTAAGGAGGTGGGATTATTTTCTTTAGCATGATAATGGAGTGACCGTAAGTGTCGTATGGCGTGTCAGATGTATAAGAACCGACAACAAACAATAAGGTAAAAGCTAAATCTAATTTCAGGATAAGCAAACAATTCAATCTACTTCAAAGCCCATTTTCATTTGTGTACAATGCATGTAGGAGATTAATTTTTATCACTGACTGCATTTGCATTCTTATAATATTAGTAAACTGGAAGATAACTCCAGGAACTGAAACATGGAAATTTTATCTTCAGCGGAAAATTTTACCCCACAAAGACCACCTTCATGTTTTTGTTTGTAAAGAGTGCACTCGTTCAAAAGATATGGAACGGCAAGCGTAGACGCGTCATCATTTACAACTAGTTCAACGTACACTATACATTCCCTTGAGAAAAATTAAAGGTGTTTGTCAGTAAACCGCTTTGCTTTTAATGTTTTCTCGTCGTCAGTCTATTGCTGACAAATGAAGAAAATATCTCAACAAGAAGCTATAACTATTTTTCCAAACTTTCCTGCTCCAATGACCGAGTGAGCCTAACTTCGCAGCCATTTTCTGAACTTTTCATCCCCAAAGTTAGCTTCTTACACTAATTTTATCCCAATTGTCCTCCTCGTCGAAAATGATGGAAAAATCACAAAGAGAAAGACTGACAACGTTAACATGGGCGTCAGAAATATTTTTATAGTAATTTGTATTGTTTTTATAATATTTTATTTATGATCTTTTTTTTCAGCCAAACAAACTTAAGTCTATGGTCTGTTGAAGTATAAAATGAAAACTCAACAAAGGAGAACGGTTTTCAAAGAAGTACAGAGTGTTCCATTCATCTCCATTTCTTCATCTACGTGCTTACATAAAGCCACTATTGCCATTTAAATACTACAACGAGGGCGGGCTGTGCTGTCTTTAATTTAATTTTGTTTGCTTTGAGAACGACATTTTTAAACGTTTCGGTTCATATAGACACCCGCAATCATTAACATTTTTTGAAACATACAGGTATCATTTGATATCTTGATCGGGTCGTGGCCACCTTCGTTGTTAGATTGCTATAAAACTAGATTCGAACATTAAATTGTTTGAATGCTTTTAAGCCTATTGGTCAAGAGCTTGAAGAATTCCCCATCAGGCTACAACATATTAAATGGATTATTTGCAGTTTTGAAATATGGCTTCTAACTAACGATTTTGAAATGCCCTTCTGAAGTAAAGAGACAAGCTTCTAGCTATTTCAAGTAGGTATCATCTTTATTGAGGCATACGATATTATACAGCGCCATAATTTTATTTTCAAAGCAATTACTTAAACTTACAATTTGGTACAGGCAAACAGAACTCCTGCTCAAATTAATGAACATCGCTAACTATTTTAAGTAAACTGAGGTAGCATTAGTAAACGCAGAGATGATAGAAATAGTTACAATGCCGGCAAATAACACGGCCAAAGGAACTTTGCCGTTTTACAAAGAATTCGTTGGTGTAGGAGGGCAGGCAAGGAACGTCTTTGGCCCCATGAATGCAGAGACATAACTGAATGCAGCTAGGGGTGTGGAGAAGAAACAAGAAAACGATTCCACCTTCAAGTTGTACCAGGTTCTAAACATAGGAAATAAATGGCGACTGGTACATTTACCCATAGTTCTTAGCGCATGAAAATTTTCACAGCGCTCATTAAAACGTACAGAAAAGTTCTAACACCTTCAAATCTACGAAACTGATTTTCGTTAGTACAGTGACAAAGGTTACAAAAATATAGCTTTCCTTGTGCCTGACGGACTTCAACTGTCAGGTTCCATGTTAAAATGTACAGCCTCTATCTTTTTTCATGCGGAGGATTACTCTAGCTTGAGTGGGCGTTTCTCTAAGTAAGCGATATCGGTACAGCATTTAGAAAACGAAACACCTGCCTGATCACGCAAGTTACGCACGTGCATGAGGTCATATGCTGGGTGGCATGTGCCATAACACGGAAGTCCTTTTCGCATGACGTGTGCATGTAATCTCAGATTATATCATCAGAAACTGAACATCAAAGTTATACTTTTATTTAAGTTTTGAAGACGTGGCTTTCCCTGCCTGCTTTAGAAATGCTTGCATTCAGAAGCTGCCGGTGATTTTATAGTCATCAATTAGAGCTGAAGTCATGTCTGTTTTGTTTAGAAATCATAGTGATTTCTCCAGTCGTGGGCGTTTTCTACAGTAGGTGAACAATAGAAGTGTAATATTTACAATCACAAAACTAGTAGAGAAACTTCAATTTTGAATTCGTTTAGCTAAGCGATTGCTAACTCTAACTTCAATCTTCACAATCGCATGTCCTAAAAATGCGACTATTTTAAATACCGGAAACGAAACGGATTCAATTGCGTCATATCCGAGTACAGCTAGGTCCGTGTAAAGTGAGCAATAAGACGATGGATTTTAATTTCCTGTTAGCTATGGCAGTTACTAAAATTAATCACTTTGGTTTGTGTTTGCGTGGTATCATTTGCAATAACGCACGTGCATATGCATATATTCTGGAAGAATGATTAGCATGGCATGTGCCAACCATGTGCAGGACCTCAAGCCGTACGTGCAGAAATAATAAAAAGACGTAAATATGAGCTTTCTGTGGGATAATTTGTGCATATAGCTGTTAGTATCAAATGACAAGTCTAATTTATTTCTGTTTGTATTCATTCCCCCTCGTCCACTCGAGCTGGGAGCCAGTGAGTTTTTTTTTTTCATAAACACCTTGTAATTTCAACAAAAATAATCGCGCTACAACAGCTTGCCCTTCCCTATCAGGTCGACTTAAAAAGGCGTTCCTATTGCTAGTCAGTTATGAGCAAGTTAGGAGAAAATCCTAAATCACAAGTTTAAACTAATCCCGGCTATATGAGCGTTAATTCTTTTTCCAATGGTTAATGCAACCTTCAAATATATCATACAGATATTTCAAAGAGACAAAACTGATCAACGACTGCCATTTATTCGTTCTCACTCGGAGTCAGTTCCCTGCTGAGATGTTCCAGCTTCCTCGATCTAGAAAGAAAAACACAGTTATTCCTTCTTGTGTTAACGTCGTTTATCGTAAACCATTCTGGGCCACATGCCCAGTGCATTCGTTAAATATTTGTCCATACAGGTGAGCAAGGTCGTTGTTTTAAACGATTTGTACTCATTGGTAAAGTCTGTAAAGAAGGGGACATTAGGGTTTATGATATTGCGATATTGAGCTTTTTTCCATGCGGTATTTTGGTAATTTAAATCTTAACGTGCAGTATCGCGGTATCATCTATCCCGGCGGTATGCGGTTTTTCATCCTTTTGGCTGACGGTATTCGGTAAAAGAAGGTCCTTCACGGTACTGCGGTACCGTTCATTTGCGCTCTCCTGTCGAACTATCAAAATAACCAAAACACACGGACATATGGTGCATCAATGCTTGAGATAAATAAACACACCAGATGGGTGCAACTTCAAGTAAGCGTGGCCGATTATACGGGGCTCTAAATGCGGTATCGGTATTTCGTCGATTTTCTACACGGTATTTCGGTATTTTTTGCGGTATTGCGGTATTGGGAACCCCCCAATGTTCCCCTCTGTAAATGCATGGTTAAAAAATTACGGAGAAATATCTAAGTCACTCTGAAACAATAACAAAGAACCTCGAAATGTCAGAGGAAGGCCTTCTGGTAATTGCTAGACTCCGGAGTGTCAGACCTTTCGATTTCTGGGTTCGATCGAATCCAGGCCTGGAGAGTCGTGTTTTGTCCCTGTTATATGCAAACCTCAATTTTACTGTCAACACCTCTCTTGATAAGTCTCCCATGCGGTGGGCGATACTCTAATGAATCACCAGGTTTTCCAGTTGAGTTTGACCATACGCGCACCTAAAGCAACAATACAATTATGATCCCTACAAAAACGTAAAAATTACCTTGGCAAGCGCTCGTTTTCCTATACAACACTTTAGGGAAGTAACTCCGCAAAAGCAGGGAGAGAGTGCTCTAGATGTTGCTAATCCACGAAAAATTTTCGTGTCCTCTTGTGTGAGCCAGTCGTCAAATTGTCTTGATTCTTCTATTTTTGGCTAAAAAAACATGAAATGAGAATTAAGAAAAAAATTCCATATGCTCACAGATCAAAAACTCAGATATATTATTAAAATAATGATGAAAAGGCTGGAAAAACTTGGAAAGGCGGAATAACTATACAATAATAATACTCGTAGAACAATAATAATAATAATAATAACAATAATACTCGTGCAATAATAATAGTACAGCAATTGAGACACAAGGTTTCCAAATCCGCGAACATTGCACGCAGTTACCGTAATCTCCTGTTCTCTTGCTTCATCAACAGCCAACACTGGTGTAATCATGATGAAATGGGCTACGAAGAGAAGCACTGGCGTCAGCGGCATTTTATGTTGCTTGGACGTCAAGTGATCAAATCGATGAACTGCTCAATTCAAAATGATGGCGACGACTCAAAAAGGGAGAGTGACTCAGGGAAGTTTAGACTGCTCATCGTATCCGCCTTTTTATACAACCTCAAAAAGCCGCAGGTGCGATGTTAAAGACCGAAATGGAGGAGGCCGTCAGTGCTAATTTCTCTTTGTTTTGCTTAGGAAACGATTTCGAAGTTCTAAAATTAGGCGTTTTCAAACGTCGCGGCGGGGAATCCAGATCTATGACGCGGCATTAAAAAAGAAAACTGAAGCTATGTTTTGACCCCGTAGTTTCATTTCTAGCTAGATTATAGCTTCGAGTGGAAGCAATTGTGATGGGGAAAATAAACATTGACAGGAATATGAAGCACCATCACATATTTAGATTTTTACAGTTTTCATTACAATTTATTACAATTTACTACAATTTGATGGCAACTACAAAATACAAAAATACAATAAAAAGAAAAAGAAAAAGAAAAAATGCCAGAAGAATAGTTCGTAAAAGAGTCAAAGACCCCACACTCAGACAGACCACTCAACTATTAAAAAGTGCAAAATAACAAAAACAAATTATAAATCGAAATATTAAACATAATAAATATACAAGAATAAAAAAGATCTACTAAAATATACTATGTCAGTTTACAATTAATCAAGTAATTCAGTTGGTGTTCGCTAAGAAATTTGTCACACTACGCTTAAAACACGATCCCTTACTCAGTTGAGACAAACTCAAGTAAAACATATCGATCGACCTTAGCTCTTTGAAAAAGCATCCAAAGCTCACCGTAAGATAATCAGTTTGAGCTGTTCGTGTAAAAGCACCCCAGTAGGCCATTCAACACTATCAGCGATACATTAATTACTTCGGGTAGAAAGAAGGTGTTTGGACACAAATAAATTATCCTTAGCTACTTGAAGCAATTTAGTTACCCTCAAGTAGAGAATTCAACATTTCAAGTATCGTGAAATGCTATGATTTATCATTGATGCATCAACGATTTCAAGTATAAAATAGCTGAATAGACACAATAAGATTATTTTTAGTTACTTGAAGCAATTTGTTAAACATTAATTTTATATTATTGATTACTTTCAAGTGGGCAGCGTTAATGGAGAAAAGGTAACGAACGATAAAAAAACCTTGCATAGTACGTAAGGTACCGAAGCATTTGAAAGTATCATCAACATCGTGCAGTTGTCAGATTCATAACGGAGAATGAAGAAATGGTAATTCTGAAGACACCTGAGGACAACATAAGTAGAAGTGCCGAAGTGTTATACAATGCCCAGCATAGGAATACAAAACATCGTGATATTGTTGTGTCTCGGTTTCATGGACTTGAGAGCGAGTTGACAGTTTTTCAGATAGCTAAGATGGATGGTCCATAAACGGACAAGTCGGAATGTTTTTCTTGAAATGGACTTCATTAATAGACTTATTTCTTTTACCGAACATACCGAAACCGCAAGAATTTCTTTTGAATTTTAGAACATTTATGATTACCGGCTTATCTTACTTTTTAGTTTTTATTAAAAAATGAGACTCAGTTTAATTTACATTTTTAGTTTGTAGTTGCTTTTTATTCTCAGGGCTGGGGGGAAATTGTTTGCGTTCTTTACCTATTGCTTCCTTTGGCCAATTATAAAGAACCTTGGAAACGGTGCAGACACCGGAACATTACTTTTAAAACCAAGGTCACCTGTTTAGATTTGTATTCTTTTTTATTGTATTTTTTTCTGTACTTGTCTGCCAAGCTGGACAACATGGATATCACTAATTATAATCAGTATTAATCCCAACGGATAATAAAATGTAAAAATATCTTTATTATGTAATGTTACTTCGAAATAAAACAACAAAAAAAACATTCTGTAAAATTAAAAATACGAAAGTTGACTTGAACTAAGGCTTCCATGTTTGGTCAAACAATGTGGAGAAAGAGTTGATACCTCAAAGTTTGATCAGCGAATCAAATTTGAATTATTTAGAGAATTAAGGTTTTTTCGAAACATATTTATTCTGGAGAAGCAAATTGATTTACTAAATTTAAATTTCACAGGACAAAAGAAGAACAACAGGAACACTAATTTTATACTTTGCATATCACAATATAGGAAACTCTCGCGACATCCACACTGATGGCGCCAAAAAACATGTCTTAAAATTGTATACAAGTGAAATTGAATAAATATTACTAGTCCTAACAATAAGTTCTTTATAAGGTTTTCTTTTACTTGTTTATTCTTCAGTTGGAACAGCGTTTTGAACACATTTTCAGACGCAAGGTAAAAGTCTTCTTATCGATAATTTTTAACTATTTTTAACTGAAGCTGCACTTTGAGATTCAAATCCCCCCTAAATAAGTAAATATACAAGTGCAGCGAACCGTTAGTGTACATTGTGATCATTATAATCAAAGTAACCCACCCACTGGCGTCCATTGATAACTCTCACCCTCATGTACAGACCCAATCGTTGCCGAGACGCCAGCCATTCAGTAGTACATAAAATACACAGGAAGCGATTTGGACTAAGGGCTGACATTTACATCGATTCAAAGAGCTTTACACAGGAAGAGTTTTCCCAGGGACGGACGTTTTAGACGATCAGATATTTCTTGACATAGCGGCAAAATTCGAGAATGTTTGCTTTGATGCACTTTCAGACTTATTCCATCGGCAAACAGAAAGAGATTGCTTTATCAGCATCATTTTAAAAAGTCTTTGACATGACGCTATATATATTATATTAGAATTTCAAATATTTCTGACACTGGGCATGAATGGATAAAGATTTTCTTTTGTTCCCCGACCATGTTTAACCTGTCTGTAAGAAAAAATTTAAAAAAATATCCGGAGTTTAAAGTGGGAAAATCTCTCGAAAATTTAATCGCGTATAATTTTTGAGCGGCGAGTCTAAAAGATGACACTAGTCGTGCTGTGACAAATACACCGCACCCTCTAATTGACTTATTCGGAATAAAGCAAATAAACCTAAACATAAATTCCGGGTTGCCAAACCTCCTACGACTTTGAATTGCGTCACCTTGGGTTTAGCATATAAGGACAAGAGCCTCTAGTTACAAGAGTCTCCGTTTACAAGAAAAGTGGACATACTATTGTCAAGAACTTGATCCTGGTAGAAATTAGCAATGATGCTAAAACGTTATTTATTGCTTGTTGCGACCTTCAATTTACTAGCTCAATTCTTGGCTATTCCAGTTTTTTCAGTTTATATACGGGAGGTTGAGGATCCTACGTCATCTCCAAGTTTAATGTGCTGTGGAGTAACTTCGCTGAAATGCTGCGGCGGTAACCGAAAGAAATCAAAGGTGAATTTACAATGACAGAAGTTTAGGTGCTTGTTCAAAATTTTAATTATCTTTTAATATTGCCTAACTCTTCTTGTAACGGTAACCACAGGAGACGTGAAGCGTTCTCCAGTTCATTATACTCTTATTTTTTTGGTTAATTTCCCTTGACCGTGTTTTCCTGTTTTGGGCGACAAAAAAACAGAGGTTTCATAGCGAATAAATTTGCCAAAATTCTTTGTAAAAGAGGAAGTACATTTCTTTGATTTGTTTTTTGAGATTGACACAAGGGGTTGACAATCGCGTTGGACTCCAACAGTTTCTTCTACCGCTTTATATTGATATCAACCTATTTCAGAACTGATAATCATTTTGGAAGGAAGTGGAATGAAGTTCAAAAGAGCCGACATTTCAACCATTACCAACATAAAATATCTCGCTGAACTTAAAATGAACAAGACTTGTGTACCGCTAAGGTGTGCTTACCTTGCATTGAAGTAAAAGTACAAATTTGAAAGAAAAGTAAGCTAAATAACCTTACAGTAGATGCCTATTTCAAAAAGACGTGTACAATGTGATCTTGAAACGCTGAAAAGGGAAGTCGAATCATGTTCAAAAGAGCCGATATATCAACTATGACAAATAAAAACGCTGAGGTATACTTACTTAGTAAGAAAGTGTAAATAATATTTTGAAAAAAGTAGCTGCAAAACTAGACGGTAGATGACTATGTAAAATTAGGCACGTGCTATGTTATCAGGGTAAGGTTACTTTCGTTTAGAAGCTCTACTGTGTTATCTAGCTTGTTTTGATAGACAAGCTTTCTTAAGTACAGGGTAATTCTTTTATTACGTTCAAGTTGTCGTTTAAATCAAGTTTAGCAGATTCAAAAAAAACAAGTAATTGCTAAATCAGCGAGAACCTAACGAAATATTTGAAAATGAACTGCTAACGGATATTTTGTGTCATACTGGTGGTAATTAAAAAACGTCTTAAACTAACAAGAAACTTGGTTTTTTTTTACATTCGGAATTATAGGTGTTTGTTGGCCGAAACACGAAACCCAGGCAAGCAAAAGAGGACGACTTGGAGTCTTATCCGCTCCACAAGAAAACGCTGCTGGAAACACAACAATAAATGGCTCCAATCAACCACTCAACTAAATTATAACCAACATTTAGATGAATGTAACGAATACGAGCTTCTAACGATGGTAACCACTTCGGTGCTTGAAAGAAAAATAAAAATTGATCATCTTCTGAGACTTACAAGATGTCTAGCTACACCATCTTGTAGACGTAGTCCTTTATTTCCGAATGACACACCACGTTCAATTCTTGAAAAAGATAAAAAAACAGAAGCACAAACATGCGCATATTCGCGCATATTAATCGTGAATCCATCTGCAAAGAATGACATTTTGTACCAATTATACATCTTACATTGTATGCAATCGATGTTCCTTTGTAGCTAATAGGGAGTTTAAGTACCCACGACGGCGACGTCGAAGACAACGCCGATTGAAATTAGAATTTATATTTTACCTACAAATCTCGCGGTGCTCTAAAGTCATTTAGTTTGTTTGTTACTGTCAAATTTGAAATAGAAATTTAAAATATTAGCCGTCGTGGCTCACGTTCTCCAGACAACGCAGAATTTGGTCATTTCACGTTGTTGTTTTGCAGAGGACGGCAAAGATGTACCAAGAATTATAACGCACGTACACAGCCATTGTTCTGCTCATTAAACTTTTTGTTTCGCGACTTTCTCGTTGCCGTTGCCGTCGTGGTTTTCTTAAACTCCCTACTAGTATTCGACTCACGCCACTGTGGTTGCCTCAGTAGCTCAGTGGTTAGAGCACCTTTCATGAGATCGGGGTATCGTGGGTTCGAATCCCGGGGCAATTGATTTTTTCCAGTATTTGTTCTGTTTAGAAAAGATAGACATATCAGACTTGATCTCTCTGATGATGAACACTATACATCTTACCTTGTTGGTGTTTTGAAGCTAGAGACTAAATATGTATTTCTCTCTGATAAAATTTATCATAGAGGGCTTCTGTATAGAGCGTTTTCACATGACGTCACGGCAGCCATATTGGTGTTCCAAAACTATGAAACGGCGGCCATGTTGGTGTACCAAACCAGTCCTGTGGGAGTTCAACTCTTTTCTTATGTAAATACTTCCTTTTGTGCCAATTAATTTGCATGTGAGCTGGCCACGTGAGTGAAAACGCTCTATTGTCGCTTAGATGGCTAAGCCGGTGCTCCTAGACAAAAAATATTCACCCCTTTGGGAAATGAGCTATTTTCCTATACAAACCACTCACATTTCTCACTGTTCGGACAACTCCAAAATAGCCGTGCTTTAAGCACTTCAAAAAAACCCGGCGAATTAAGTTTGTGCCATTTAGGCAAAGATGGGGGTGCGTCAATCTCCTTTTATAACCGTGAGTGTTGGCCACACCCAATTCATAACGATGGCAAGATTAGTTAATCCGTTAATCTTGATTGTTTTCATTGTTTTCGACAGTAGATCACCGGCGCCCCCGTATAAAAAAAGTAAGGAGCACTCCCACCACCATCGACAATTGAACCGTCCGTAAGTCGAATCCAGAATCCAAGGCGAAGAGAAAGGCTAACATCAAAGCGAAACCTTTTTTATTGTCGTGCACAACCTAGTAACGTTTTTGGCAAAAATAGTGAACATTAATTGTAGCCAAGTATCTTCAAAAGCCAAGTGATTGGCACCATCAGGAGAAAAACGTGGAGCCAAGCACCCACTCCGTGGTCAAGACTACTAGACGGAATGAATGGAGTAAGACTAGAAGTGTTCTAGACGTTCCTGGATTGCTGTCCCAATTCGGCGAACTGTACCCTAGCCTCGTTCCCAAATGGGATCTGACAGAAACGTTTCAAGAAAAGGTTAAACGGCCGGGAAATCTCGCCAAACAACGAGAAATTATTACAGTGGTGCCAAGAGTCTGCCAAGATGACCAAAGCCATAAATCAACCAATTGAAATCTGGTTACTGGTTTCCGATTCTAGATTTGCAGGTTAACGCACTCAGCGTGCATTATCGGGATTTCCCTGCACGAGTTCACTAACAATGACCGAGAAATTTCAATAGCGCACGAGGCTTTGCGAGTGCGGTATTGAAAATTTCGAGTTCACTGTTAGTTAGTAATTCACGAGCAATGAGTGTCTTAACATTTTTATTATTCAAATTGAATACACTGCACAAAGAAATCGTCAAACATTGAGCCAGCCGAAGCCATGGGGTAATGACAGTGGTGTGTTGAATTTACACCACGGCTATTACACCATGATAATGACGACAAGGAGGTTGTTTCGTCACAACCCAGTATCACGTGGTACAAATCAACCACTCAGAAAATCGGAATTCGTGCCAGTGTGTGAAAGTTGAATAATAATTCCAGTTACCGGGTACCGATTTTCCGTCTTGTGTATAAACAACATTTCAAAGAAAGTGTGCCATTATCACTTCATGTAGAAACAACAGATAAAGCGCTAGATCAAAAGAAAACGACAACAGTGAAAATTCTCTACGAAAATTAGATCAGGGGCGCTTTCCATTCGACCAAATATTCCGGGTATTCCATGTGACGAATGGAAAAGTAGTTCCAGTTGGTTGGACTAACCCGTCCCAGGTCATCGCGTTCCAAGTTTCGCGCGGAAAAACGAAATAAACAAAAGAAAACAAATGGCGGACTCGACGACAGCTGAAGTTGAAACAAATGATGTATTAGGTGAGGACGATACTGCGTAGGAATTTAAATGGAGTCCGCGACTACGTTGAGGGTACGATAACTCTTTATTTTCCTGACAAGTTCAAGAGACATTTTCGAATGACGATTCAAACTCACGAGGCTGTTCCCTCGTGCGGTCATGCCCACATTGCACGTAGCTTACATGTATTTTCGCACTACTTACTAAAGCTTGATATGGCCACTCCACCGCAATAATCTCGAGTAGGACTGTCAAATAGAAACGTAAGTAGCTAAAGGCTGCCCATGTTTTGATTTCCAGACTCGGAGAAACTGGGCCGAGCAGGAATGGCGGAATGGAACGGAACTTTCCGGTTATTCTAATTTTCCGGAATATTAGGCCAACCTCGCGAGGTACACCCAAAATTCCTGAATAAAATTCCACCCTGAATTTCCGCAATATTTGGTCGAATGGAAAGCCCCCTAGTTCTCACGTTCTCAGTCTCCTTTGCGCAAGGGTGGGAAGTTTGATCCGCTATAACTTCGCGAAAACTAATTTAAAAAGTCTCCTCTTTCGCAATTACGTAGTTTCATTTTAACCATCGCAATATGTCTCACTCCCCTCGCAAGAAATAATCGTAAGTAAAAGAGCCATACAAAATGGAAATACATTGCGATAAAACAGAATTATCCGAGTCAGTACATAAAGTATCAGAATAACCATCGTAAAAACGATGATGCACTTATTACGCAGCAAAAAACATCAAAGCTTCAGCAAGGGTTTATCGACTTCCGCCCCCGGTTCTCTTAAGTCTGACGCTTTAATAAACTGTGACTTCTTTGTGTGTATTCTCCATTGGGATAAATTAGTAGTGACCGGAGATAATTGTAAAAAAAAATTGATCCAAGCAGGGACGAAATTGCAACTAATATTTTTTCTAAAAATCACTTGGTACCAGTCCACCAATCTGAATGTCACATTTCTTCCCAGTAGCCGCCAATCCGAGGACATGCATAAATATGCCGTTACAGACATGCGCTGTTGTCCATCGTATATTAGCATTGTATCCAATCTCGTTCCCAGAGTCTTCGTTCCCCTTGACCAGCGGTCGAAAACGAGAGCTCTGGGAGCAATCATTTTGAATAACAAAGGAAATAAATTTCACGCCCGCAAGGGATTAGGGTAACGCGACCTCTGGGAACGAGATTGCCCATCCAGTTTCACTGCGTACTCTGCATCTATGGCGCATGCCTGAAATGGTTGCCCCCAGAGCTCTCGTTTTCCGACCGCTGGTCAAGGAGAACAAAGACTCTGGGAACGAGATTGCATTGTATCTAGTATACATTGCCTCGTGTATTGTATTTAGTGAAATTATTTTTTCTGGTATTCAATTTTACCGAGCTTGCGCCATCATCTCTACTATTTTTGCAAACGACTAACGAGACCACAATAAGGCATATTGCATTTCTATTTGATCCAGAGAGCAAACTGCCAACACTATTTGTTACCACTATCATTATTAATAAATTACATTCCAAACAATTGTTTTTGTTGAGGACTTTGAATTTATTGTAGCCTCTTTAAAAAAGTTCTTATCAACAGCTGTGAAAATGAGTGCTTGTTTGGCTGAAGTGTACATCTTTGCATATACTTTTAAAAGCCCGAATTTAAGTTGTATTAGCCATTATAACATGTTCCAGTATTAAGGCGGGGGTACACGTGAATTTAAGTGAAATTTTGGTAAGTTTAAAGAGAGGTTGAAAGGGAAAAAAAGGGTTATGGAACACCACCAGACAGTTGCCCGACCGCACAATGGCACCCCAGGTTGTTGGGCAACTGTTTGGAGTGCGTCTACTAATTTTTTAATTTCAAACTCTATTTTAAAACAACAACAAATCTTCAAAATTTCCTATTTCCATCAATTTTACTAATCCTTTGAGAAAAACTATTTCTCTCCAAATATACCTAAAAATCACCAAAAAATTTACAAAACAACCCAAACCATAGATATGTGAGATGAGCAGAGAGATTCTTGATTGCTTGAAACGTAAACAAGATATTTGCATAAAAAACATAATACCCAGTCAAAATACGGCTTTCATGTGTACCCCCGCCTTAACTGTCAGTGAGATTGGTTCTCCTAAATCACAAAGTTTTCCTTTGCGGAATGGAAGACATTTGATGATGTAACAGGCCCACATTATTTTCAATATATATCCCAAGCTCGAACGAAAGCTTAGGTAATGCATAAATAATGTTATCAAGGCGAATTTGTGATTAGTCTTAAGCCCTATTAGCAGAGAAATTTGAATGTTAATTAGGGAAAGGTGGTTTTTGCAAGAAGTCGAAATGTCTAAATATCAATCTGAATAGAACATAACCCAATCAAAGAATTTTCCTTTCATACACGTACAACTTTGATCGAACTGTCCACTCTTCACCTCCTAGTTCCGCTCTCTGGCCAAAGCATAGGAAGATAAAAATGTTAAATGCAATCTTTAACCTCAGTAACAGAGATAACGCCGAAAACGTCACGTACCACAAGACAAAAGATATAGTTTGTGGTTTACATTTCCACGGTTTGACGTCATAGTTTAAATTTCACGTTAGAGTGAGCAAAACAACTGTGAACAACAACAAAAAGGAAAAAAGGATTCAAGCTTTGAACCTTGGAAATAAAAAAAACTGAAAAAGGAATGACTTGAAACAGTTGCTTCGTTGTTCTGTAGTTAATTTGTTACGGGATTTTCTGAATTTAACTAGCCTTTAACAGCATTTCTGCAATCTGACTCAATTATCAATAAGAATAAATATCATTTTGTTGGTCACAAGAATTTATCCGTATCGTACGACTTCTTAAAATCATTCCATTCTTTTCATTGGTCAGGAAATTTTTATACATGGTCGATAGCAAATTATATTTAAATAAAGTACATGCTTCCAAGACGAATTTAATTCCCAATTAAAGATAGTTGCCTTTTCGGTTGCGGAATTTAGTCTGGACAAAATCAGCAAATAAATAATAAGCCATAAAATGTTCACGAGTGGAGTTTTCAAAGCTGTGTCATCGCCAGATGGAATTTAATCACAGAAAAGATCTTGCTGATAAATAAAGACTTGGATTTAACGACAAGGTACCAAAACTTTTAGTGCCAGGTTTTTCTATGGGTAAAGGAACAGAACTATAGGAATCAGAAAGCAGAAATTTTTGAAGCCTTGGGCAGGCGGAAGAAGCTCGTCTACAGCTTTTTTTCATCAAGATGTTTATTAATCTTCCATCATTTTACGTTCTCCCCACATATGCGGGCGTTTCAGTTATCTGGCAAGCCACTCAGTGACAAGATACCGGAGAAAAGCCGGAGAGTCTTGAGTCTTTAGGACTTTGAGTACGCAGTGTTGGTGTCAAGAAATTCCTAAGAGAGTTGCTCTGTCGTTTAGCTTTGGTGGTGAGTACACACAAATTTTGCTATATGAGCTTAAATTCGTAGAATTTCGCTTGAAGTTCATAGTCTTTCGGTGTATATCCAGATATGTAGCACATCTCTGCGGCTTAGTATATGGCAAAGCCCAGGTTGACAGCAGCAGGGTAAGGCGTGATTGCTACAAAAGGGATCTCCCAAAGTAAATCGAGTATGTATTTTATCTCAATAAACTTAGTAGATTTGCTAAAACTTTGATTTTACACCTAACTTAAATTCATTCCTCAAGAGACTTCTTGTCCTTTCCTTTATTGTTCTGTGTTTAAATAATGAATTGCGATTGCAATCATTTTCTGCAAAAACGTATATTTATCTTAGTTGTGAAACGGGTCATAACTAAGCTACACCGATTTTTATCCTTTGTACTCGGTTCAGAGATTTACCAAACGAAGGCCTTATGAACGTATTTCTGCTTGTTTGATATATAATCCCTTAATCTTGATTTAAACTTTGTCATTGCATAAGTTAACATTATTACTTTGGCCGCTAGGAGTTCTGCTTAATCATCTCCCCATGCATAATACTCCAAGCGTCCAGAAATGTGTGATTCAGTCAAGCTAAAAGGGCCATTAATAGTGTAAATGTGGCCAAATTAAACACGATTGTAACCATCGTGGAAGGCACTGGAATTTAAGCTGTTCTCTCACCAGCAAGAAAACTCTTCCTCGCACCTTCGTTAAACTAAGTTCAACGCTCATGGCGGTGTCTAACAAAACGAGACTACATGGTTATTTATCAGAACATTATACAACGTAAATCTGGGGTAATTTTGAGCAATTTTGTAGTTTCTACCCTTATTACACGTGAGGGAAATTAACCGGGAAGAGGGCTCGTCACTGAAGTATCTCCTGACTACATATCTAAGGTCTAAGAAGTTTAATGTTACTTCTCTTACTTATTCAAACAATTAATGACACACTAACGACTATTTCGCCATGCTTCAGACATACGTACACCGAGTTGTTATTAATGTATTCACTATAATAAACAAAAAATAATAATGTATTCATGTAGTAAGAAGACTGTTATCAATGTGTCAATCTTAAGGATTATGCTGTGCCACGCCGACAGATTTGCTGATAAATATTTAACTTTTCTGGCTTTTGGGGTGATTTTTTGTTATTTGACCAGTCAAAATTACGTTAAAATGATCGTATAAATCGTATTCAGTTATTCGGTATCTTGGAAAGCAGCCATGCAAATTAATTAGAACAAAGGAATGTGATGACATAAGAAAAGGGTTCAAAGCCCACAGGATTGGTTTGATCCACCAACAAATAACCACCATTTTATTGTTTTGGGTCAGCAACATTGCTTCCGTGAAAACTTACGGGAAAAATTACAAGCATGACAAAATTCCTTCGAGTGCAGTCAATGTAAAGATTAAGAAATTGTTCAAGCCATTGTAAGAGTTATAATACTGTCCAACGCAGCCGATATGTAACGAGTCGCAAAAGGGATTTTACTCCCCTTTATGATGTCTGGATAAAATGACATGACTTCCGGTGAGGGGTTGTCGCGATCCGTCACAGATGGTTGTCCCTTGGACGACCCGCTCCGGATCGCGTGTATTCGGGATGGGTATGATGGTATGCATTATACATTCAAGGACATTTCACTCGCCAGTTGGCGATAAGTAATATATAAACATTTTTGTCATACACTTATTTACCAACAAACCAATTTTTGACTAAAATTGGTTAGTTTGTTATAACCTCTCTTCATGTTACGGTATTACAGGAGCAAACGTTCATAAAGATCCAAGTGTGACAGGAAAGGCTGAAACAATGAAAGCGTCGCTTCTTCTCCTCGCAGCTCTGAGCGTTTCCCTTCTGCTACATGCTTCATGCCACACCCACGCTTCAGAGCTCTCTCAGCTGCTGGACAAGGAGATACGAGACCTTAAGGATGAGATTGAAAAGCGCGGGAAAAAACGAAAACCCTGTGGGTTTACTTGGTTTTGTAGGCGAAGGCGGAATAGGCGTAGTCATGGAAAAAGGGTGAGCGAGATTAGCATCTCTTTGTTCCTTATAACACTGATACCTTACCAAAAGCACAAGTGGGGAGAATATTAGTATTTATCAGGCATCAATACACAAAGAATATACCATTCTAAGCTTGGGTGAATTTTGAAAAGCTGTATTCCAGACCGAATCTCCAGGCTACAAATTTCATTGAGAGAAAGCAACTTCTTTTAACGAGCCGTATAGTTACTATTTAGCCTTGGTTATTTCTCCTTCTTATCTCCAAAAGTATTCACTAAATAAAGATGAAACTTACCTGATGTCTAAAGCATCCAAACCTCAACTTTAGAGAAAGTGACGTGACACTCGTAACGTCGTATCACCCATTAATGATGTCCATACCTCTTACTAACCGAATTCGAGGGCCTTACTGTAAGTTACGGACCGAGCTTTTTCCCCATGATGGCCCAAGCGCGAAGCGCGCGGGCCATAAATCGAAGGGGGAAAACGAGGATCCGTTACTCACTGTACGGGCCGAGAAAACGAGGTTAGTAAGATATTTATCTCTACTGTTTGCCTGACGGGTTCGGGAACGATTTCTATTCACGCGGAACGGCTGCAAATTTCCGACGCACCTCGGAAGCAATACGAGTCAATTTAAAGTCGTTGTTAATTGACTCTTAAGGCGTTAGCAGGTTTTTACACACAATTTCAGAAGTAAAAGAAAGTTTTAAACTTTTACTTGCTAAAAAAGTTAAGAACACTTGGCGATAAATCAAGAAACATTTTGGCAACAAAAACGGCTTCACATTTTAGTGGGCCGTACAGTAGAGTACGAACCGCTAAATTGACCAATCACAGCGCGCGTACGAACTGAGAGATATCAGTAATAAATCGTATCAATGTCAGCCATAGTGGACATAGTGGCTTGCAAATATCCAAAAATTTAAAAATGGCAGACCCAAGAGGACGACTGGTCGGAAATTATGCTGTCCTTTTTACGTCAATTGACGCCATCGTTCCATGTTATAGAACCAAAGGAAATATTTTGGAAGTTGATAAAAACGTTGGACGTTGATTTGGGGGGTAACAAGTCAGTAAATCTGGAGAAGAGAGAGACTGATCAACAAAAGCAGAACATGTTTGTTAAAACAGCACGGCCTGGTTTAAACTAGCGACGTAAACGACATAACGACATAATAGCTTATGTCGCAAAGTGAACATCGACATAAGATCTTTTTTTTTTTCCTTTTGTCGTTATGTTCATGTCGTTATTTTGCTATTGTGTCATTATGTCAGTGTGTTCACACTGCAAACATAACAGCATAACGTCCTTCTTATGTGAACAACGTCTAATAAAATATCGTTGCCAAAGCTAAAATCAATACCCTGGCCATATCCAATAGCACACTAGGAAAATTACTCACTTTCAAATATTGCTTTATTTATAACAATGAAGCAAGGCTGATTACTACGTGGAAAGCTTAACGGGACAACGACATGATAGAGTCCAAACTGAAAGCCGAGAATTGCAACCGTGGACGGCTGTTTTGACCTGGTTGGGTCTCGTCAGCACGGTTGCAATTCTTTGCTTTCAGTTTGAACTCTATCATTTCGTTGTCCCGTTAAGCTTTATGTATTTTTGTCTGAGCAGACCTTTTACAGATCCTATGTATACCGGCAGCATTTTCGTTTGCTGCCCCTTGCATCATTCTATTTAGTGTAATGTTCTATTTGTTTTGACATTGTTTGAAATCTGTTTTCTGTTTCACAGAATGAAATATCCCACCATACAATATTGTTCAACTCCTTTGGTTCCGATGACATGGACGGCATATTGAATGACAATGTACTCAACGATGATTAAATCTTTAGATATAGTACAGCAATTTCAGTTGTGTTTTAATATTCATTGACATCTCTAAAACGAAGTGTCTCTGGCACGCGATTATAACTTTTTAAGACTCTCTGTGTTGTTTTACACCCATTAGTTTTTCTTTGGCGAGATGATTTTTGATGTAGTGGCCGAATTAGAAAAGAAGGAAGCTACGACAGAAAACCACCGGGAATAAGAAAATATTATGATCGAGGATATGATGATAATTAAGGAAATGTTTACAATCAACCTCGCTTGTTAATCTATGATCTCCATCTCTAAGTATAAGAGAATATATATAAAAAGAGATTGAAAAACATGACACCAATTCTTGAGTGTAACATGGTTGTCCCAAATATTGTACGCGATTTGGTTCTGGGCAATCTTGTAACTCTTAAATTGTAACAATAAATGCATGTATTGGAAGATAACTTCTCCCGTTGGTTACACTTTTCATGGCATTCGGGGTTATTTTAATATTTAGTAAATGCATTCCATTTGGTCGTGCGTCTGCGCATGCTCTCCTAAACTAGACCGTGATACGCATGATGGTGCATGTCTTCAGTTCCTTTCCCCGGGTGGGGGAATGGGCCAGAGATAAGTTGCCTCCATCTATCCCTTTTCTTGGCAACAGACGTAGCTGCCGCCCATGATGTTAAACGCATCTCATTACGCTATCTTTTTACAGTCAGTCTCCATGTTTCTTTTGGTCGTCCTAGATTTCTAATACCACGTGATTAACTTGAAACTGTACACGCGCCATTGTGGCACTGTACCATGCCTAAGGCGAATTACTCTCCAAACCAGTCAAGCATTTCTCCCAATGACCGCGTAACGAATTTATCAATAAAAATTTGATTTCAAACTCGTTTTAATTCCATTCTTGAAATGGCATTGTTCGGAAGTATTAAGGAAACTTCGGAAACAGAATTACCATGACCTTTACAAAATTTGGCTGATAAATGGGCCATTTAGTAGGTTATTCAATTCGTTCTCGTGGAATACTGTAAATATCTCACTCGTGACATTTTTTTTTTGTTCAACATTCGCCTCAACTCGTGTGTTTACCGAAAGTCCACAGTTGTATCTCATATTGCTATCGTGAGACATATCAATGCATACTACTTGAACGTTAAAAACAATAACACTATATTCGTTAAATTTGGATCTTTTTCCTGTCTTCCCAGCTTCGTGTTTGCACCTTTAAACTGTCTACTCAATAATTTGTGTTTGAGTATCGTATACCACAGCCAGCAGCGAACAAAGAGATTTTCTATTCTAAACAAGCTGGCTCCAATATTCGAAGGAGTTTTCTTTTTCCTTCTTTTTCTTGTCAATAGGAGACGATGACGAAATAAAGTGTGGGTAGTCTGATTCTTTTAAAACACAATCATTTACATCCAGTTTGAGGTCAGTATAAGTTGCCTACAAGAGGAAAAGTTCAAAAGTAAAATTACAGAAACTCCGCTGCTATCAAAACCTTAATCTACCAACTGTCAATAATTTTAAACCTTATTCGCAGGGTGTACACACTATCACCCACAATATATAAAGAGGCGGACAATGGGAGAAAACCGAAATGAAATGGCTTCCTTTTTGCAAGCAGTGAACTGATTACATTTCTTTTATGGGTGACAACCAGTGCTAATCACAGACCAACGGGAGAGTACATTAAATTCGGTTGCCCGCGTGGTCGTTTTCATTCAATTTATGCTTCGTTGATGACGCAGGAAATTAAAAGAAAGTTTTTCTAGAGCGTGCATGCATTGGAAAATTTGAAGAGGAAACTAGATCCTACTCACGGAAAGCAGGCCTAACAACATTTTTCCGGTGTTGTTGGTTCACTGATATCAAGTGTTACAAAAAGAGCGAGGTTTTATGTAATATCTTCATATGATCATAAATGAATAGAACTAAAATGGCCAGGTTAATAAAATTAATGAGATTCTGCTGCTAGATTTAGATGCCGTCGACATATTCACTTGTTCTCCGCTTAAAATCATCTGAACGTTTACAGGCGGAGGGGTTAAATTGTTTTGACCAAAGGTAGAATGATCCATTTTGATAAACTTCACTTCATGTTGAAATCAGCACCCGACGCCTGTGCGGTTCAAGACGGTTGAAAAAGACTTTCCAGTCATTACTGGGGTCAGAATAGGTCAACGAAGACAAGCAGATATCTCAACAGAGCGTCGTTCGATTTCAATATCACCTTTTCGTTCTAAAATGACGGTTTTGCAAAACCCTTTGTTATTGGAAACTTATTTATTTCACATATAAATATGTAGTGAAGCCATTCAACACTGGTTGTCACCTTTTTCCCAAACATAGAATTCATTGTCTTGGTTGCATTTGCCAAGTTGAAAATGGCGGCCAACCAACAACTAAATTGAATTATCTTACTTTTGCAAAGTATTTTTCAAAGAGATAACAAACTGAAAGCAACATTATCAAAGTAATTTATCTTTGTCCTTTGCTTTAAGTCAGTCGAGACAAAAGCGTCGATTTCTACACGCATACGTCGACGTAAAATATATGAATGGTCTCCTATTTTTAACAACCAATCAAAACATTGCACGAAACCACTTCCTAACACATTGGAGGTTGTTACGTCAGCTTTTCACTTCAAGAGAAACGTCATAAGAACTTTGGAATCGAATATGCACGGAGAAAACGTTTCGACGCAGCTTCAGCGATGGGCCTTTCCACAAATATCACGAAGTAAAATTGCTTTTAAAAGTATCTTACCGGAAATTCTAAAAAAAATTCTAAATATCACCCCAAAAAAAATTCTAAATACGTCGAAAAAACCTCTAAATATATCTTATTTTTATTTTAAAAATAAACTGATTTTGAATCACGAAGGCCAAAGTTTTCATAATTTTCTGGCAGCAGGAGGAGTTGGGAGGAAGATTCTGACGCTTCGATGTTACCAGCATCCTTCATTTCGGAAAATGGCTGCTTTAACGCTTTTAGTGGTATAGAATATATATTTTATTCTTTCAAGTGGGAAATCGCTGAACTGGATTGTTCCTGACATGGAACCGAGTATTGTTTTAAGAAAATAGCGAGGAAAACACAGGACTAAGCCAAAAACATGAACATCTAAATATTTTCTAAATATCTCGGAAATCTTTTAATTAATGTCCCAAAAGCTACCTGGATATCTGTGGAAAGGCCTAAATCGCTGAACTGGTGTGATATCGACTAAATTACATGTAGATGTAGACGAAGGCCTACTCCGTGATCTGTGTTGCTTAGCAACCTATCACTAATATCTCTTACGTTGCTCACTAAAAATGGTCTTTGACATCTTTGAATCAGGTCAAAGGTTATAAATATCGTCTTTTCTTTATCTCTGGTGGCAAAAAAGGCCTGTCCAAAAGATAACAGACCATTGACATATATCAATGGTAGAACAAAGGAGCGGTCAAATGTGACATTTGATATTAAATATTGGGGCAAGTGCGCCAGCGTTAATTATATAGCTTTGTCTCGTTTTTAGATGTGAAGGTAGTCAAACTGGAGAAAACAAACGTAACTGTTTCAATATCACCTCAGTTGCAAAAGCAAACACAGTCCAAACGCAGCTTTTCACTTTGCTTTTAGCGACTGGCTTTTTTGCTCGAAACCTGCAGTGAGAGCTCTTGAACATAAAACAATGTTCAGACACAAAGTCAAAAAACAAACCTAAACGACGAACTGTATTTAAGTGCATAGTTTGGTAAGTTAACGGAATTTCGCTTTAACTGGTAGTATGCTTGTTCTTTCACTGAAATTTCAAATTAATAAAACAGAAATTCTCAAGTGTATAAGATCAAGCATCTTAGTATTGTGTACTGACTTCAGAAACTTTGCTTAGACCCACAGTTGTTAAAATTAGCCCACCGTAATCAAAACGGGTGGTTGTATTTTTAAGTGCAGTTTTTAATAGCTTGTTCAAATAAAGGGGTCTCCCACAACTTCCCTTACTCCATCGGAAAACGAAAAGGCTGATGACAGTCACGAAAGCTAGCCCATCAAAGAAAAATTATTGAAGAAAAGAAAAATTAATACGAAATTAATTTTATCGAGTGTAGTTCGATAGCTTCTAGTGATAAGCACGTTTTACCAGACACACAAGTAAGTTAGAGGGGCCCTCAGTCGGTCGAAGTCAGACAGGCGGATTATAATCCAACCTTTACAGAAGGTCGAACGGGCTTGATCGCAATACGATTTTTACGTATCACCTAATTAATGTTTTTTGAATAATCAACTAAACTAAAATAACGTTACTGCGCGATTGTTTCTGGACATCAGTAATAACTTCTGATCACGAAGCTTGCTGATTTTTAACAGAGCCAAACAAATGTAGTTTTAAAATCTGATAAATAATCGCAGATATCACATTCTAATTTGCAAAACGAACAGACTAAAGACTAGCTGTTTTTCTACGGCAAATTTGGTGATCACATTTTACCATAGTTTTATTATTTGAATTCATTCGTAAAGTTTTATCCAATTCAGCTCTAGTGCTGTGATATTAAAGCTTCAATAAACTATCTATCTATCCTCTGCATCTTCCTTTTAAGATTGTAAATTTAAAGTTACATTGAATTAAAAAAATTTGAGCAAAGAAAGCAAAGTTACAAGGCAACAGCCACTAAAGGTACTAAAAAATTATTATAGAAATATTTCTAGAAATAGCCTAGGTGTTTTCGTTGAAGTCACTGTTTTCTTTTCTCTATAAATAGAACAATGCATGTGAAAAACGAAATATAAACGCACTTTTTTGCTCGTAGGTGGTTGTCACTAAATTTCCGTTTAGTGGTATTCTAATTGCAGCCAATTCAAAACGTTATTAAGTTCAGAGTACAAGCGAAAAAAGATCCCCAGGGTGTTCAGTATGAGATGGTAGTCAACAGTCTGGGAAGTCTATTTTATCCAGAAAGGAGTCATTAATTAAGATCATGTGAATTTGAAAGCATTTCCCGTGAGAAAAACTCGACGATATCTAGGTAATATAAATAATATCAAATGTAAAGTGCAATTGAAAGATTTTCCCCTAAGGTGAAGAAGACGCTCGTATCTTCGATCTATGGTTGAAGCTGACATAAGTGCAAAAATTTGCGAGTAAACAAAGAAATATATCATATATCCGTCTTTCTCGAGTGTATATATGTTATCGTGAAAGCACGGTTTTCACAATATTGGCCCTTAAATTTTCTTTTTTATGGGAGTAGATAAAATAATCTTCTGAAAATGAAACTCAATGCATTTTCCATAAGGTAGGCGAGAATCGAAATAAAAGCTGACTCCGAAGTTAACAACACATGTACAGTTAATGTACCATCACATTTACAGATCTAATATTAACAAAACAGATGCGCGGATATATGTAATATACAGCAGTTTTACCGCTTTGATTATGGATCAAAAGGTTTGCCACGTAAGTTTTACTGATTTCGCTCAGTTTCTGTTGAGAGTTTTCTTGTCAGAAAAAACGTCTGTGACAAAGTAAAAGATAAACTTGAAGAAGTAGGAATAAAGAAAACAATAGCGCGTGATACATCAGGTGGGAAATTCGGAGAGAAGTGAACTATGAACAAACACTGCCAAATTAAGTTACAGGCCTTAATATTTCCTATTAATTTAGGCCGCTTCTTTTCAATTGCTAAAAGCCATTTTCTTGTTCGTGAGAAAGACGCCGGAACTGTAGGGCGAGCAGACAATTTGGTGATGGATTCTTACAATGAAAGCTATCTGCGTAGGCATTCCTTCCCTGTTTACTCAAACTGTTGTTGAACGTAATTTAAATACAAATCGTGCTGAATGGCATACAGCTATATTTCAACACGTCACTGAAAAGACGCGAAACTCTAAGCAATTAAGCGGCGTTGAAAAACCTCGAATTAATGGTCAACCTCTGAAAACTTCGTTCGAAAAAAATACTTACGCACTATTGCTCGGAAAACTGAATGCAAAAGAAAATCATTAGTTTGAACTTTTACATTTACAGTTTCGTGTTAAAGAAGTAAAAAACAGGTGTGAAAATGTAAATATATATACAGATAGTTGTCTATACATGGTATTAAAAAGCAAAAATGTCCAAGATTAACTGAAGTTTTAGGAAAAGAACTATGACAAGTTAGTCCATTTTCTGGAAGCATTAATTTGAACTTAAAATGAGAAAATGTCAGTTGCACGGTTTGTATTTCAACGAAGCCCATTAAGCAACAAGCAATAATATTTCAACAGCCTTCTGGCTTACGATCGACTTGTTTTTAATTGCCACTTTGGACAATGCTAACGTTAACGAGGGCATATGTGTCAAGAAATTTAAACACAACGACGCCTCAAGGAAATGCATGAACAAAGGTTATTTCAAGTACAGTGAATTAAAGTTATCAGCGGAAATTGAATGGGAGGCATCTCATTGTGGCCGGCACTTTTATATATGAAGACTCGATCAACAGACGGCTGTGCAAATCGAAGAAGTCCAAGCCACGAGTGTTCGACTAGAAGGTGACATTTGCTTCACCCAGAGAAGCTTACAACTCCTTCTCTCTTGAAGGTAGGTTCATAAAGGCATAAAATTTAGGAACGCTTTAAAATGATATTAGTAGTGAGAACAAGTGGCTGCTTCGTTTCCAAACTGAAAAACACGACGTCGCATTCTGTTCATTACGTTCTACCCTTACACGCTAACATATATACAAATTACGTTTGGGAATATACCGCAAACAATAACTGAACGCTAAGCAAGAGGGCGTCTTTGATAGCTTCAATATTGTTTGGTATAATAATGGAGTTAATAATATATTTGAAGTGAATTATATTTATTGACATTTTTATTAAGCCTGCATGCATTCGTTTAAATAGCTTCTTCTTTGGGCAGATTTTGGCGCGTGGTGCTGGATTGAGTAGAGATTTCTTTTACATTGCTTGGGAAGATTTTGGCCACTCAATTTTTAGTTTCGTTTAATGGCAGAAAACGCTTTTATGTAAGAAAAAAAAATCAATACACTTTTGTGTAGTTTTCCGATTAAATGACATTTTCGGCTTTAGGTAGAGGATATTGTCTTTGGGTTAACTGAAAATAAACGACAAGCCATCAATAAGAATGACGGAAGTTGTTCCAAAAATGTCGATCCAGTGAAAATTTCGTACACCACCTTTGGGCTTCGAGCGCCGGGCTCTAACTCACAAGCCGTAAAGCATACGATATCATGAATGTTATCATGTAGTATATGGTATCACGACCATGATATCGTTGTTAGGCCGGCATTCTCCAAGTCAACAACATTGTCATTCGATGTACTTGCAGGCCGAAAAGGAACTAGATTTATTTCATAACACACCGATCGGTTTAACGTCAAGCTTGCAATTGTTGGCAAAGAGAATTAAAGGAAGAAGAAAGCCAGTGATTGTTCCGAATGATGTAACCAGTCCATCTTGCAATTGATCGGTTAATACAATCTTATTCAGGAACTACAGATGTCATACTGCTACTACTAGATTAGGAGCTTAATAGACGTGATATTCCCGAGGAACAAGGAAGGCAGTTCAGTTTCCGCTGAATTACGTTTTTAGTTTTCCCGTCGATGTTAAATGTTAACTTTCGATCAAAGTGTCGAAGGAAAAATTACTAGACATAAATTTATCCAAAGAGTCTGATTTTCATTTGCTACAGTAGTGCGACATTTCTTTTAGGGAATGTGAACAAAGGGTCCCATTTTTAACATCTAACACCATAAAATTGGTTTCTATTGATTACCAAAGCTTGAAAACGCTTGATCAATACTTTTAAACCAAGAAGTACTATTTTTATCTCATTGTTTCATATACAGGGTAATTCTTGACTGTAATTATGTACCCTACTGAAATAAAGTGTCATCATTGAATGTCCAAATTTCAGCCAATTCTGAACAACCACAGCTAACGAAATGATCTTTGTGCATGGACTTAAGTGGGTTATTTCAGTGCAAATCAATGGCAAGCCGAAGAAAGCTGAACATACGATTAGGTCCTCTGTTTACCTCAGTTTTATCAGATAAAAAGTCAGTAACTGAGGAGTAAACTTTGCAATTAGTGGAGGTGGGTAAGCTACCGATTGTATCACTTTGCATCACTGATATCGATCTTTTGGACCTCAGAACGCTTTAACAGACATTTCATTTGTGTAAGCTGGATTGTACATTCGTTTGGTCAACACCTAACCATCCCACGTTGTTAGGATAACAGGTAAAGACAAAGAAAAAATAAAC
>OZ026598.1:17882200-18009700 GCA_964020085.1 Micromussa lordhowensis
TTAAATAAGAAAGATGGACACGAACCGGCTATCTGCTGTTTCGTATACGTTGTCAGTACTGCATACATCATTGACCGAAAACGATTTTGCTTGAACCCCTTACTTCTCAAGAGGGATACACAAACGTGCACAATTTCAAGCCATCCCTAGGCAAATCATTAAAGAGCGCCAAGAGGGAGATTTCAAGAACGCGTCTCGACGAATTTTCTAATCAAGTTAGCATTTGCGGTTGTGTTTTTATCCCGCACGTTTCGCGACTTGTAATAAAAAGCGAAAAGCTAAATTTTACGTAAAAACAAACAAACATTGGAACACGGGAAAAATGTAATAGTCGTCTGTTCGTGTACTGCCACGTCTATTTTTCATTACTAATTCTCTCGGAGAGGATCCTAAAATATGGCAGTCTAATTGATTATTGTTTTCCAAAATTCAAGCTAAAAGCAGTGGAGACATTTCTTCCTTGTCAATTTGCTCAATTTGGTGTTGGATACAGCTTTTCAAATAATCGGCAAAATGGCAAATAGCTAAAAGAGCAAAGCCATTATATAGACTTTTATATATTTTTTGATTTATCAGAAATTTTCGGAAAACCACAAAATTGATTACTAAGCAGAGAAAATTAGAAAACAATTGGCATAGAGAAAAATAATATGATATTTAATTGTTTCATCACTCAATAGAAAAGGATAGCTCACAAATAAAAAAAAAAATATTGATGACTGTTAGAAAAAAATTTTCTATCAATTTGGTGACACGACCACAATGAAAGCTTTCAACGAGTGCACTTCGTAGTTGTCCACTGAATCCGTTGTTGAGCCAAAAGTTAAACACAATTGGCACTTGGGAGTCTCAAAACAAAAGCCAAAACATCTGCAGCTAAATAAAGAGCTCTTTTCTAGCCCTTAAATTAGTTTACAACATGTCGCCAGTTCTTGGTGAATTACAAAATAGAGAGAAATCTTAAAACTTGAGTTAAATATTTTCAATCTTTTTAAGAAGGATTTTTTTGTTTATGACATGCGATAGTATAAGCTAGTGAATACAATACCTTTGCCGCATACTGTAAATAAACTGTCTCCAAATAACTTTAAACCTGTCACGAATTTTCGCCGAGAAATCATTCTTTGTACGCCATCAAAGAAAATCAATCCTAAGTTGAAAGTCGGAGTAAAGTCCAGGAGTTAACTGGTGAAACTTCTTGGTAGTTCCTGTGTAAAATTAATGCACTCTACCAGCAATGGAAATTATAGATTGAAAGGAGATATTAATTTGCACTTAAAAACGAGAAAACAGCGATGGCAAGGTTCGTCTTTCAAGCGAATTCAATTAGCATGCCTCAAAGCTCTTTAACTTACGTACTTCTCATTTTAAATTACTTGTGCATGTGTGGACAATGCAAACGTTAATCGACAACCCATGTGTCATGAAATTTAATAACACCCATGTCTTTATTAAGGAAGTGTAATTACAACCGGTTGTATGAAGCGCTGTGAGTTAGAATCATCTCTGGAAATTGAATGGGAGGAGGAATCGTATTGTTGACCGTGCTTTTTACAAATAGAGAATAAATTGCCAGTGGGCTATATAGGTATCACAGAATCTTCAATTTTACTTTCCGACAAGCTAGCCTCCGCCTCGTTCGTTGATATAACTGATTGCGGAAGAGAAGTCTTCTGATCTCTTGAAGGTACGTTTACATCAAGTAGAAACCAATGCATTGCAGTGAAAAAATGGTGCGACTTGTTAAAAAAACTAAATTGGATTTTTACTACTTTCTTGTTAAGCAAATGAGGGCGTTGAAACCATGGATAGGGTATATCACTGTTGGGGCGATTTCTTTTTTATTTCGTATACGTAAGCTTTGCATTTGTGGCGTTAAGTTTCCGTGTATGATATTCCAAAACAGGACATGTACGCTAAAACGCCATGGAAAGAGAAAAAGAAAAGGATTCTTACATATCTTTAGTCCTGATTGTTTGGCTGGATAACAACATATGAACTGAATTATGTTAACACTATTGTAGCCTTTCTCTGCCGTCAGTACGTACACACTGTAATTTCTTTACATTGTATTCCACATGTTAATTAACTTCTTCACGATGAGTTCATAAGTATGAATGCAAAAGGAAAATATTAACAAACAAAACAGAAGCGTATAGAGAAATAGACCAAAGCTTACTTCATTGGCAGAATAAAATTAATTTCGAACCGTGTTTTACTGAGCACTTTGGGTGCGTGCGACTTTTAGATATATGTCTAAGTGAATTCGAGGGGGTAGGGGCCGGGGAAGAGTGTTCACAGCCCTCTCAGATTTTCGAGCTCCATATCGGGGGAAATGCATCTTTTTTTCATAGTTATAGTTATGGACCTAGAGAGCCACAGGCCAAGTTCATAAAAGCAAGTACGAGGCCAAGTTGTCAATCCATTCTTGACAATGTTAAATTTAAGCATCTATTCCCAGCGTAAGCAAATTGTAGACCCGATAGACCTGGAAACCTTTTTAGAAAAAAAATTTCCGTTTCCACGATGCTCGTAGATACAAAAGGGTGAATATTAATTCGGGATAGGTCCATATCTAAATACCAATCGGAATTCTCCTTTGTGTCGTTGTCCACTTTACCAATACCCCTATTAAGGAGGGTAAAAATTCTTTACCTGAATTGACGGGAAAACAAAATTGATCAAAAATCTCAGAAAGGTGATTTGGATGAAGACATCAAATATCTACAGCTACAAGTACCAGAATCCTTCACACTTTCGTCCCAAAAGCCAAATTTTTTCCTTGTTCCCAGAAATGGCATTTTCGTAATAAATTTTAGCAGTTGTGTTAAGTAAAATGCTGAACTAATGCAACCCGGGTATCATCACAGGTAACCATTTTGACTTCTTGAATTTTATTCTTCATAGCAACATTAAGCAAGTGTTGACGACGACGACACAAACTGCTCCACAAAAATGCAAGTTTTAAACACGTTCGTTTTTACAATGGCCACCCTGTTCTTGCTGTCGACTGCCGTCAAAGCTTCACCAGTTCTTACCATGGGTAACGATGAATCTACTGTTGAAGGTCTCAGAGGGTTGGCAGCAGAACAGAACAAAGAATTCAAACGAATCTGTGGATTGTCGTTTTATTGCCAACGGTATAAGGTAATACGAATTGTGACAAAAATTTCAATTTGTTTTCAGATTCATCGGTTGAACAAATTGACGTCAGTTTTTCATGCGTCTGTCCTGTTATTGATCATGAATTTCGTCACAACAACGAGACGATAACCGAGTGGATCCGCAGACTACGTTGACAATGTTGACGAAATTCATTGTCAATAACAGGACAGACGCATGAAAAAACTGAAGTGAATTTGTTTTTTACGTCAACAAAAACTCGTTGACGCATCGCATACATTATAATTGTCTGTCCGCTTATAGACAATGACAATTAGCCAATGAGCGCGCGAGCATTTCTGCGGTTATCGTTAAATTCATTTTGACAACGAAGTTCGTCATATTGTTGCGTAACCTTTTCATTTTCTTGTGCTTGCACATAATGAACATTCCTTTTAAATATTACTTTTTCAAATTTATTTACATTACTTTAAACTAGATATCAATAATTACAAAATAGACATACACACACACACACAACACTTTGGTTTCCGAGTATCTCAAACAAAAGAAGACACAAGTGAAGTGCAAGTCGGAGGAGGGTTGCAAGGTCCAAGAATGGGTCTAGAATAGAACTCGACACATGAGCAGGCATTTGACTTAGACAAAAGGTAGAAAACGCCCTATCCAGTTGATGGATCACTCCTTGACGCAGATGGAACGCCCGACCAGGGACAGGGGGTTCGAGGTGTTTTGTTAGCATCCTACGCCCAGAAATGGAGTAGACAGGCTTAAGGTGGCTCACACTTAGATTTAGATGAGTCGTTATAACCATTCTTTATCACTTGATGCTACAATCATAGTATCAAAAAACTGAAAAATTAAGGTGGCTCTGAACCCCATGTACAGAATGTACAGGGTGTTTTTAGGAGGTTATACTGTTGCTATGGTAACGTATTGTGTCACGAAAATGATACCAACCTCTTCATTTATGATCGGGCAGTTTTTTAATACCATGATTGTAGCATCAAGTGATAATGTTATAACGACCCATCCAAATATAACTGCTGGAAACTGTTTTGAGCCACCTTATGGCAGAAGAAAGGTGAAAAACATGTCTTAACGTTCCTGTTTCCTTCATTTTAAACAGAACAGGAAAAGATCTTGGATGCCACCACCGAATCAACGCATTGATCGAAGATACCACTCTTACCCTCGAGTAAATAACTGAGCCTGTTAGCCAAGCTCGTAGACGAGTCATCTATTGTAAATGCTCAATAAACACAACTTGTCAACTGGGTTATCGAACCAAGATGCAAGTTCGTGTTTGGTGCTTTCAATAAACAAAAATAACGATACTTTTTCTTGGACAGCATTTGTGTTTGCATTCGCTATAACATCTTGGTTGTATTTTTTTTTTGTTCCTTTTTCAACACTGCAGCTGTAAGAGAGAAAATCGTATTGCTTGATTGATTGATTGATCAGACCTTGACTAAGCCCTCTCAACTGACTTTAGCCTTGTAACAATGCAGTCTATCCACGTTGCAAGAACGGTTTTTTTTCTGATTTGCTGTTTACAGTCACCTGCAAACCACAATTCATCTTTGAACGTATCATAATGCACATAACTCCATCGCATAAAGCCCTGCGCTTGTGCCAGTTGCTGTAGACTGAGCGTCTGAAATGTACGCTATTGCAATTTGACGCACTGCAAAGTCTAAAGAAAAAATATATTGCAATGTTGAATAGTTTATAAAAGAACTTGGCTCTACGTCCAAAGAAAAATGTTCTTTTTTCAAGGTACGTCCCACGATTGATCAGCGAGTGAGAACACGAACTGTGGCCCAAAGCCATAGCCCAAATAGATAACATAGGAATAAAGGAGATATTAGTTTATTTTATAATGTATTTTTATTCCAACAATATTTGTGTGTTACTCGAGATGAAATCAAAATGTACCGCTGCCACCCTCTTAAAATCTAGACCTTTGATATCTTCACACTCCCCTGCCAATCAAAAAGCCAACAAACGCACGTGCAGAGATTGATAAACACGTGACTTGTGTGATTTGCTTATCGCCCAGAATTACTTTGCCTTTCGATTGGCTGATCAAAAATTAGGAACAGCATAAAAAGTGACTAATTTAATGTAAATTCTTATCGAGTAAAGCGGCAGGCAGCATTTAGTGAACTTTCTTTCCCGTCGACACACGCTGATTTCAGCAAATAATAACATTTTGGCAATACAAGCCTTTTGGACCGAGTCAGCACGGACCATTTGATTTTTAAAAGAAAGAACTAGACACTGATGATAGAAGCGTGCGACATGACGGTGTTAATCATTTAGAAAATCATCGTCGTCGTCATCATTCAGAAGGTCGTCATCGTCGATATCGAGGTCTTCCTGTGAAAAGAAAATATACAAACAATCAATACCAACCCCCAGGTACAGTACCGCTCAGATATACGTTAACCAAAAAACGCGCATAATATGTACGTATAAGGATACGAGTATATGCGTATACCTATACGCGTATGTGCGTATAAGTAAACGCGTATATGCGTATACCTATACGCGTATGTGAGTATATGTATACGCGTATGTGCGTATAAAAATGCGTACATACGAACGACGAACGCGAACAGCGGCGGCTAATTATTCGGATTTTCATTTGGAATTCAACGCTGCCATTACACCTTTATTTTGAGTACGTTCTGAGAGTGATAGCTGCTCTGAACAAATCTATACACCTGCGAAATTCGAAGGTAAAATATAAAACTATTTTTTTACTGGACGTCGTCCCTGGTGTCGTCGTCGTCATTGCTTAAGCTCCGAGTCCCTATTATTGTCGTAAAGCAATGAATGTACTGCTCAATAGTTTAGAGGTTGGTTCGCTCGTTGTTAAATTCCTTTGTTTGTTAGGACTTTGTTCCCCTATTTATAACCGTTTAAAAGTTAGAAATGTGTGACGCAATGTGAAACCGCCACAATCCTCCGTAGGTAAAAAAAAGATGGCGACTGGTACATTTACCCATAGTTCGCACCGCACGAAACCTTTAACAACGCTCTTAAAAACGTACAAAAAAGGTTCTAACATCTTCAAACCTAGAACACACTATCTCGTTATCACAGGGACATATATTGCAGAACTATGGCTTTCGTTTTACTTTGTGAACCGTGTAAGGCTCGCAAGGTATTGTGGTAAAATGCCGCCATATTTTTTCCTACGGAGGATTCACAAGTCAATAATCTCTACGAGATGATTTTCATTGTTCTCGTCAAACGTCTTCTTGGTAATGCATAGATATGGTCAGGAGAATTTACACGTCGAGCACGCAACAGTTCAAGCGCGCTGACTTACGTCGTCGTCATCGTCGTGTCCCCCAAAGTCGAAATCGTCATCGAGATCTTCATCCTGTAATGCAAGGTACAGCAGGATTTTTTTCAACTGTTAATACAAGAGAAACGAACTGGATATTAACCGAACAAGAGAGAAGAAACAAAGAAGTAAAATGGGGGAAGAGTATCAGTTCAAAGAAAATGAAGAGTACATCGCACACGAAGGGGTTTTTCAAGCAGTAAGATATTCCCTCTAGTAATAAAGAAGTTCCCAGCAGAAGAACGCATAGAAAGTCAAATGACGAAGCATTGCAATCAACAGGGGCGTTTATCTCACCTTATCATCTTCAACTGCATCTTTTTTATCGATATCAGGTTGTTTTTCCGCTGCTGGGGGCCTGGCCGCCGGCGGTCTGTCGGCGGGCGCCGGAGGTGGCGAAGACTGCGTTGAGGCAGACGAGGCGGCAAATGAAGGTGTCGAGGGCTCAATTGGTTTGGATGCAGAAGGCTCACTAAATGAAAGGCTTTCCACCGACTTCTACAATGAGCAGATGGCACACATTTAAATTATCAAGGATTTCAATAGGTTTTCAGCAGAAAGGCAGTTAGCTTCCAAAGGCGGAAAAACCTTTCTTGAACTAAAATTTGTATATAGGAATAAAATCTGAAGATAGTCAAACCCGGCGGGCAACTCAAATCATTTTTCACAGCCGGTCAATGTGCCTGGTGCGCGGCCTTCAATGATACCCATGCAAATTATGCGAGGCCGAACAACAACTACTACTACAAACAAACAAACAAACAAAGTTGGCCATCAAAAGGTGAACCATGACCGGGTTGTTCGAAAGGCGATTAACGCTAACCCAGGATTAAAAGTTAACCGAAGTATCAATTTTTCTTGTACAAAAATGCCTTTCACTGCCTGCCTGTGTTTTGTGTCGTTTGAGATTATTCAAACTCAAAATTGAAGGACAAACAATACAAGCAGAAAAACTCAATTTTGATCACTTGTTACTCGAATTTCTGGTGGATTCCTTCTCAAACAGTTTGTTATTTATGAGTGTTACAAGTATTAAATAGTTTAATAATTACTTACTTAGGTATAAAAGAGAGCAAGCGTCCCTGGACAAAGCATAAACGATTGCTTGTTTGTAACTTTTAAGAACTATGTCAAGTAGTCCTTAAAAGCAGCAAACAAGGAATCATTTAAGATGAATGTTTCAACTACAAGGCTCTCGTTCAGAATATTTCCACAAAACAGTTAGCACATATAAAATGTCGTTGTAGCTCGAAATAACCTCTCCCCACATTTCTACAGGTCATCTAAAGTGGGACGTTTCCGCCAAAAAAAAAAAATCTTCTCACACACACAGAAAAGGGTAAAATGTATGTTAAAGGCAACAAGGAGAAGTTGGAAGTAAATGTTAAGGCAAACAAACGGCCACAAAGCTACATAGCGGTACACTAAAGCTTCTCTTACCAAAATAGAGTCTAAGCTACCATCTTCCTTGGCTGATTTCATCTCTTCAAACACATCACGATCGGTGTTACTCTGATAAATGCAATACAGCAATACACCATTATAGTCACCCAAGGAGCAATTCTTGAGTTAATTCAGACTTCTGTACCGTAAACATGTAGATGTATGAATAAATGGATGCTGGTCCCGCGCAGAGGAACCTCAAGCATTACTATCAGCTCTCCCCAGAAATTTGCTAGTTCCCATTTACTCGCCCAGACAAGAGAAAGCTTTGAGAAATTCAAGTGTTTTGTCTGCGAGCAAAAGAAGAAAACTCCGACTAGGGTTCAAGCTCGACACAATGAGTACATGTAATTATGGCTGTTGTAACTCCCACAAGGGAAACTCTTAACTCAATTCAATAAACCGAGTCAGACTGAAATGAACTTACCGGTACAGCGTATAATAAATAAAAATTCCAACGAATAGTTCCTAGTACGTGAAAACTAACGATGTAATGTTCCCATGCACGTTTTGGCGACCTCATGGCGCCATTATCAAGGAATCAAAGAATGAGGGCAAGTTCAAAAGAGTCAACCAAGACCTGTAGATTTACATAAATGAAGTCAAGTTATCCACAGGTCTTACCTCTTTTGAACTCGCTCTCATTTAGTCAGTCATTCCCTCGTAATGAGGTCGCCGAAACGTCGGGACATTATATCGTTAGTTTTTACTTGCTCATGTATTTTCAAAACCACTATTAATAATAGTTCCTAGCGTTAGCAAAAAGCAACATCTAAAGACAATCTTACCGGCACATTCTTGTATTGGGCAGCTGGTTTCATTTGAACTCTTTCCCGCTTTAGAAACTGCAGGACGCATAAGGAAAGAATACATTAAGTTACCATGCATTCACTTAAGTAGCCTTACACCTAGAGCGCCGCTGTAGCAATCAGTGAGGAAAGTTTGATTTGCTCATAAAAAGAAGGTTTATAGCGGCTAACTTGATGCGCAGTATCTGTAGCAACTTGATTCACTTCCTTCACCATATACACAGGTTTGAAAGGCGACAAGCTTCGTTTTCTCTCTGCACTGCTTGTAGTTAGGAGTTAGTGATGGAAATCAAGCCACTTCACTAGACAGGTTCCATTCACGAGTGCAGTATATCATTGTAATACACAACAACTACTTTACTTTGTTCTTGTAGTTAACAACAATTCATAGGTACAACATGCTAAATAAAGTACAAATATTGAGCCTGGGGGTAGAAGTAAAGTGAAGGGGTCGAAGTAATAAAGTGCAGAGTTACAACTCGAGCGGCCATCGTGCTGGTATTAGACCAGTATGCTGCCGCCCACCATCTTGAGTTACTAATGTTCATGCCGATATAAATCCTGCCCTGATGCAAATGATTCGCTATTTACTGATAGCCATGATTAGCTTACTTGAAAAAAAAAACAACAAACAAACAGACATAAACAAAGGATTAAAAATAGACAACGAGGAATCAAGAGAGACAGCTTATAGTCTCACCTGTTCCGCCTGCAAAGCTTCCTGGAATTCAGGAAACAGATTTTCGTATTCAGAAGGATCCGCCAGAGAATCGGCCGCCTTTTTGTTGACTTTACCTAAGTCTTCTTTCCACAATTTGACAATCCTACCAAACGAAAAAAACAAGCAAGCATTGAAACGCATTGCAGTTCATTAAATCACTTAGAACGCGATATAAATTCGATATGCACCAATGAGCAACGCCTGGAAATACTCAACGACTAGATACGAGCTTACAACGTGTTGTTAAAGCTGAATTAGGTTGCTAAAATAGTTGTAGCAACTTGATTCACTTCCTTCACCATTGACACAGGTTTGAAAGGCGGCAAGCTCCACTTTCTCTCTGCACTGGTTGTAGTTAGGAGTTAGTGCATGGACCCAAGCCACTTCAGTTAGCATGTTCCATTCACAAGTGCAGCATCTCACACAGGGCGTTGACAATAATGGGTGAGCGGTGAGGTGGGCTAAGAGTGCGCTGGACTCCTGGTCGAGTGGTCTGGTGTCGAGCCCTGGCTGGGGTCACTGTGTTGTGTTCTTAGATAAGAGCATATTACCTCTCTCTACTCCGGTGTATAAATGATTGGTACAGGGGAATTTATTGCTGGAGGGGGAGGGGGGGGGGGGTGAGGTTAACCCTGCGGTAGACAACCATCCCATCAAGTGGGGAGTAGAAATACTCCCAGTCGTTTAATGATACGCAAAACCGGAAATAATCTCACGAGGTATGGATACGCTTATGTTCCGCCATTTTGTTTCTTAAAGCGACATTTTCCATTTTCCATTTTAGGATTTCTTCTTTCTTTCTGTACGTATGAACCTGGCTCTGCTGTAATCGAAAGGGTTAATTACGTCTAACTTACTTTGACACATGGCTTGGTAAGTACGTGCGAGCCATGAATGCTGCTTCGGGGTACCGACCCGTGCTACACAACAACTCTATGCCTTCTTCCAACCTGACACGGGAAAATAAAAAAAGTCATTAAAGAACAAATGCTGGGAAAAAAGGTCAGGATGACACCGAGGGTGGGAAAATGCCTCCCCAGAAAGGTTTAGCACTCAAAACGTGACAAGGTATGGTCGAACTTCCAATTCCTTTGAATAAACCGTTCTTAAGAAACGCATTACACAGTCATGAGTACATGCATTTGCAAAAAGAATTGATACATGCACCTGTAGGAATAGCTTCCTTGATCGACAGAATGTATTGTACAGCACAAACTATATTAAGCCTTTTTTAAAGAAAATCTGCGTTACAAAAAAAGCCCGACAATTTCAAAGAAGCATTGTTCACTAGCCTTTGTCGCTTCCTGTCTGTTTTTAGTTTTCTTCTATAAAATCGAACCTAGGCGACGATGATTGTTCATCTAACAGCTTTCGCTCTTTCTACATGTAAACCCTAAAACATAACAAATAATCTGTAGACAATGCATTTGCCATATACAGTAAAAAAAGTGCCCCAAAACATTTTATAACCGCTCGGCACTAGGTTACAACTTGCACTAAATATATACCTTCCGAGAAGGAAATAAGCCAAAAAGGCCACATTGTTCTTGCCCTTGTTAGCAGACGTCTCGGCGAGTCGTAGAATCATGTCGGCATCTCCTGCAGATGTGGCCAGAAGCAGCAACCCTCCGAAATCCTGTGCATTAATCAGGCACTCTTGAGCCAGCTGGAACTGACACTTGGAGATTGCAAGCTCTGCCAGCTGCTTCCATTTGTGTTCACTCTGAAACAAGAAAAGAGATATAAGTTAATGATACGAGAAACATTATATTGTGTAGATACACTGCACTACTTTTCATTATAACATAGATAGGACCCTGCGCGCGCTCTGATTGGTTAAAAACCCATGTTTTATCAGAGTATAAAACATAGAAAAAGCGTGTTTTATTGTTTTCCGCGCGTAAAATCTATATCATAAAGCAAATGAAGAAGCCTAAGCCGTCTATTACACTGTGATAAAACACTCCAGACATTTGAGAACACTCGAGAAATGTAGAAAACACTCGCCTGCTGCTCGTGTTTTTTCATTTCCCTCGTGTTCTCAAATGTCCGTCGTGTTTTATCACGGTGTAATACACGGTTTAGGCTTCTTTATTTGTTAAATAAAACGAGTGAACTGTTAAAGAACATGACGTGGCTCTACTGGTAAAACATCATAGAAAAACAAATCAAATTGTAACTGGGGTTATTTTCCTCTGCAGGTTCTAAAGTTTTTGCGTCTTTTAAACCACACAATCGAAAGTGACCTATTCTTGACTCTCAACTCTCGTCAAGCGAGTGTCCATCTCGTTTGATCCAACCTTTAGACCACATACCTACGTTTTAAACCACTTCTTTTCAAGATTGAAAAATATGTCTTTCCCATATGTAGAATCAATACATTAGCATCCAAATGACAATCTAACTTTCAACCTAAAACTACTCTCAAGTACGTGGAAGAAAAAAACGGCAGCGAAACTCACAAGTACATGTACGTGCACGCTAACAAAAAAATGGTTTAATGAACAACTGCCTCGCGTTCAATGATTTACGACGCGTTTTAGCCTTGACGCTCAGTAGCTAAAGCAATCAGGGGGTGGGAAGGGCATTGTTGTCTAGTTACCTCCGACTCGGACGCAATCTCGTAAGCGATCTTCAGCTCTGACAACTGTATTGCCAGGTCAAATCTACCAAGAGAAGAACAGAAAACCTGTTAGGTGAAAATTGCTTTTAAATGTTCCTGTGCCTTTCTATATCACGCGAATTCTGAAGTTCAAAACCTAACTACTGATTGCGTTTTGAGCTTCCCGAATAATAAATACGACCACAGCCAACCTTGAAAAAATGTACAGTTAGAGTTTGTCTTGGTCTGTTTGATCCAGTTTGATTCAGTGATTCAGCATACCCTTACCTTACATTAGAGAGCTTAAGCATAAGCCTAAGCCGACATACACAGATGCAGTAAGATGTTGATAATTAGCGTCTTTTGTTTGAAATATTCCTAGCAAAAGGCGCTAATTATCAACATCTTACTGCGTCTGCGTATGTTAGCTCATGCTTATGTTTATGCGCTAGTGAAAACCAGCCTTTAAACAAACCACGGTGCTGGGCAAAGGCAACGAGAGCGTCACCAAACAAAAGGTTTAATGAGTATAACAATGGCTGTACACGTGCGTTTTAAATCTTTGTACATTTCTTTACCGTCCTATGCAAAACAACGCTGTGAAATGACTAATACCCCATTCACACCAACCTGTTTAACATGTTTAAAAGCGGCTTAACTAAACAAGAAGATAACAACCTGTTTGAATAAAATATGTTGGCAAGGTGGTTTGAAATTTGTCTTCTCAAAATGACTGCAAAGGGCAATCGACAAATTGGAAAAATCTAAACTTGATTTAGTTTAACTCGTTTAGTTTGTGTGAATGGGGTAGAAGTCTGGCGTACTTCGGAGAATGCGAACGACGGCCGCTAATTTTACTTATTAATAGGGACCTTAAGCAAACCACGACGGCAACGGCAACGAGAACGCCACAAAACAAAAGGTTTAATGAGCAGAACAATAGCTGCGCACGTGCGTTATAATTCTTGGTACATTTCTTAGCCGTCTTCTCCAAAACGACAACGTGAAATGACCAAGTTCTGGGTATTTTGGAGAACGTGAGCGACGGCGGCTTACTTTTCGTGTTTTCTTTTGGAATTGAATGCTGGCATTATATATTAAGCTTGAGCAAGTTCCGAGACCGATAGACGCACTGAACAGATCTAGGCATCTGCGAAATTCGACGGTAAAATATAATTTCATTTTTTACTAGGCGTCGTCCTTGGCGTCGCCGTCGTCATTGCTTAAGGTCCCTATTTAGCTTGAGCAAGTTCCGAACCTTATAGGCGCACTGAACAGATCTAGACATTTGCGAACTTCAAAGGTGAGATAGAGCTTCATTTTTTGCCAAGCGTTGCACTCGAGGTCGCCGTTGTCATTGCTTAAGCTCTCTACTATGTCTCCAACACGGTATTTGGCTTTCTTATTCGTATTCTTTATTTTTTTTTCCTTCATTAAAAGCGGGAATTAGGGTGCCGGAGTTGCACACTCTCGAAATGTAGGATGTATATTTTTTTTGTGTAACGCCATGATGCTAATAGTGAAGATTTATGTACATGTAGCTACCTGTGCTCTGGATCACAAGACACTGTCAGGGCTTGTTGTTTGAAGCCTTGCTTCTCTAAGAAGTGAGCTACACGATTCCTTTGGTCTCGAGGAATGGTCGGCAGCACCTGCATGAAACAACAGAACAGTGACACAAGTAAGTACTTCACAAAGGGTTTCATTTTTGATGAGTGGTCACACACAGGAGTCTAATCCACAGACTTGAAAGTAAAGTAACAGCCAGCTTCAAAGGATAATAAACAGTGCTACATATGAGTTATTGTCCAAGCGTGAGGTCAAGATGGCTAGATATTCACCAAGTTCTTTTTATTGCGAGTTTATATATGGAGTGAGAAAGAGTCGAGGTCCATAAACTCGCAAAAACAAAAAACGAACGAGGCCAATATCCTGCAATCTTGACAGCACAAGCTTGGTTGATTAAGTATTTATTATATGGCCTTCGGGGAAATGTTTCTTGTGGGACACAGCAGGCAGTCAGAAGCAGGCAACATAGCGTAATCTGGCCCGCTCAGGTAGCCAATCACAGCGCAGAATTTGGTTCATCTTGCCTGCTCACAGAGCTGGCCATATATAATAAAAGAAAATATTGCTCAGTAGTTTTCATATTTTTGAATGGTCACACACTACAATAGGGTGTCATCCACAGACCTGAAGGTGACAGCTTGTACAAGAGACAGTGAAATTAAAGTACCACGTGAAACTACATGTACTGCCCAGTAGTTTTCGTATAACCTCTGAAGACTACACATACATGTACAAAGACATCAATGAAGTATCAGGAACACATTTACAGTACAGTGTACATGTACCTGCTTAGCTGTCTCAAAGTCTTGTCTCATCACAGCTGTCTGGTACTCCAGGACAGACAGCAGCAGGGAGTAACCAACAACATTCATATCCTTGTCACTCAAGTAAAGCTTGTTGTCTTTTGGAATGTAGCCAAGAATGTACATTGTCCTAAATAAACCAGTAATAGACCAAGTCAATAAGCACGGCAGTCAATTCTGCGCTATTCAACTTTGCCAACTTAAACGCATTACATGTACTTGGAAAATATATTTCTCAACGTTTCAATTATATACGCCCATATAAAAGTGTGTGCAACTTCTTTAAACACCTTTCTAGTTGTAGTCAGTTCAACTATAATGTTAAGTGATCCATCACACCCTCAGTGCAAAATAACTGTAGCAGCTTGATTCACTTCCTTCACCATCAATATAGGTTTGAAAGGCGACAAGCTTCACTTACTCTCTGCACTGTTTGTAGTTAGGAGTTAGTGATGGAAAAAAGCCAGTTTAATTGACATATTCCACTCACGAGTGCAACCCTTTCATTTTGAAAGTAGGTTCAAGTCATCTTCTGAAGCTATGATTCACAACAAATACATCTAAATATACATGTACAGGTGTATCTAGAAATTGTCACTGCTATTGTACATGTACGGTATAACAATAACATTACAGTGTACATACTTACAATTACTACATGTATATACTGTACACAGGGCGTAAAATTGCGCCTAATACAGGCGCCAATGCGACTAAATTTTTCACTTTGGCGACCAAATCCTGAGAAGTTCTAATCACACCTTACCTAGAGATCCAGTGATTGTTGAAGATTTGTAAAGATAAATCTGCAGCAAAGTTCCTCGTTAAGTCCGTTACCAAATCCCAGCACATGCACGATTTCGAAACGTGAATCTACACTGTATCGTCACTACACGCCATCTTGGATTTAGGTAACCTTTCACGTTGTATATGACCCATTCTAGTGTCCTCTTTGTAGCTCGTGTGAATTTTGACCACCAACTTTTTGGAATTGGCTACCAATTTAAAATATTTAGGAGCCAAGTGGCTACCGGTAAAAAGGTAAATTTTACGCCCTGGTACATGTAACTCTAAACTACATGCACAGTGCTTGCAGCTTTTCGACTGAAGGAATGCAAACACATCTACATGTACATGTACTATGGGAAAAATTAATGCATGAACAGATGACAAATATTGTACGTGGATGCAAATAACAAGGCTTAAATAAATCTTACAGTGTATGTCTTGATTCTTAGTCAAGCGTTTTTAACATGAGCCTCTGGTCCAGGAGATTGTGTCAACGCTGACTCCCCTCGTTTTTCGAATAAAAATTACCAGCAAGTTTATATTGCTCTAGTTAGGCAGAAACAGGATTCACTTCCAGATTTACAGGCAAGGGTTAGTTGTGGAATGGTGGAAGGGTTAGTTGTTGTTGAGTACATTGAGGTGTGAGAATGTCCCTTAAAAGTGTGGAACAAATAATACAAGTTAAATGTACATGTATGTGTGACTGTGTTATATTTTTTTGATTATACATGTAGGTATATCATTAAACATGTACTCTTGGCCACAACAACAAGGGATTGATAAATTAATAAGTTCATTTTATGTGGAAATACATGTATGAAAAGCAAAGGGCAAATGCAGTAGTAGACCTTTTTACCGAGACGGCAGACATTTTGAATTCTACTGATTTGAAAGACATCATAGATCATAGAATGTTCAGGGAGAAAATCAAAAATTGCCCACTAAGCATCCCATAACAGCTATTTGAAACAATGAAATTCAAAAGAACCACCATATCAGCAAAAAGGTCTATTACATAATTTCACAATAATTTTAAGATGATTAAAAATCAACAGACCTGTCCAGGTGAGCAATAGTGACAATTTCACCTCCAACATAATAATTAAGACGGTTCACTGCATTAGTGTAGATAAAACAGTCTCCAACCCAGATGCCAGTCTTGACACAGTCTTCAATTTCACCCGTAACCTACAGTAATAATACAAAAGGAGAAACATTCTTCATGGATATCACAACTATAACCCACATGCTGTTAATACTACATAATGAAAAACATACTATTCCACAATTATGATCCCACTTGCAGTTTTGTATACATGTAACTCAATTTTTCTTCGTGTAAAAAATGAAGCTACTGCCAAAAAAAAAAGCGGGCAGGGGACAGGCGGGATCCGGGCATCGAGTAGGATCCGGGAGAGAAAAGGAGAGGGCTCCTTCTCTCTACCAGACCCAGGTCTTCGCCAGCCCACATTTTCAATCGTCCCCACTGACAGAGAGCCTGAACAGGCTACACTCGAGCTTGTTGGATATGAGATGATTATTATGATTATCACTTCGGGCCTTGTTGGCTACAGGTGTATGTACCATCCCATAGTCATTGCACGCTCGTGGAATAATTGTTAAATAATCAAATTGAATAACTAACATGTACATGTACAGTATACATGTATTGTACATGCATGTACCTATAGCCAAAATGTACATGTATTTACAGCCTTGCTTTATGTGTACCACATTATTATACCACTTAAAGAACTGAACAACTAGCATGCATCATGTACATTGTAGATGCACAAAATTACTGTGAATCTTACATCAAAAGCATCCTCAATGCCATCTTCAGTCATGACCTCTGGTGTTTCCTGCGCTTTAGCAGCATTATCAGCACTATACTTGAGAATGAAGAATGACTCGTCTGTTGCTATGCAGCATAGCTCACCACTGTCAGCCCAGAAGATCTGCAATCATGGAAAGAGGAGAGAGTTCATATTACAGTTCCCATTTACATGTAGCATACATAGTATTGACAAATTACACTGCCCATAGAGCAGAGCATAGTGCAGTTTTCAACTAAGTACAACACAAGTCATCGTAAAACCGAAAACCAAAGTAATCGCTCTAGCCAATCATAAAGGACACAGACAATACAGTGTACGTACAGTGAACCACTCAAAGCTCAAAGTACATGTACACACAAAATTACCTGTAGCTGATGCAAAGTGCAGGAAAATGAGTGCAAGTGAGTTCAAATTGGCTATGGTTTTACTTCTGATTGGATGAAAAGGTGGTGCGAGGTTCTTAGGCCAATCGTGTAGCGTACATGTACATGTACATGTAGTTGATACAAAACCAATTACTTATTAACAGTCAAATGAACACTGCTCTATGATAAATTTCTACTTATGTAAATGTATGCAGTTACATGTATGCAATGCGCATACTTTGTTTTTGGCAGGACTTACAACTTACACTCTTAGGCTGAATTTCGATCCTACGGATTAGATCTGTGCTCTCCCAGTCAAAGAAAGCCAGCCCACTAACAGACTTCACTCCAAGGAGATGACCACCATAGATATCTGAGACACAAAAAATGTAAAGCTCAAGCAAAGCATAAACTATACATGTATGTATACAGGAAGGCCATCCACATGTACATGAAACTACATTTTTGATAGCATTTAGACAAAAATAATGTTAAACTAGATTAGGCCACTACTAACCTCAGATACTACAGCTAGTCTACTACATGTATGTGTACCCTTAAGGTGTACAATTTCTATACACTGCATACTACACAATACTGTGTGTACATGTACAGTGTAGGTTTATCCTGCACATAAATGTATCTTTATCATGCTAGTAACCTTGTCTGCTAACTTGCATGGCGCTGTTTTTCTAAGTTTGTTTTAGGTTTGGATAGGTCTGACAGAGATGCTGTCTGGGTACTCACTTTCCGCCCCATACTCAGGCTTGAAGGATTTCCTCTCTTTAAAATTCTTGAAGATCTTGATTTTGTTTCCATCCCTTATTGCATATCTGAATGGGAAGAGAACAAAGACACATAACTTTACAAAGACATAAATATGCACATACATGTAAGTTCTCTTAAATTTTCAATCTACATGTAGATCTGCTGTACCCTGACTGTATTTTGTAAAATGAAAATGCCTTGTTGAACCTAGAGTATCTGACAGTTTGTTGAATACAGTAGGACTTCACACAGTGTGTGTACATACTCAGAAGAATCAGAGGCCCAAACAAATTCCTGAGCTGATCCAAAACTCTTGTTCCTTAGTGCCATAGCTGTGTAAATGATGTACTCTCCATCTCCACAAACAACCACAAACCTGCCAAAAGAGACAGATTAAACTTCAAAAAATGGGTATATTTTGAAAGTAGTCGAATAAATAAAATTTTAAAACATACATGCACATGTACAGGTATTTAACTAAAGACTATGTTTGCATACTTCGTCTCCTCTCCAAGACCCTATCTGGGTTCTGGAGAGGAGACAAGGTGAACATTGGACGCAAACAAAATCTGCAGTGTGGGAACATCTGTCCAATGCCAACAACATGACTGGGAGAGGGTGAAAAGACTGTGGACACTACAGTGTATCAGACACCATGTCACATCAGACACCAAACAGCTTCAACATGTACCTGCCATTTTTAATCCCTTGTTGTCACAGGGTTGAATATATAACAATTATTCCATGAGCCCGAGTTGGTTATAATCACTTCATATCCAACAAGGGCGAATGGAATAATTGTTGTAGTAAATTCTCAAACCGGGTTTTGCCGCCGATTTTTATTTCAGCCATTATAGAGGGCTGAAGTTGAAAACTTTGTGCAGAAAATTTTTAAACTTGCCGCACTACTTTCCATATGACGTAAAACTCCGACTATTGGCTCATACATGTAGTCAGAGTTTTTTAGCCAATCCAAAAGCTAGAAATGAGATAGTCGGAGCTGAGAATTTACTAAACAGTACTGGTACATGTACAATGTACATGGAGGGCTCCATGTGATTTTTGTGATGTTTCAAAGCAAACATGGTCTATAATAATGTACAAAACTAAACATCTAAACGCAGTCATTTTGGTGCTTGGACACGGTGTCTGATCACAATTCTTAAGTTAGCCGGTTTTACAAATCTTGCCAGCCAGCACTGGGGACACTTGCATAGTCATGTCTACCTTTAACTACACATGGCAAAAAAATAAATACATAGGTAAATAACAAATACATAAATAAATAAATAAATAAATAAATAAATAAACAAACAAACAAAAAAAGAAAGTGATAAATAAACAAACAAGTAAATAAATAAATAGCAGTACAGTACATGTAGTAACAGCTGCAATCTACATGTATCAAATGAGAGATTCTAAAATCCAGAATTTGAGCCATTTCAAGTACATGTAGATTTGTATGTACATGTACGCCATCAAACTAAAGGTAAGTTACTTCTTTGATAGAAATACATCACCAGATACTGTTTACAGTAACTATGCAATGCAAGAGCACACACTTACGTTTCCATTAAAAAAACAAATCACATACATGTACTGTACATTAAGAAGTCATCCATACCTTCCATTTGGATTGTGAGACAAGGTTTGAGGAAACATCTCACAAGGACCCATGTCTTTGATGGCCAGAGGAAGACGCTCACCATCTTTAACATCATAATCTAATTTTAAAAATAAAGGTAAACACTATTAGCAGATTTGTAATACCATGGGCATGTACATGTACAGGAACAATGTGTATGACAATAAACATTAGTATAATTACTTGGGTGATTATAGTAAATCCTCGTGCTCTCATTGGCCACTATAATTACGCTATAATCACATCTGGTGAAGTGATTATAGCGAGAGGACAAATTTTCAAAATGGTCACCTTGCACTTTGTTGATGTGTCTGAAGAGGAAATTAATTTAATGAAAGTTCGGAATGACACTCTTCAAAGGTAAGATGTGAAAATTGCGCTAAATGTAACTAAGAAATCATTTAAATTCCCGTGAAAATTTTGCTTATGTCAACATGCATGAATAAATCAAAACAACTTTTAAATTTTCGTAACACTTTATTTACCTAACAGAATGGTTTCAACAACAAACCGAATTTACCACCGACTTTGAGGCAATGGAGGTCAACGAGATGAATAAATGTTTGTCAAAGTTTGTGAACAAATTATTGCATTTTACTGTACATAACAATGCATATGTTTACACTTACCAGCCACATTTTTAAGGTTAGCCTGCTGAATTTCACTGTGCTTGGCAAAAATAATTTTACCATTGGAATCCATGGACATGGCTGGCTCTTCCCGTCCAAGCTAAAAGATAAGTTGCTTATTGTGTTAAAGCCAGTATGAGGGAGTGGCAAGACAAGACAAAAGTGTTATAATTATAAAGGTCACATAGTTGACAAACCTTGATAAGAATGCTTCCTTCGTCATATCCAAGGGCAACATTGTTAGACCCCTTAAACATGGCCATACTCCAAACTCTTTCAAGACCATAATTAAGGGTGCTTTCCAGTCGGTAAGTGTTTGCTTGCCAAATGCGAACAGTGCCTAAAGGGTGCAGTAAACAGAAGAGTCAGGCAATAAGCAAAATATTAGGCATTTATGACAAGAGAGTAGAGTGGTTTTAATTTCAGTGTCGAAGAGTAATGGGTTTCGCATCAGCTATGTTACATGCTTGGCTTAAAAAACTCATGCTACTTTTCCATCCAATCAGATGAAAATACCAATAATTTGTGACTCGTTCACACACTTTTTCTTGCAAATAGCTTCAACTACATGTACATGTTCAAGTTTTGATTGGTTACAATTTGCTTTGACTGTTCATTTTTTTGGGAAAGTCAACAAAAGGAAAAAAGGGCGAGAAAGCTCTGATCAATTTAAAACATAAAAGGCATTTCTTTGGATTCCTTTCCTTCATTTCTCCTTGCAAGCCTTTAAATTCCAGACACCCAGACATGTACATTGTATGGGTTATTGATGAGGCATGACTTCACGATGGTTGGATATTGTAGGGAAGGAAACTTAGGCTGTCCAAATGCTGTTTGGCCAAGGAAAAACATGATCCCAGTTGTCCAAATGGATGACCAAGTTGTATACATGTACATGTAGGTCTGGCTTAAAAATGTCAACAAACTTAAGTTACTGGCTTTCTTTAGTGTAATAAATCACAACCTACTAAATAGAAAAGTTTTTGCACCGGATTAGGACCATGCAGAAAAGGTAGATCTTTGCAAGGGCTATTGGAATCCACAAAGAAAAATGGGGGTAACTTTGCATTTTTTTTTTTGAGATACAGTAATTAGGCTTGAATCTCGACAAAACTGCTGACTTCAGCATTTCACTGAAAAGAGAAGGAAAGGATATTTCTTCAAAATTTCCTTAGAATCCACCTTAACACACAGGAAAGCAAACACTTTTATAAAGATCTTAAGACTATAATTATTGTAAATGGTAACAAAAGAGAAATTTTGGTATGCTTTTAATAACAAAATCGTTGCAACAGCGCTTTTGGCTTCTCTGACAGCCTTCCTCTGGCCGAGCTAAAATAACTTTTAACTCAGTCTTAATAATGTCTCCACACAATTCTACATGTACATGTAATCACATGTTGAATAGGCTTGCCATTGCCATTTCATAACATAAAATGTAGGGCTAACCATGTGTTTTTTTAATGTTATTCAATTTTGTTATAATAAAAACTTTTGCAGTGCCTGTTACAATTTTTACTGTCACCTCCCCAGTAAGTTAAACATCTGTGCCTTTTGCACTTGTTTTGCATGCACTCTACACCGTTTACAGTTGGATTTCAGTATAATTTTCCGAGAGATAACGGCTAGTTTTTCAGCTGGAAGCCGTCATGTCATGTCATGTACTTGGTAGCATAGCTGATTACCTGTATGTCAATTCCAACCCTAGTGTGCACATGGTGGTTAAACCATGCCTTGTGTGAGAGGCAGAACGTATGTGCACTAACAAAATTAGGCCCCGCCCTTAGCGCCCCCAAAAATAGGTAGCTCTTACAGAAAGTTAAATATACATGTACATGTACTATGATTTTGTTTACATTGTGTGGCAGCATTTCACTACGTGATATGCCGCCATTAAATCCCATACAAGTCCTGCTGCACAGCATAATGGCAGGCACATGATACCACATACATCTACATGTATGCTTAGCTCTTTTCTTGTTCAAGCATATCCACAATGTCTTTGTCTCAGTGGACATTAAAAGATCAGTACATGTACCTGAAACACCAGACAGTACTGACAATGATATTCGTTCCAAGAAGAAAAAGATTAAAGATATCTATTCAAGAAAAGTTTGAAACAAAGCACATCAGAAAGTTTAAGGCAGCTTGGCATAAACAGTTCAACTGGGTTGATTATGAAGAAGAAACAAGTAAAATGCACTGCTCCACTTGTTTTAGCCAACAAAAGCAGCCTGGTGTACACTGGATGTGATGGAGTTCAAGGATTTAGAAGGGAAACTTTCACAGCCCATTTAAAAAGTCATCACCATGTTGACTAAACCAGATATCAAAAGGTATGTTTATTCAATTTGTATACATGTAGTTCTGTGTTAATTCTATGAGCAATTTACAGGGTTTTTTTTTTAAAAACAAATTAAGAAGTTTTTAAATTACCCTATAATTATTGTTTTTGTCGTTTTTTGGACAAGTAATTTTCTCATTCGGACAAGATAAAATAATACACATTGCACTCATCCAAAGGGATAACTGGATTAAAAATAGTTTCTTGCCGTGTATTGGCCAAGATATTTTTACATGTTTATGGACCATGATGCAGTGGGGGTCCTTAAAAAACAGTGACACAAAACAACCCAAAAAGATGGATTCCCCTACATTTATCTAGCCATTTTGATCCAAAAGGTTTGCCAATAATAGATTTAAAGTTGTACATGTGTTGTGAGGCATAAAGAACACCATCTTTTTGAACGAAATTGTAGGCAATCGTTAGCAGGCAAAATGGCACTATCTTGCCCTTCCAGGTAGCTAATCACAGTAAAGGATTTGGTTCATCTCACCTGCTTGTGGAACTACATGTACATGTACATGTTGCCATGTAACAAGTACTCTGTAAATGAGTTACATGTAACTGAAACTGTTCAGGTCCATGTACTTCAATGCAGTTTCATTTATCATTTTTAAAGACCCTTTGTCACTTACCGTGATGCTTTGCGCATTGTTTGTTGTCAAGCGTGGTCACTGACCGGAACAGCCATTGCTATTTCGATCGAGACACGCGGGAAATTTATATTTAGACATGGCTTCTGACCTCGGTGAAGAAATGGATACAGAGACTGAAATTTCTGGAGATATTCGCGATTTGCTGCCAAGGAATGGTTCTGTAAACGCGTATGGTTCCTATTTGGCAGAAAATGAAAGCGAACAGAACGAAGATGGTGGCGCGACACGTAATGAAACTCGTGAAAGTCAAGTGGTGTGTTTTGCGTATATTTTTCAAACTATATTCGAAAATGTTCTTTGTACTTTGTAATTTTAACAAGGGCCACTGACCGATTGTCTTTATTTGTATGCAGTCCTGTTCATGCAAGACTACCTGCAGTCGGAAGAAAACGGCACGAAGCGAAGGTTGCCCGTGCAGGAATGCTGACAGTAAATGCTCGTCACGTTGTGGTTGTGGTAAAGGGAAAAAGCAATGCAAAAATGGAAAGATGGAGGCAATAGAGCGAGAAAACGCTCAGAATTTGCCTGGAAGTGCATTTCAGCGCCATAACGTGGACATTCAGCGGTCGGTCGAGGAAATAAAGGTAGGAAACGAGGGTTTCTATTTTTATATGGTTTTGAACTTTGACAAATCCTGATAAACCACACGAGGTGTCAAAAAAGATGTGTGACAATTTTTTCGTTTTCTTTTCCAGGCATTTATTACCGGTCTTTCAGTAGAACAAAAGGACAAACTCCTCATCGAATTACTCTCAAAGGGAAAGGGAAGTTTGGACTACGCCAAGAATTCTACGGAGGAAGACGGAGACCCTGGCGAGCCATCACACGGGGAGCCCGATTTGCGACCAAACTGGTGTGTTTGCAGCCACTGCATTCAAATGGACAATCCGCAAGAACAGAAATGTTGTAGACTTAAAAATTGTATCACTTCGTATGAGCTCTTTCAAAATTTATGTCTTGATAGAAATGTGCTCGAAGTAGCTATCAAAGCTAGATGCGACATGCGTGCGGATGACATCGATTTTAGTAGTAACAGTTTTAGAAAGGCGGCATATCGTCAGTTCATTTTATGGCGATACGGCAGGCTGGGAAAGGGGAATAGACGAGTTTGTCCTTCATGTTGTGTGCGCATGATAAGATCTGTTTATCCATCTGCTGATGGCAATTACATGGGGTTCCGGGCGTTGTAGATATATTGACACTAATGGGGCTGGGCAGCACCCCTATCCTATTTTTTGTTAATTCTCTACAAATTGCTCAATGCGATTTTCAAAACCGGTACAAATTGAGTTGAACTATCTGATCGTAATTTCTGCTTATTTAGTCTCTTCCACCCGTATCATACCCCCATGGAATAGTTGAAGACACAGTGTACCTCCCTCCAGCCTCCCCACCCCATGACGGGATTTATTTTTCTCTCATCCCCTTCCATTTCAGTTGACTCTTCTTTTGGCAAGTGGTGTGTAGGCTTATAAGGAATTTGAAAATATGATATTAGAGTATGGTGACTTTTGTTGACTGTGTAAGCAGCCCTTGCTTGTGGCTCTACAGTGGCCATACGTTTTTTGCTTACAGTTCTGAGATTTGATTTGAGCATAACTGTATAGGGGGGAGGGGTGATTTGTAAAGAAGCAATATGCTGAACAGTAAAAGGTAAAATATACAGATTATTATTGATAATAAGTAATTATTCAGATAGAAAAATTTAAGTTCTTTTTTGTTATCAGTCTAATATGACTATTTTTTCTAATTCATACATGTAGTCATGCAATACAAGAGTCTTTCCATAACTTTTTTATCGTGGATGTAGACAGAAGTAATTTGTTGTAACACACATAAAAGCAGTAAATCTACTTTGTTGACAATATGTTGTGACATAATTAACATCCCTGGGCACTTTCATTTGCTCGGTCCAGTTCATTTAGACATCTGGGGACTTTTTTTCCCTTAGTCCATATCTGGCCAGACGGAACTTCACAAGTTCGGCGGTCTCTGTAGGCTGTTTCATGGCAATGGTTGGTGCCAAATTCTTTGGGTGAAAGCTTGGACGTTGTACAACCCTCCGTACTGATGTATTGTCACCATGTCTGCGACGTAGGATTTGTGCCAGAAGAAATGGCCAATACTTGTACTCTTTTGGAACTTTGACAGGTTCTGCATGCCATTTTTTGGTGCGTTTACTGTATTTGCGTGCAAACTTGAAGCTCCCATCCCTTGTTGTGGCATGGGGTCTGAACACATGCATATTGTGGTCAATAGCAGCCAAAGTTACCCTTGCCACAAAAACTAGGTACCTAGCCAATTGAAACAAACAAGTTTCACAGAAATTAATTTAAAACTGTGCAAGAAAAGCCATCCACATGGGAGGTATATTTATACACTAGTTCTCTGTTTTATAAACCTTTGAAAATGATGAGCCACCAATCCATGCAAAACCTTCCCATACAAACAGCAACAAGAAATTTGTCACTGGAGTATAGCCTAGACAATTTGCTTGCACTGATTTAGGAAAATTTATTCATGCAATAGTACCTGAATGGCAGTTCGGATTGGGACAAATCTTAGAACTGACTTGTCTTACTTATGGCTGAATGTTAAGAGTTCTCTCAACACTGAAAGAGGTCAGTCCACTTCCTTGGTCAAATAGAAATTGTCAAGTGCAACAAACTGTAGTAATAAGTTTGCAAAACTTTAGTATGTTTCAGATGATTTCACAAGTTCAATAGGCCTTTCCCACACTTGCTCCAGTGACTACGAACAATGGTTTCAAGTCAAGGCTGGGGTGGACAAAATACAGTAAATGTACGAGCCTTGATGCAAATTGTCCACCCAGGCCTCGACTAACCATTGTTTCCAGGCATTGAAGCGTAATGCGGGAAAGGTCTATTGATCACTATACAAATTGAACATTTCTTTTGGTCGCCTAAGTGAACAAATTAGTGAGAAAAGTATGGAGTGGCTAGTCCTAGGAAACCATACAGTGGCCACAATCTATATTCATGAAGTAACATTACATGACATTACATTACGTACTCAAATGCATTCCTCTTGGGTGCATACTTAGTCATCATAGAGTTGAAATTTTCCAAGTCACTCGTGTGTCTACACAAAATAAGGAAAAAGTTGTGATGATTAGCTGTTTATTTCATAAAAATGTGAAAATATGTACCTAACATAGGAAATGATTTGACAGTAATAGGCCACGTTCGATATATCAATATTCTAACATGGCTCCGAGGCTTTCAGGTCAAAATTGTAAATATTTTAAGTTTCTTTTGTCTCTCAATTCCCAAAAGAGACTTTGCTACAAAGAAAAAACATCAAATATAGAAGTTTGACCCGAAAGCCTCGGAGCCATGTTAGAATATAGATATATCGAACATGGCCTATTACTTGCCCCATGCCCCCCCCCCCCCCCATACAGCTCAACATTGACAGGTGAATAAGGGCATTACCGAAAGGTGACATAATGAATCAGGGAATTGAGCCATTTGTCATCGAAAACAACTTTTTTCACAGCATTCGCAGACTTGGATCCCTTCGCCAAGTACGTTTTGCCATCTTCAGAACCCGTCAGTGGTCCATGTGAACACTGGCCATCTGCCCACTCATGTTCTCCTACCACATGGTGCACCACACCAAGCCACATGCTCTGTAATTAAAAAACAAAGTACAGTTATGTTTATGTCACATTACCTTGTTTTTCAGCAGCATTAAAAGGTAGTGTTACCTATAGAATATTTTGCATTATTACACTAAGTATTATTCGCACCTTTAAATTATCCACATTTGCATCACATGCCTGACAACAGTGCCAGAAGTGGTTCCGTATGGGCTCGATCCACTGAGCTATGTCATCACAGTGTTTAACTTTTGATGCCTAAGTAAAGGAAGTCAAATACTGGTTCAAAACCTTGTTACGACAACAATGAGAGTAGTACCATATCTGACTGTTTAGAAAAGGGGATCCAAATGTTGGCAGGTATAACCTCTTATTATAGAATCATTTATGGGCTGCTAACTATTGCTGGATGGAATCAGATAGGTAATTCTGTAGGTTGGCAATAACTACAGCACAAGGATATACAACCCAGTCAACAATGTTTGTTGAAACCATTCAACAATTTGTCATAAGCAATAACAAATGATAAAAGAAAAAAGATAAAAAGAATAATAATTCAAAAGGTAGGGACAAAATAACACTAGCTTTCTTTGATCTACAGTAACATCAGATTTGTGAAACTCAATGAACACAGTATGTTTACAGTATATTGCAGAACATGTACATAAAGACTACCTCAGTAAGAGCTTTGGTCAATTTGCAGGACTTATGCCAGATATCTAGTGAATGTTTAAGTGCTGACAATGCTGGATATTTGTCTGAAAAAAGAGTAAATAGGATCTGGAATTAGAGTTTAAGCAAATTACTCAACTTTGAGATGCAATTTACTACAAACAAAGAAAAACTGAAAACAGTTATACACAAAAAGTTATAAAAAGGTAGCAAGAAAACACTTTGGGTTTCATCTCACAACTTCAGTTGTTATTTTCCTTACACCTGACACCTACAATTTGATTAAATTCCCTTAATTGTAGTGGTGCACAATAACATTTCATATTCTGAAAAATTGTGTGGCAACCATTACCTGTTAAAAATGCTAAAACTTTCACAAATAAAAAAAGGAAATATTACAGTGCAAATATTCACCCTTCAATTTCTTGACCATGGCAATAACTGAGGTAGAGGCATCTGTGGTCAATTCCCCAATGCTCATTGTCTCAACTAGTCTCTCCAAAAGACACTTCAATGCTGCAACCTCCATCACTGTGGAAGTACCTCCGGTTTCTCTTTTATCCTTGACCTCGATGTCTACGATTACCTTTGTTACAGCCTCCATCAGGGAATACACACAATACTGAGCTGAGAACCCAGGGGAATCATTCCTACCATCACCAGAGAGAACAACCTTTTCATTTTTCATCACTTCATGTACAACAGTTTTCATGTCACTCCAGAATGACTGTACTGCTGGAATGGCATACAGCTTCTGGATTCTATCAAATGTAGACGAAGAAATAAACCCCATATTCAAACATCTACTCCACAGCGATGTTTTGCTAAAATTATTCCCTGAAAGGAGAATAGAAGCCGCCAACATCACAGTATTTACATACACTTTTGGGCCCCTTTCTTTTTGAACCAAAACATCAGATGATTCCCATCCACCACCATGTCCACCTCCACAATTCCAAGTAACAATAACAACTCCCCCTTGAACCTTGTGATGTACTTCCTTTTGTCTTTCACAACCAGCTGACTCACAACCACCACCAAATAGCTCCAACAATTTACTCAAAGTTACAACAACCCTTTCCTTTTTGGCCATCTCCTCAAAAGACCCTATAGAATTACCTCCCAACAACCCATCAAAGGCTGCCTGAAGTTTGCTACTCAGATCATCGGTAGGAGTAGCAGCAGCTCCATAAGAACCCGCTGCTTCCTCCGAAGCAGGTGTAATAGATAAAGAATCACCTCCTGGTTCAGTATGGGGATTACCATTATTGCCAGGGTTGTGCGGAGCAGCATCATGCAATAACATGTGCCCAGTGGCATTATCAATCCCAATGGAAAAATCATTTGTGGCATCATCACCTTGAAATGAGGCAGTTAGAGTGGTCTCATTGAGGCCAACACTGAAAAAAAAGAAACAGCAACTCACACAAAATACAACAGAATGATCACTAGCCATTGGAAATAACTGAAGTGCTGAGTAGAAAAGGTTGTACAAGAATGCCCATGTATTACAATCTTCAGCATGCATGCATGCATTCCAGTAAGTTGTCCATCAAGGTAACAATTTTCTATACAGTGGAATGACTCATGACAAAACGAAACACCAAGAGACTGCAGATGTTCTGACACTACATGGAAAACGAGGTTATGAATACCATTCAATAATACCGGGGGGGGGGGGGGTACTCCCATAAATTTCGGATAGGTGTGTGCCGCGAAGGGTCTTAAATCCTGACCCTATTTAAGGATCGAGCAAACGAAAATTGATACCCTACTGTATTTAAGGCCCAAACCCGAAAAATGACACCCTATGCAAGGGAAAAACAAAAACTAAGAATTGCTTGAATGGGTCAACACAATCTTTATAAAATACCTTTGCTAATACTTTAACTTTAACATATCATTTGTTTTCCGCTTAATTGAGTATTTACGCACTGTTATTTCAGCTGATACAATTTAGGGACCCTGTCTAAGGATCTCACCAGGAACACTATGCCAACATGCTGAAAAGTGATACCCTATTTAAGGATTGAGAACCTCAAAAACCATACCCTATCCCGTGGCACATACCTATATAGCCCATGTATGGGAGGCTCCCCCCCCCCCCTCCCAGGCAATAATACCAGGATTTCATTATTGGAGGATTGTTTTATCAACAACAAACTGTAAATTGTTTAACTTGATATTGTGTCACTCCATAGCATTGACATGTGTTACCAGTTTTCTAAAGAACTGATTTCCTATTGTTGTTTCAGAGGCAATGAATAATTAAAGTCAAACTGGTTTGCAAAATTTTCCTTACTTGTTTTCAAGTATTAGTTCGTCTTCGTAGGGTTCATTGTCCGAGCTAACTTCGGTGTGGCTATCTTTGATGGAATCCAAATCATCATCATCATCATCATCTTTTTCGTCGTCACTGTCATCAGAACTTTCACTTTCATTTAGAATGACACTGAGCCTAAGAAGAAAAGAAAATTAATTAATAACAGCCCACATGAAGTCTGCAACAATCATCAATCACAGTAAACTATGGGGAGTAGGAAGATCAGGATGAGGGGTGGGGGGGGGGGGGAGTGGTAACCTTACTAGAATGTTTGCATACTCTATCTGTGGATTTACATGTAAATACATTTTTACGAAACATGTCCCTTACCTTCATAGAAATAAGTTGAAATAAGTTAAAACACAAGCTTATAGTTGAACAAAAATAACCTCATCAGATATTTCAAATCACAATTAACAGTTTTAAAGCATCTATTATATCTACCTAGAAAACAATTCTCCATCGCTGTCAGTGCTGTCACTGCTGTCACTGTCATCTGTATCTGAAGCCCCTACTAGGGTAGAACTTTTAAAAGGATCACCAGCTAGTGTAGCGAAATGCTCGTTGAAAGTGCGACACTGAACAAATGAGGATGACCCAGCCAGGATGGCAGACATGTCAACTTCATCCGGTACTGACAAACCGGTGACATCAACATCACTTCTGGAAAAACAAATTTAGCATTCTGTATCAGCTAAACTGTAGAGAAGAAAACTATATATAATCTGTAGACAAAAGAACTTGAGAAAAAAAAACAGGAATATATATACGTGCAAATGATATCTTACTTGTCTGATATTGGACTATCAAGATGGCGAGTGCTAGTCCCTTGCCTTGGAGTCGATGTAAACAGAGGTCTTCGACCTGAGAGTATAATATAAAATTAGGGTCACTTCGAGGGTGTGCAACATTAAAATACATTTCATGTAAATAGAAAAGAGATGCAAGCAAACATGAACCTACTAGCAACTGGTGACTGATCATTTTGATCGTCGTCCGTGTCAATCCTTCGCCTCTTGTTTGAAGGGGATTGTGGAGGCGAAATTGTAACTCGATGTAGCAGAACCTCAGCAAACTCGCTATTAGTACTGCTTCCATATCCCAACTGATTCTTTCTCTCATTCCAGGATTGATAAACTGATTGTCTAACCCATAACTTCACACGGCGTTCATTTCGAGGCGGCCGTCCCGTCTTTCGTTTCGGTGGCATGATTCGAATGACAAACCAGTCTTCCACAGATCGGAGTATCCCAGATAAATTCCCAAAAACAGACTTCAGGATACCTTATCTACCTAGCGAATCTATTTTTAAATCAAAGAATGAGACGACTGCTCAGATGGAAACAGATTTCTCGGCCGCTAAAACAAGAACCTCTAATACGCGACTTTCTGGGTCCCAGAAACTACAAAGTGACCGCGATGCATCCTGGTAAGTGACAAAGGGTCTTTAAGCAAACATAAAACCAAAGAACAGACAATGTACATGTAAACATGTTCATGTACATTGTACAATGTACACGTGTATTATTTTTAAGTCAATGAAAACAGCTAGAGCTGCTGCAGAGCCAAATTAGCGATCAATGGATTGCTTATTATTTCTGTGGTAACATGATCATTTACATGTACCATAATTCTAATGCCACCACTGTAAAACAATCTACAGTACCGGTCAAAGGGATTGCAGCACCTACACGCGCGTAAAATGCGTGTAGTCTGCGTGTAGTATTCGCGGGCAGTGCGTGGGCAGTGCGTGGAGACTGCGTGGGCAGTGCGTGTAACTGCACGCGTGTAAAATCTACTGATCTGGTATTTACACGCATTTGCGTGTAATTTAACGCAAATGCGTGTAAACACACGCAAATGCGTGTATTTTTATTGAAGGAAGAAACCTTTGTTATTCATACACGCATTTGCGTGTATTTTGCAAAACAAAAAGCCACTACTAACTTGTATTCGAAACACGCGACTCCCAATGTTTACAACAAAAAGTAAATTAAAAAGCCGACAAGAATTGCTAAATTAGTTGACTAGCTTAAGCACTTATCAAACAAATAATATTTCTTGTATCAGCCCGCACCTCTGCTACATGTAGCTTCTGCTACTTAAACTAATTCTCAAAGATCTATGAGTTTTCGCTTACGACGTGCGTCGCTAAGTAATGTCTTCCAACGCACGAAATGTCATACCCCTCTTCCTTCGCCAACAGTGAAACAGGGATTCAAAGACAAGCTCGCGGACTCTCATAATCTGCTAATTGCTACGTGTAACAATAACGGTAAAGAGTCCAAACTTTTTTAACAAAATCTGAGCGTTTGTTAATTTTCCATTCGATCCGTGTGTATCCTTCTGACAACAACCCGCGATGCAATGTTTACCTACATGTACGTTCGATTGTTCGGCTTAAATTATAATATGGTACCCTTTTCATTTGAATTTGTTGTGGACTTCACCGACTTAATCGCCTTGTGTCTTTAAGTGCTAATAAAATAAATATAGGCGAAAAGTTTCGTGGGTTGGGTTGACAGATCGTCACGGTTTCTGCATACAGAATTAGAATAAGACAACTTCCGCCTGGGTAGATTTTGGTCACGTGCTAGGCAACGATATTCAAGGAACAGCTCGAATTTCATTTTTATCAGAACAAAACAAAATGCTTTCAGGTCGACGACGTACGCTTCTGAGTACGTGATGACACATCTTGAAACCCTTTTTTAGTTTTAGACTAATAGGAAGGACAACTGATGTTCAAAATTGTTTGAAAATCTCAAGCGAAATTATGTGTCTTGCTGCTATTCACTGCTCATCAGGCCTCAGTTCGTCAGTCGCTGGCGCCCTTCTTGTTTGTCACGAAAAGATAACATGCTTTCGAACACCTTTATATATGCATGTAAACCGAACGGTTCGAAATATTTTAAGGGATCTTCGAATTGTTTTTAAGTACGCTGATTGCTGTAAGTTAAAAGCGAAATTATGTGTTTACACTGTATGTTCTCTTATCTCAGCGGATCCTATACGCCTGACGATCGCTGCCTACATGTACATGTCCATCAGAAACTAAATACTTTTAGTTTTAATACCGTGAAGCGGTTAGCCGGTTTAAGGAAAGTGGTCGATTCTATTGGGATCGTTTGACGACCAGAGGCAAGAGACGAAAGACTAAATTGTATCGCAGTGCAGCCCAGTACGGTAAATGTTACACGGCAGATGTGTTATTGTCATTACACGCACTTATAATATTTCGCTTTCGTTTACACGCACTTAATGAGTTCCAGTTAAAGCGACTGCGTGTAATTTTACACGCAAATTATTTTCGACTGCGTGAAATTACACGCGTGTAATTACACGCGTGTAATTACACGCATTTTCGGTCAGTTGCGTGGACACTGCGTGGACACTGCGTGAACACTGCGTGTAATGTGCGTGTAGTACACGCGCATTGCACGCGTGTAATGCTGCAATCCCTTTGACCGGTACTGTACATGTATGTTGAAATACCAGAAGCTTTTTCACATACCATCCTCTGAACCAGTCAAAATTATTGGCAATTCCGGGTGAAATCCAACACAGGAGATGTTCTGGGCATGACCTTCAAGCGTTTGCACACAAGTTTTGTTCTACAACATAAACAATGTCAACCAATTATGAAAAGAATTTAGCCAATAATACTGAAGAAAAATAAAATAATCATTGAACACAGAAACAAACCTGATAGTCCCATATCTTTACAAGTCTATCATCAGCACCAGATATAAGATATGGCTTCTCGCCACCATGGAAATAATCCACACAGTTCACACCCTGTAACAAAATGATACCAAGACTCTTTGAGTAACCATAGTGTACATGTACCTGCACATGTAAGGCCACTTAGCAATGTTGACACACTGACACACTGTATTATACAAAATACATGTACAGTACAATGTAATTGTAGTCTTTAAAATTAATAAAACATTAATGTCACATTAATTTTAATCATATGTAGACCGGTTTAATTACCTTTTCATGTCCTTCCAGAGTGAAGTTAGGAGTGTTAGAACCAAGCTGCCAGACCTGAAAAGGAAATGCGAATTGTTTTTCAAGGTGGTAGAGCAGTCAAATTTACAAGTACGACTATTAATGGTGTTGTAGCCCAGGGGAGGCCTAAATGTAGCATTGTCTTAAATTTAACATTTTAACTTTTGCTAAATGATTTCAAGGAAATTAATTCCTTGAGCAGGTTCAAAGCAATGGATAAGACAATAAAAGTAAGTATCTTGGGGGCAACAAGCCATGAAATTCCAGTGTTGGAAATAATATTATTGGCGCTCGCCCACTCGCCAATGCAAGTGTGAAAAGCTCCGCATGAAATGGCAAGCTTAGTCCCACAGACCGTTCATGTAGATTTTGCCAGTCTTGAGTTCATGGAGATCAAGTTATCAACATCAAGCTTAGCAAAATATTAACCCAGCATGTGGGATATGAACGAGCCAAAAGGCAAGGCGGTGGGGCATCGCACACTCACGTGCTTGAAGAAAATAGCTCATAGCAAAAAATAAACATCTGTGGTCAGACTTCGGCAAGCTGGGCCTCTGTGACTACAAGATACAGTAGTGTTGCCTTCTCGCAAAGACTCGCATTTACCATTCACAACCCCAGGCCTATAATACATGTATGTACATGTTGGGCGAAATTGCACCCGGATCATTACACTACAATGTTTATCTAAAACACAACATAAACAGTATTCAGGACATGATTTATTCTGCATGTACAAGTACAAGCTGTACAATGTATATTACTCTGACTTGCTCAGTATTACACTGTATACTATACCCAGATTACACTTTACCTTGATTGTTCTGTCCAGAGAAGCACTAGCAAACTGGTTGTTATCCTTGGGATTGATGACAATCTGCATCACATAATGGGTGTGGCCCTCAAACACTTGAGTGCACTGCCATTTCTTCTCCCAGTCCCAAAGTTTGATCAACATATCATCTGCAGATGGACCAATGATAAAAATATTATTGCAGATGGACCAATGATAAAAATACTATTACAACAGCTGTTATACAATTTTAATTGAAGCTACAGTACAGTCATGTACATGTGCACTAATATTATTTTATTTATCTCGGCACTATACAAATGTACGAATATATTAAAGTTGACAAAATTGCAACAGTTTACTGCACCTTACAATGACAATCGTAAGTTCAAAACCTAACTAATGACTGTGCTTTATGTAGCGATCAATCATGATTACAATGATAAGCATAGAAACTTGAAAATAGAAGAAACAAAAATAAATCTCAATCTAGTAATGACAACCCACAGAGGGACCTTTTGAGTCCATTGAGGTCAACTTTTGTTTCCTGAGAGGTTCCATATTAAAGATGACTGACGGCAAGGAAACACTAAACCATTGATTGAGCAGAGTTTGCAAGCAATAGAAAGGTGCCATGACATGGTAGAAAACACACATTTACAGTATTTAATGTAGCGACAGGGCAAAAAGAAGTGCAGAACACAGATTCAATTTGATAACTCTCAGACCAGCCGACCAGTGAACAGTGAAAATTCATTGTTTTTCTGTTTTACTCACCACTGCTGGTAAGAACATAAGGCTGAGTTGGATGAACGGCAATTGAACGCAAGTAATCTGAATGAGCTTCAAATCCATATGCCTGATAAAGAAACAACTGAAATGTCAAAGACTACATGCTCAACACAAGTTGAACAAAATATGTACCATGCCCTGTACATGCAGTTATAACTGCAGGAAAAATATATCCTCCTTGCCCCACATTATCAAACTGAACGCGTTCTTTGTCTCACTTCAGTGAAAGGCATACAGACATACATGTACATGTACATGTAATGCACATGCATAATATACACACATGTAATTATTATAATTATACACTGTACCCTGTAGCACAACATGCACAGTCCCTGGCCTTTCAGTGACTTTTTCATCAACTGCTGCCGTTTGAAAAATACTCCACAACCATATACATGCACAAAAGAAATGTCTTTACCTTCTCTAGAGTGTTATAGTTGAAAACTCTCAGCATCATGTCATCCTAAAAGCAATTCACACAATTATGCTCAGCACACTACACAGACTGAGTTGCATGTTTCACCCAGGGTTCCTAATATTTTTGGACCAGAACTCAGGACTTTTTAGGACCTACAATAATCTAATTTTTCAAAGACATACAAAAGTAACATAAATTAGTTTACTTTTTTAACTGTCAAGCACTGAATTAAAAAACTATTGAGTGGAAGTACATGTATTTAGTACATTATAGTACGTGTACTTGAATGTTAGTGCATGATTTTAAGTACATGTACAATTAAAACAGAACACTCATAACTTACAGATCCTGTCACCACCCAGTTCTTTCTTGGTACAAATTTGGCAGTACGCACTACAATAAATAATGTATACAATAAGAAACTGAATAAGTTGAAGAAGTTAAAAAATCTTATTGTACTCTTAATCAAAGTCATATACATTTACGTCCCAAATCAAATGCAAAGCTACAGTACCGCTCAGATATACGTTAACTGCGCAGACGCGTTTTATACGCACATACGCGTATGACTATACGCATATACGCGTATGACTATACGGATATACGCGTATGACTATACGCATATACGCGTATGTTTGTACGCACATACGCGTATACTTATACGCACATACGCGTATAAATATACGCGTATATACGCATATACATGCGCGTCTGATGTGTCTTTGTTATGCAGGACGAAAACGTTTCTTTGTGTTTCATTGTTGTGAAAGAGAAAGAGTCTAAAATAGCGACGAGCCAACAACGGAAAATTAACATATTGCACAAAGCTAACGGAGATCATGTTACAAACACGCACGTCGCATCGCTTCATGTATTTATTGAAAAACGAGAAGAAGCAGTTCATCTGCTTTATCTTTTGCTGTTGATGAATCAGAACGAAAAGGAAAATGTTACTTAAACTCGAGATTTAAACGTGTGAATCATCTGGCGATTTACTACGCGAATATTCACATAATACGCTTCCGGAAAGTTCTATGAAATTTCAAGTCTGGAGAAAAATAATAATTTTGGGAAGGTTGCTGCGTTATGTAGGTAATCGAGTACATGACAGGTAAATAAGCTTCCTTCAATCACTTTCCATCGAGAAGCAATTGCTGAATGTTTAGAACAGATGGAAACCATAACATTTTGTATCGCGAAAGATGTTTTCGTTTATTTAGTGCAGTCGGCGGTCGCTTCGATGTTTACACATCGGGATGTAAACACAAGGTGTTGGCATCGCACGTGATGATTTGTTCGTGTGCGTAAAATCTCTTGCGAAGAGCTGAGATGGTTTGTTTTAGTATCCAAAGCCAAGATATTCTTATTTGCAAGGTCAAACAAACAACTGAAAGACTGCTGACTATCCGAAAAGAAAACGAAAACGATTTTACTGTCTACAGGTTGACGCTCCCTGTGCACAAGCGGCTGTAAATATGGTCAAAATCAAAACACAACCTGAACCCACACAACTCAAAGAATATATGATAACAACTCAAATGCTTTATTAAGGAGTATTAATCTTATAGCTTGTTTAACACATCATTGCCTCAAATAGATTTTTAACTAACAAAATTTTTGAAACTAAACAACCTACAATGTAATCTTCTATAACATATTTTAGTGACTATATGCCCGGCAGCCGGGCGCGATCTTAAACAGACTAAATGCCCGACAGTCAGAACATTTCACCGAATTTTCATTGAGAGTATTAAATGTTTCCGTTTAGCAATGTCGAGCGACTCTAAAAATTATTTTGGTTTTTTAGTTAACGAAATATCTGTCAACACTTAAAAACAATTCGGCTCAAACCGGGTAATGAAACATTCACTTATTAACGATCCTTAACAAATTCCGATTGAAAGCCTCATTTAAACCTATTGAAAGTATTTCATATTTATTTAGAAATGTCAAGCGATCCTTAAAATTATTTCGGTTTTACTTAAGACGAATTTACCGCAAAGCGAATGTTTACAGTTAGTCGAATGATCAACTCGTGGTTTCTCATGTTCACAACTTTGAATAAACTGTTAGTCGAGTTTCGCACGAAACGGCAAATCAGACGGGAGCGGTGAAAGGCAGCTGTATTCGCAGGCTACAAAGATGGGGAAGAAATTGTTCACATAGGCGGCGTTGCTGTGTTGAGATTTAGTTATCGTGACCATCGATTTTTGAAACAAATAACTAGAGACAAAATTTACATACGTGTCAGACCCGAGTCGGAACAACACGTAGTTGTGACAGGTAACGCAACACAATTATAATGGTCTGGTAGAACTTCTTTCACTTGTATGTATAATGAATAGAAAAGTTTCTCAGAAAAGCTTGTTTATCGATGGCGTAAGCCATAAAAGAAACATCCTGTGTGGGTTCATATCCAGAACGCTGTTCACAACGGGCTATGTTGACTCTGCTGAAATACGATGCACCGGTATTATATTAATTTTGAACACATTCCAAAGCCGTTGCGACGGATGTAGTGTTGTTAAGTGATGAAAAATCGGTGAAAAACATCTCCTCTGTTCATGAAAGGTCCGTTCAAAAAGGATAACCCGTATATATCGATAGGCACATGCTTTCTATCTAACTCGTATACACTTGCAACAGCGTATCATGAAGTTCGTAGTCGTGTAGTTTTTAGTGTTTTCAAGCTAAAGAACCCCCCAAACAATAGAAAGACAATAAGACAGCTCATACATACTAATGAACAGACACGTATATGCGTATGTGCGTATATACGCATTTTTATACGCACATACGCGTATGTTTATACGCACATACGCGTCTACTTATACGCACATACGCGTCTATTTATACGCACATACGCGTATACTTATACGCACATACGCGTATACATATACGCACATACGCGCATATTTATACGCGTATTATGCGCGTTTTTTGGTTAACGTATATCTGAGCGGTACTGTACAGTACATGTACATGTAACACTTGATCAATGGACAAAGTTTGACCATGTCTGGTAAGATCCACGTCAATAGTTGGATCATTTTTCTTAATCGTATCTACTGTACATGTATAACAAAATTCTTGATCATGCTTGGTTCTCCATGCGCCTATTAATCAAGGAATCAGTGCGCAATTGAACTTGAATACTTGTAAGTAAAACTCTAACTGCCTTTATATTATATCAATTATACTGAACATGTGCAGCAAAAACTGTAAATATAATCATACCTGGCAGATCAGTGACTTCAAATGTCTTGACCAATGTCTGTGATTCATAATTCCACACGTGCACATTACCATTGTATAAACTCGCCAACATCCATGGTTCCGTTGGGTGAACATCAACACACTTGACTCGGTCAGAACGTGCAGAAAGCTTGCGCTGTTGACAAGTGGATTGAAACCACAGTAAGGTGCTTGTTACATTTGAACTACATGATACATGTACAGTATGTGCAGTGTGTGTACATGTACTTGGTACAACTTGTCCAAGTGAATTCTTTACAACCACACATCATTTTTGTAAGAGAACATTTTATCATTCTTGGATATTCAAGTTTTTAATCTAGTTATAGTGCAATGTAGTTCCAGGGTAAGGTAATGATAGGTAGTAGATATTCAAGGTTGCATTATGCTTTGGAGGATTGGTGAGTTGGTTCTCTAATGGTGCAAAACGAATTATGCTGGATGTCCTTTTGCAGAATTTTTACATAGCGAGACACTTGAAACCACTTGAAAACTCATCATGACCTAAACTTCCTTACTAAATATATACAACGTAACGTAAAAAGTTCAAGTTTGACACTTGATGTAAGATTATAAGGCTTATGCATAGATGTAAATTCAGAAGTTCTCAAACTTTACATAGGTACAGCAAGTGTGAAACTTGGATTTGTAAGATATTTTTCCTCGCGTGTTCAAACTACACTACCAACACAAAAGGGAATTTAGAACTTAACGAACTGAAAGTAAGCTTCCGTACATGAAAAGCACTGATCAAACACGCACTACATATAAGCCGTACATGAATCAGAACGAAATTTAACTTTGAAAAAGAACAAGTATACTATGAGACGATAAGGTTAAGCAAATGAAAAATGACACTTACCTTCACATCTAGTCTCAACGGCTATTGAACCCAGGAAAATGCAAAGGAAAAGAGCAAAGTTTAAACAATTAAGCTGACTAGAGTAAGCCTACATGTACATGTAGTTTATAAATGTGATGACGAGAAGCCGGGATAATTACATACAAGCAGCAGTGCCGTAAAATGACAGAAATAATTACCAGTGCCATAAATGAAATGTAATAGTCTCAAATATTATTCAAGTACTATAAATAAAGGAAAAAACTCACCATGATTGCCACAAGAATCGATGAAATTCAGGAAAGACAAGAAAATACCCCAGTCAAAATGGCCGACGTGGCAATGGAAAATCGACCTCGCTCTCGTGCAGTTTTGGTATTGCCGCTGTACAAACAGTCTGCGTGTGCCCCTCGCGCGTGGATGAATAATAATCAAAGAACGTGTATTTACAATCTTCGAGAAATCTTCTCTCGCAGTTCACGTTTCATTAAATGCAAATAAAGGACACTAACTATAAAGAAATTGAATCCATAAAAAAAGAAAACAACAACAACCATGCAGTTATCACGACAGCGCGTGGAACCAGTCTCACATTCTGACGTCATGTAATTTAAATTGTTTGTCACGTCAATTTTTCTTGAGTTGTCAGTTTATTGCGCTGATTAGATTGTTCACGCTTCGTGGTGGCGCTCCGCTCTCATGTATCGAGCTTAGCGATCTGTCCCGCTAATCCGCTTTCAGTTGCCTCGTGTAACTAATTTGTACATGTGGTTTATGAACCAACCAGAGGAAATTTCGTTCACAATGTCGGTCGCCGGACGCGGGACGGAAAAGAAACTACAATCGAATTCAGGTAACAAAAAACAGCTTACACTATTCAGTGGAAACCTCCGTGATCTGTTTTGCAGCTGAGGCCATGAGGCAAGCAACCTGACTAACCTGGGGTACGGACGGACAGGTGATGCCTCGTCTAGACAGCAAACCTTTTGCAATACTTCCCTCTTCTTTTAGTGTATGTTTCTTGCAGCTTGCAGTGTCAGTAGGGGGCGGAGGTCGATCGAAATTCACCTGGAAATATAACAAAATGTCGTTGTTGAAGATTTTAAAAAGTTTCAGCTGAAGCCGAAAAGCCTGGTGACAGAAAACTCGCTGAAGTGAATACAGTGAAAACTGCAAATAATAATAATACTACTTTATTTATATAGCGCTATTTCCCCTTAGCCCAATGGCGCTTTACAATAATTACAATCCATGAATTTCAGGTAAGAACTATATTTTTTCAGGTAAAAGCTATTTTAAGATATTAACACTATATTTCCAGGTAGAAAAACTATATTACATGCTAATCTAAGTTAGCATTTTTAAAAAGGTATGCTTTCGTATAGGTCTTAAAACTTGGTAACGAGCTACTCTGTCTGATAATGTCGGGGAGAGAGTTCCATAAACTGGGTGCTGCAAAAGAGAAACACCTAGGGCCATAACTTACCAGCTTGACGGGTGGTATTTTTAGTAAGTTTTTAGAGAAAGATCTCAGTTGTGAAATTAAAGCCTGAAAAAAAAAATTCACACTGCTTATGTTGTGTGTATAACCGCGATGATTAATCATGTCTTCATATCTTTCTCCGAAGTTCAAATATATGATCTTTCATATATTCATTTGCATTCTTCACCTTCTACGGGTATATTACGAACTCACAATGTAACCAGCTTCCAGATGGCTTAATAGTTCAGTTGGTAGAGCACTGCACCGGCATCGCAGAGGTCATGGGTTCGAATCCCGTTCAGGCCTGAATTTTTTTGAGGCTTTAATTTCACAACTGCTTATAACTTTGAGTCAGAAGAACTACCGCGTGCTTTTATTGGCTTCTCTGTCTTTATATAGCAAAGTTTAAGCATGCCACTTTGATTTTCTGCGTTTTATTTGGAATAATAATCACATTTTTCGGATGCAAGGCACGCACAACGCTTTTATTGACAGACTAACATGGCTTTTGCTCTGCGACCTATGAATTAACCTTCGACCTTTGAAGCTCTGACACGACGTGAAATTACTTCCCACGTGATAAGGTTGAAACTATACACACGTACTATGCTAGGCGGCATTGGAATCGTTGGATCCGATGATTATGCTGGGTTTTTACGTCCAAAGTCTGCATTTCACTGAGGAAAAAATAACATGAGCAAATAGGTAAGTGGAAACACTTGTGATGTCTGTTGTAAATTTTTAAGGTTACTTTGCGGAAAAGATGAAAGCGAATGATGTGAACACGCTTCCCTGCAGCATTTTAAGATTTTCATCGATGAATCAGTTTGAAAGGTCGGCATAATTCGCTCATCTCATCTCAGCAAGTTCAAAGGGCATAAACAAGCCAGGGACCTAACAAATATTTCGATTCTAGACGAGTACCGTTTCTAGAGCTTTAGAACCCGCTAAAAAGTTCTGGGTTACGAGCGAACCGGCTTGACCACAACCAACTTCGAGCATTTTTCCACCAGTTTAGGTTCCTCGAAATGTTGTCGAATTTTTGGGGAACAGCGCTGAAGATTTCGAAGTGAATACGCTAAGAAAAACAACTGGTCATTCGCCCAAAGTCTGTCGCAATCGCCGTTGGGCGTAGGTCGAAAATCTAACAGGTCACATGCGGAGGAGTTTGTTATTGAGTTTGTTTTCTAGACTAGTTCACGTTCGTTTTTGATCGTTTTTAGTAGTTGTTCTACAGAGGCCATTTGAGAGATGGAGAGGGGAGGAATGATAAAGGACACGTTATTGCGGTTTTTTATTAGTGTTATTATTGTTCGCAACTTTCGGTCGCCGTGGTCGCACTCTACAATACTCAAGGCCCGGTTCAAACGCCGTACTTCACATGAGCCGAACCCAATTCAACCAGTTAGGCTCATGTGAAGTTCAGCGTTTGACCCAATTAAGTTCGACTGAGTTTATTTGGAGCGGCTGAGGCGTTCTTTACGCCTGGCCAGCCGTGAATAGTGAATAACGCCTGAAGACTGACTTTGGGTCAAACGCCGATCTTCACATGAGTCGAACCAAACGCATGACCAAAGGTCTAAAGGTGCCACTTTGACTTGAAAAAAAAAAACACTAACCAACAAGATCGCTTTTATTAATTTGTTTGGTGTAGCAGTTCTGTTCGAGTGAATTAAGTTCGACGTTTGACTCAAACAGGCGTTCTTTTAATTATTCAGTTGAGTCGACCCAAACTGTCATTAGGTTCGGCTCATGTGAAGTACGCCGAGCAAGTTGTGAAATTTATAGCAAGTTTACAAACCAAAATGGCGTTGATATAGCCCGAGTGGAGCTTTGTTCTCAGAGGAGGCAAAGACTGCCACGGACCAGTTTTACAAACCTCCGCGGGGTTCAAAGTACTTGTTACTAAGGTAGGGAATTTAATATAATATGAGAGTGGCTGGGGGAATTTGAACAAGTTGCCTCGAGGTCATGCGGGTTACCTGGAAGACCAGGATCGAGGATCAAGGATCAAGGATCGAGGATCGATTGGCAAAAAAATAACTTAACATCAATTTTTAGCGACTCGTAAAATCAATTTAAACACAAAGCACCACGTAGTCCGCCTAGAACACAAAGGAAAATTAATACGCCTAGCCAGTTAAACCCTGGACCGAAGAAAAAGTCTTACAAAGAACGGAATGCATATTATCATGTGGATCCAGAATGCATCAAGCAGCGCCATCCTCATTTCCACAGCGGGCTTCTTCGTGTGGGTGCCGAGGTTGCGGAAAAGTTATCTAAAGTACATTTCGACTATTTAAAATTGCATTTCGATGTAAATCTACAATGATGATCGAAAGCGAGGGAACGCAACATAGTTAAGTTCAATGAAATACTTGAGAGAAACTGGGCATCCCGTTTTGCTTACCTAACTTTAGGTAAGCAGCAAGTAAGTGGCTACTTAGACAATAGAAACAGGTCACTTATTGGTTCCAAGGTATTCGCATTTGCGAGGAGAAGGATTCGAGTTTACCGTAAGTGGTGCTGCCCAGTCTCTCAGATAAATCAATACTTCTGACTGCCTAGCGATGACAAATAAATAGAGGTTAAAGTTGGTATCTAGTTGAGTTTACATTTTGTGTTTTTAACCATGTATTTCGATTGAATAGGCCATTTCCGAGTTCCCTTGTGCCTCTGTTTCAAAACGAGTCTAAGTGCGAAACCATTCATATGAAAATGAGTTCCGTCTACAAGTTCATTGTCATCCAAATCAAACTCATTTTAATTTGAATGGTTTCGCACTTAGACTCGTTTTGAAACAGAGGCACAAGGGAACTCGGAAATGGCCTATTAGGCTCAACTGATTTTTATGAATTTTCCAGCGCGTACTCAGTGTCTAAGTAAAAGAATGTTCAAGCAATAATAATATACATGAAAAAATTACTCCATTCTGATTGGCTGAGAGCAGTGCAGTTTAAGTGTGACACCAGTGCAAAGAGTGTAGCACCGGTGCAAAAAGTGTAGCACCGGTGCAAAAAGTGTAACACCAGTACAAATTATGCATCGTAATTCTGGATTATGATTGACTGAAAGACAAAAAGAAAATTTTCGAAGACAATGATACCACGTAAAATGATCACGAAAAGTTTGTGCAGAGGCTTCAAATGACAAAAACATGGCTTCAGGAAAGATCTTCCGGCACTTCCTCTGTTGGGAATTGTATTCAGCGAGTTGTAGGCTCAGACTCCAAATTTACGAACTATTTAATGAACTATAAACCACGTAATCCGGAACATACAATAAACGGCAAATCATAATGCCTAAAGATGGTGAAGAAACTAGACTAGATTAGTAAGAACGGGGTAATTTAATTTTTGGGTGCGGATCCAAACGGTAAATTTTGGGTCATCGAAATATTTTTTATATCCTTGTCTACAGAGGGCCTAGTTATCAAAATTGCAAGGATTTGTACGAAACTTTATAGGTAAAGTTTACACCGTCAGAAAGTATAATAAAAAATCCAGTGAAGTTGACTTTCATTTTTACCAGATTGGACTGTGGTTTGTTCCTCTTAAGGCGGGGGTACACGTGAATTTAAGTGAAATTTTGGTAAGTTTAAAGAGAGGTTGAAAGGGAAAAAAAGGGTTATGGAACACCACCAGACAGTTGCCCGACCGCACAATGGTACCCCAGGTTGTTAGGCAACTGTTTGGAGTGTGTCTACCAATTTTTTAATTTCAAACTCTATTTTAAAACAACAACAAATCTTCAAAATTTCCTATTTCCATCAATTTTACTAATCCTTTGAGAAAAACTATTTCTCTCCAAATATACCTAAAAATCACCAAAAAATTTCCAAAACAACCCAAAACATAGATATGTGAGATGAGCAGAGAGATTCTTGATTGCTTGGAACGTAAACAAGATATTTGCATAAAAAACATAATACCCAGCCAAAATACGGCTTTCATGTGTACCCCCGCCTTAAAGTCCAAAGCTTCAAAAATAATCCCACCAAAATTAAAGTAAAGCAAATAAGTACTCTGGTTTTTGATGTAAATCCAAATTGACTGACTAAAGGCATAAAAGAAATTGGACTTAGCCTGTGATCCAATGGGGTATCTTAACTCAACACGTGACCTCAATGAGTTCTACACTTGAGCCCGCGATATGGCCATGTGATAGTGGATATAACCGCAGTATGGCCGCCATTTACTATTCGATCGTGCGCAACAGCAGGGATGACAAAAAGCGATTCGTCATCGCTAAAAAATTATGTTAAGTTATTTTTTGTCACTCGATCCCCGATCCTCGATCCTCGATCCTCGATCCTCGATCCTCGATCCTCGATCCTCGATCCTCGATCCTCGATCCTGGTTTTCCAGGTAACCGGTCATGCGGAAAAAAGCTGCAAGACAGTACGAGGCAACGCCTTGTACGTTGTAGCTTGAAAAGAAAAAGCCTTCGAAAGCTTTGTGCTGTAATATATTTAAACTGGGGTTAAACGTAAAATTTGGCTTGTGAACCAGCGAAAGTTAAAAGACAATATTCAAAATTAAATATATTTTGTTTTATGATTTTATTTTTTCCACTACTCATTTTTACCTTGTCCCGTAAATAGGGGTCCTCTCGCTAGTATAGTGAGGCGCATACGACAATTTTGGCTCGGGGGATCAAAATTTGACGAACCGAAAACACGTAGTTGAAGTTTTGAATTGCATGGAACAAAAGATATTAACATTAAACCAAATGTATAGCAATTAGTAACCATTTCATATTCCGTGTTTTCGTAAGGGGTGATGCCCATTTAGCCTGACTGCAGGCGTTTCCCGTGTGTTCACGTGTAGCTATCGGGATTAGCTCGTGATCGAGTACATTCGCTGCCATGTTGGCTAAGGAAAAGTGGGTGGGGACCCCCTTACTCCACTCAGTCAGCCTCATTCCCACTTCCTAGGAAGCCTTATCGTCTCTGCCCAAGCCTCTTCCGAGCTTGAAGCCACGATGTTACTCGCTTGAAAAAATGCATGCGCTCCCCGTCAGAATACGTCTTCATTGCAGGCTAATGCGCATTTCCCCCAAGGAAAGGTCCCTTGTGTAGAACACTGGGGCAAGTATACTTGGCACCTTTCCTAGACGAAACGACGATCAGGAAGTTGGATCAATAATAATTACATTTTTACACTAAAGATCAATTGAACCTCCTTTTGTATATGTATGTTGTAACAAGTGGCACATATTGCTATTAAACAGAAATGTTGAAGAAGTGTTTTTGAGTTGACTGGCGGGTCTGGCCCATCATCGTAAGTGTGATGTGATCTTTTGTTTACAATTGGGATGAAGTGACGAACGCCAACTGGCAAACAGTTTATACTGTGCGTTTGAGAAAGGTTTCAATGTAACACCATATTAGAACACGAAGCCAACAGTAGCCATGTGTTCTTATCGCTGCTCGAGACATATCTGTGAAAACAATACGAAATGCAAACAGCGTTGTTCGTAATTAAAGAAGATAGTGGTATATGTATTGTAAAGATAACAAGCGCTTTTAATTCTCTACACTTCAAGCTGACAAGTGGGCGTTTTGAATTGATCTCAGTAGTCTCGATTTACAGAGCATCTCCTATCTTCCAGTAAACGTAGAATTTTATTAAACGTGCGTTTCTGTTGGTCCCTAGTTAAGTCGAATATGAAGAATCAAGGGAGTACAGTTCCTTCCGAATTTTAATACTCAGTAGGGTTGATTGGAATCTATAAGATAGAACAGTGCGGTATCACGATTAAAAAGAGCGATGGTTTTATATTGTTTGTTTGTTTTGACATGCCTCACGAATTGTTTTGACTTGCCCGGGCTTAATAAACGCCCCACACGTATCACTGACACAAAGAAAAGTGGAAATTCCTTCGCTGTAGAATGCTACACAAAACCACTCATTTCATGTATTTTTTCCTTTAGTGGTTATGCTAAGGGAAATTTTCGTGACGGAAACTGTTGTCAAGTGAAAACCAGAAGGACAATGCAATTATTTCTGACACTAGCAAGTGATTCTGGATTTATTACAGGCGCAAACAGAAGCAAGACTCAACCTTCTCGGATTGAATTGTCTGAATTGTAGGTAGGCGATTGTCCGGATTTTTCTTCAATCCTGTATTGTTCATTTGGTAACAAACTGATACGACGCTTTCACAAGATATTGTGAGTTGCAGCTTTCTTCCACAGTATTCTAGGCGTTATGTAATGCCTTGCGTTTTGTGGGGTATGCCGGTTTTCTACTTTTCACTAATGCTCGTCTCGTGACGGGTCGCGAAATTCCGTTAGCTAACCGGCTTAGAGAACGAAGTGCACACAGCCTGAGATATCGCCGTCTTGCATGTACGTTTTGCTTGATTTTGACAGTCTGGTCAATTGCGGAGGGCCATAAAAAACAATTAGTTCTAAACGTTTATATCATAAAATACGAACCATCACACAGCTCTAGCTTCTTCTCGTCGCATATCTTCGTCACAACACGCTAAATATATTGCCTTCAGAGTACCTTAAGTTCATGGCCCAGTTAAACTAGACTCACAGAAGATTGCAGAGCCAATTTTGGTTGAGGACAATTAAGGATTTTAAATGGAGCACTTTATGGCCATTCAAGTCATACTTCAAATTTTAATTTTGTTTACATTTTTGTGGAGACAGTTGCCGATTATTGCTTATCATCACAGGATGTAGTTTCACCCCAAGAATGTTGGAATTTTCCTGTTCCTGTGTTTTCAACACTAATAGCTTTTGGGATTGTCTTTCATAAAATTAACGAATTGTTTTTAGTTCTGATCCAATTATGTAACAAATCATGCCACTTTCCCCCGCTTACTTCACGAAAACAAGACCATGTTTAGAAAACATTTTAGGTTAAAAAAGGCTGTTTAAACTATGCAAACTAAACGCTTTCGATTATTGAGATCATCATCAGAGTGTCAGTTCGGCAAAAAAATAAATAAAGTACGTAACACCAATATTCCCCTAGGGAACTGTGTGAGTTCACATTGATTGAACTTTTTCCAGTGGAGAAATGGAAATAGAAATGGAAGCGTGCGATGTAAAAGACTTTTGTGATTTTTGGTCATTCAAAAGTTAGCTGTGGCTGAAATATCCCATGGGAACCTAAATGTGGTTTGGATGTTCTCTGATGTGTTTGGCTGGTTCTGATTGTTTGTTGGCATCGGGATGTTCCTTAACACCCAAGACAATTTAGGTTGCGTGCAGTTCCGCCAATAAACGTTTGACCACAATTGCATGTGCCCTTGCAAATGACGTATGACGACTGGGTGTTGCTATCCTTTAGTTTGGAGGTTGGTTCAATCTTGGGTGTTTGCCAAATGATGTGGAAATGGAATTTCCTCTAGTGTAGGTGTTCAGTCGTGTCATGAATTTTTACTCTCAACTTCGTTCTTGCGGCAACGGTGGACGGATTTCGACTTTCAAATCTTCAAACCAGTGAACTGAAATGAGCTTTTGGGTTTTGAAAGTCTTGAATGACATCATCTACAAATATGGCAGGATATCCAGACTTGATGAAATATTGTTTGACAACTTTGTCTTCTTCCTTGTTCTACACGGTGTAAGCTTCCCAGGACAGTGCTACTTCTCCATCTATTCCCAATGTACTTGTAGTTTCTCTGGTTTTTGGCACCTACATGCACCATCCAGAAATGATCCGGGTCTTCCTCAACAGTAAACTTAATGTTGGAGTGGTAGATATTTTTGTTGTCAAGAAGGATAATGATCTAGAGCGTTGGTCTTTCTACGTATCTGTCGTAAAAAGGTAGCCTGTTGGGGTTGCGACGTTCTCCTCAAGTTTACACATAAAGATGTTGGCTAATGTAGGTAAAAGAGGGTTCCCCATTCTGCAGCTATCCAGTTGTTTACAGAGTTTTTTGTTGAAGCTGAAGTTGAAGTTTCTATGCTACAAGAACGAAACGGCCAAACACATCAAAGAACATACACATCTCATTTTCTCATACGACTGTCCACTCTTGGATGAAACGAAGATGAAGTAGCATTTGGTATATTTATATATATTTTCAACTGCCATTCTAGTCTAAGACAAACCAAGCATTTAAAACTATAGTAAAGCAAAACAAAACAAAAACAACAACAACAACAAACTCGGAGGATTAAGATGAATTTTTTTTATGATTATTATTTGTTAATTATAATTATTTTTTAATTTACAATACACTCCGTTCTTTGGCCGTGACGTCAAGTCAGAAACAGGTTTCTCAAAAGGTTTTCCAAAATGATGTGAACCGGCTTTGCGTTCTCTTGCTGTTATTCATCAGTTCTCTTAAGTCAAATAGAAGTGTCTGAGTAGATTCCTTTCAGTTAATTTCGGCAAAGGGAGGTCCAGAATTGCTTCTCCTTGTTCTTTGCAAACGACTTCCAGTGTTAGAAACATCCGACTTCCGGTGAGTAGCGCGCGCTTCAGTGGTTTTTGCTTTTCCCGCCTTCTCGCTAAATTTTGCCTTCGTTCTTCGCACTCCTCTGCAGGTGACGTTGTATTGTGTTACCTTCAGTACATGCGATCTAAATTATCTAATCTGGTGTGACCTGATTTGGTAAGAAGCTGGTAATTTGAGTTGCCCTATAGTTTCTGAGTTAAGAAACTGGTTCCTAAAGGCTGGTTCTCACTAGCGCACAAGAATTAGCATAAGCAACATACGCAGTCGCAGTAGAGTGCTGCTCAGTAGCGCGTTTTGTTCGGAAATTATCATAACTAAAGACGCTAATTATCAGCATCTTACTGCTTCTACGTATGTCGGCTTATGCTTATGCGCTAGTGTAAACCAGCCTTAAGCATTTATGCTCTGTGTATCGTCTTAAAAATAGGGAATGGGAAAAAAATATGAAAGCTGTAAATCCAGATTAAAAATCGAAACAGGTGTGGTTTGTTTTTCTACAATTTCCAGCGCTTGCCACTGGCCATGTTTTTGTTTTTGTACTGATTGCTTTATATGTCATTTGCGTTCCTTGTGACCGGCTAAGAGGATTACTTACTACATGTTTTTACTTTAATTTTATTTTAGAAGGTAAAATCGGCGTTCGAGCCTAGTGGCCAATCAGGCTGGCGCTAGCTAGCCACGGTTTCAGTACTTGAGCATGAAGCGGCTTGGGGTATTTCAACTTCCCCCTGGCTGGGATGCTAGTTCATCGCAGGGTTACCCCTAGTATTAAATTCACCGATACCCATTTATACACTTGGGTGGAGAGAGGTCCCCATGTGAGTCAAGTACGGACGTATCTTGCGTGAGGACACAATACAGTGATCCAGCTAAGGCTCCAGCCCGGCTCCAACCCGGATCGCTCGATCAGTGGTCAAGGGCGTTAGCCATCTCAACCCCATACCTCTATTATTTTACGAAAGTCGCGAGGGAAATCAACTACTCCTTTTTGTTTTTTTACAGGCTCGAGGTGATTAAGTCTCCGAAGCTTACGCTATTTTGACGGTAAAAGAAGCAAAAAACTGTGCGGTAAGTGAACGCTCATTTTGTAACCTTAACTTGTCGTATTAACTTGCAAAGGATGTGTTTGCTCCCTGAGTAGCTACTCATTATAATCTGTTAAATAAATGTTCCTTGATGCTGTCTCATAATTATTTTAGTTTTACGTTGGCCTTACGTAGTTATTGGGAGTAGTAGAAGTCCCTTTTCATTTTGACGTTGTCTGTGAAGGCGCGTTCCTACTCTACAATTCAGAAAGAAGACAATCTTTGACTAATAATGATTACGATTAATTGAACATGATGGCATTGGACTGGTGGGTCGTGTTTAATTCCTTTACTTAACAAATACGCCATCAAGATAATAATATTACAACAACATGTTTTAGTATTTTCATTTAGATCACAGTTTCTACATAAGCACAATTCAATTTAATATAGGTTAGAATAGGACAGATATAGTGGACGTTATTATTTCCCTTTCTTTCTATGAAACGCAAAGAGTAGTTGGACACCACCCGATTTTGGATAGTCGCGATCTTCGCGATATAACGTTATGTCTTTCACGCATAACGCCACGTCCTTTACAGGGTTGGCTCCTGCTCTGAGCTTCAGAAGGAAGAGGATCATTTATTCTGTAATTGAGATCTACGCAAAGACTTCGCCCTGGATCATTAGGAACCTTTTTAGTTCTGCATATTCTTTACTTGCTTCTCGTCCCAGAGTTCCTTTAACTGTCATGGTATAAAATGTATGATACCTTTGTGGAAGGAGTATATTCTCTCCCTGGGTGCTATAGTCAACGCGGGAAACGTTAAGTTAAATTAAGTTATGCCTGGCGACTCTTTTAGACGCTGCTCTGTCTCCAACAAGAGTGTTGTTCAGAAATGGGCGTCGCTCTTTTCTCTCCCTCCCTTGAGGTCATTTTCCTTACGATCCGCTCTATATTATGTGGATAGAAGACAGCAACTGCAGCAGCAGTCATTAGTTGAGGGAGCCTTATACTTTTCAAAGGCATATAGTCACTAATCTCTACAACTGGCTATAACTATATTTTTCTTCGCACCTATAGGCGGATTCATGCAGACGTCATTGTTTACATTTTTGCTCATTTGCATACGGTTTTGCGTATAGAAGGAAACATGTTAGATAGGAATTGACTTCAGGCAGCTAAAGAACTAGTGAAACTTAGTACATGGTGAAATGTTTAGCTCTTTGGGTTTAATATTCAAGGAGAAATTGTCTTTCAAAAACTGCAATATGTCTGGGTGGCAAAAGCGCTAATGAGCTCATACATTCTTTGTTAAATTGTGAGTTTTTTAAAAACCCGTGTTGCACAAAAAGTATTCAATACATCAGGCCCATATTCACTGACAGAGTTAATCGTCCTATGACCTTTCAATATTCAGAACTGATTTATTTGTAGCTCCATCAGAAACTGAATTGCTTATGCTAATGAGGCAAATATTGTAAACGAGGATTCCGCTATAGATGGCGGACACCACCCTGTAGTTGTGGACGTTGCATTGTGCCAACTTAATGTTGTGTCTTGCACAGGGTTGGTTGTCTCCTGCTCTAAACTTTCAGAACCTTTTTAAATGATCATCGCGTTTGAGCGCAGCACACAAGCCCATTTTAACTGCGATATTTCAATTAGTCCCAGACGTTTGAAAGAAGCATCTCCAATGAATTTCCGTGTGATATTCGATGAGCAGTGTCTTTCCATCACCTCGACTGAACTGATTCTTGGAAGTCATGCAGCTGAAGATGTTTTCGAAAAAAGCATTCTCCAAGGCAACTGTAGGAAAGCCCGTTTAAACCGGCACAAAACATTGTTGATTTTGATAGCTGACGCCTTGTAATAAGGAAGTCGAGTTTTTGAATATCTGACACTTGCAACTGAATTGTTTACGCGTTACAGGAAGCCCTCCTATAGCGGAGCTCCTGCGCGTCGAAGGCGCGCGAGTAGAGCCCCATACCTTGGAAAATTTGGTAACCCATCGATCTGAAAAATTTTGGTTGTCACGTGACTGTCCGTACATAGGCCAAGCCCAATACTTTGAAAAATAAGAAACTAGCACAATTACCATACTTCACTTCACTTCACTGCCCATCATGCCTGTGTGGCACATAGGGCGGCAACAAAATCCTTCCAGCCCTGCCTGTCTTTAGCCAGTTTTTCAATGGTGCTCCAGCTGTAATTGAGCTTCCTCAGTTCCTTCCCTACAGTCCTGCGCCAAGTTGTTTTTGGGCGCCCTCTGCTTCGTTTGCCTTCGGGTGTCCAGTGTACTGCGGTTCTGGCTATGTTGTTATTGGCCTTCCGCATCACATGTCCGATCCATCTCCATCTTCTCCAGGGCCCGGTTGTTCGAAAGCCGGTTAACGCTAACCCTAGGTTAAAAGTTAACCGAAGCATTCATTTTTCCTGTATAAAAATGTTTTTGACTGTTTATGTTTAGTGTAGTTTGCAATTCTTCAAACCTAAAACTAACGGAAGAACAATTTAAACAGAAAACCTCACCGAAAAGTTACAAAACTGAAATCAAAATTCTCGCTAATACCGGGTTAGCTTAAACGGGCTTTGAACAACCCGGCCCTGGTGATAAGTGTACGGATATCCTCCTGCTTGGTTTGCCTCAATAGCTGATCGTTTGATATTTTCTGGGGCCAGAAGATTCTCAGAATCTTCCTGAGGCTAGTAGTGTGGAAGGATGCTAGTCTTTGGAGATCCTGTTCTAGCATTCGCCAGCATTCCGAGCCGTAAAGGAGAGTGGACAGTACGCAGCTCTGATAGATTCTAAGCTTCGTCTTTGTGCTGTAGCTTGCCGACCTCCATACTGATCTTAAGCTCATAAATGCATTTCTTGCTTTGTTCAGTCTGCTTTGTATATCTGCACTAGTACCTCCATCTTGGCAAAGCACACTTCCGAGGTATGTGAACTTGTTGGTGTATGGAATGTCCTGTCCTCTTACCCTGATCTTTGTTGGGGAAGGGACATTAACACACATGGCTTCCGTCTTCTTCAAGCTAATTCTCAAGCCGACCTGGTTGCTGAACATGCTCAGCCGGTCTGTCTTCTCTTGGATGTGTTGTCGGGTGTGGGACAATAGGGCTAAATCATCTGCGAAATCGAGGTCTTCGAGCGTGGTAAAGGGGGTCCATCTATTTATGTTTGATATTGGACACCCATGTTATGGTTAGTAGACAGCTGTCAAAACAAGGTATCCGCTGACCATTATCACGTGACCATATGGCTGACTCAGGTTATGAGCTCATCGAGGTCGCGAGTTCTTTCGAAGTTGACCGCTGGCTGACCCATTGGATCACGGGCTCAAGTTAGGTTATTACGCTGGGAAGAGAAGGAGGGGGTACGTGCAAAGACAAATTTCAGTTCAAATTAACCCCTGGCGCGTTGTTCACTTTTCTTCCAGCATGTTCCTTGCACAATCGTATTTTGGAAAGTCGCTGATATTACGTTCGTAAGTTCTACAATCTTAGTTACGCTTATTGGGTATAGTTTGTTAAAATTTAACTGGAAAAAATAGTGAAACTACATGCTAAGCAATTACATGCTCACAATTGATCATTTCTTAATCTTCTGACCCAAGAAATACGAATTCTTTTTTTTTTCCTTTATGGTTAATTTTTGCAATCAGGAGCTCCACTTTTAGGCTTAGTGAGTCAGCTTTGAGACCAATGAAATAGGGAAGGTTGTCTTCTCATCTGTAATCAGATGTGGCAGCCGAACTTTGGCTGTTTATTCTTACCTTAGCTGTCTTTGAAAAGTGTAGCCGGACACTGGTACCCTGTAAAACGAATGGATACACGGCTGCTTTGACATTCGTTTGCACTGAATAGTTCTGTTCATCGCACGGCTGGCTCTTGCTCTGAACTTAAGATTGAAGACCCCTCCCCTCAGTTACACATTCACAATGTAGATGACTTTTTTCATCCTACACAGTTCATCTGAGGGTTTTGACTAGGGGGAATGTTAATGCTGAACGTTTATGTTCTTACCTTATCAGCAGTTTATCAAGCAAGCAGGCGATTAGCATAACTAGGGTATATTTTCCTGATAAACGTTCATAAAGAACAAGTATATGATCGCATCTTGAACTAAGTACGGAGAGATGTCGCAGGATGCTTGCTTAGAATTCCAGCAAATACAGAAAATGTTTCATTTGTGGAACGAGCGTGGATCGAGCTCTAACGGAACATAGTAGCAGTTTCGGAAACACGTTTTGTGAGCACAATATCCAAGAATTTTAGGTTGGGATGCACGTACATTACTTACAAAAATTTTCAGTTGGCCACTTAAATTTACGCCTGCAAAGCACGTTTTAGACTGAAACAACATTCTGAAAAACATACAATCCTGGCCAAAACGTTTGGGACACTTTCTCATTTTTCTATAAAACAAAAAGCATTTCAATCTAACCCCTCCCCCCCCCCCCTGAACAATGTTGGTTGTCGTGAGTCACAGATCTATCACAAATATTCTTCAGTCAAAGGACTTCAACATTGTTCGGGGGGGGGAGCGGGGAAAAAATCTTTTTAAGGCTATTTGTATGACTGTAAACTGTTGGTTTCCCGCAGTTTCCACGTAAAAAAGCGAGAACAAGGGGAAGTGTCCCAAACCCTTTTGGCCAGGATTGCAGATTTACTGCATCTTCAAAGTTTTACAGAAACACCGACGGGAGAATAACACAAATTCTATCAAGCCGATACGTAATTGAAGCAGTGTTTGACTTTCGACTAGAGTTCACTCCACAAAGGAAACTAGCGGCTTTGGAGCTATTTCATTTTTTTTACTGTACTGTAAATATTTTGGACGCTTTATTTTCTGACACTTTTTTGTCCAAAATTAACATCGTCCGAGAGTTTTTGCAAGTACCTTTTATCTACATATCGAAAAATAACATCCCTTTCGTGTTGAATTAATAATTGTTAACCAATATTCTACCAAGAAAGGCAAACGCTCTTAAACTGTGCCTAGAATTTTTAACAAATTACAAATAAAAAATAACTAAATAATAAATAAATGTACAGCTTAACTGACTACTCTTAATTCAATAATACTTTTCAGGCCCAGTGTCAACGAATTTTGAAACAAATATCGCAAATAAACTGAACATGTACTCATAGCACTCCGTGGCGGGATGCACATCCTTTGCTATGTAAACATGTAGATGTAGATTTAGTTACAAATTCCAACTAGCACGAGCCAAGCCGGTTGGCTATTTACATAGCGTGACCGAGGAGTTGAATTTATGACCACCGAGATCAAGTCCAGTTAGGAAAAGAGTGGAGGGTTTGAATCCGGGACCTCTGGATATTAAAGCAAACTCCTACTAGGACACACTGCCTCACCTCAATTGCACCTAGAAGATAGACAGTTTGCGCATTGCTTGCAGCATCTGTAAAAGACATAGCAAGCGCTAACGTTTCTGCTGGTCAGAGGAGGAGTGCTGCTCTCTTTGTTAATATATAATCTGCAATACAGCTGAACTTTGACTCTGTTCTCTCCGTACCACTTTATGACAAGTCAAGGATAGCTGGACACCACCCTGAAAAACGGGACGGACGCGAACATTGGACGCTTTCCATTTAACCAAAAACTCCGTTAGTTATGACACGGAGGCAAATGTTACGAAATTACCGGAAAATCCGAAACTATTAAATTTCCGAAATGGGAACCAATTACCCCTACATCTCGGAAATCCTGGGGTGAAGTTTTATTGGAGCAGAAATCCCTGTATTGTTCACGACGTTGTCGGCTTCTCTAGAAATTGTGGCCGGAGAAATGCTGTTTCATTCGCCACTGAAAAAATGTCCGGAAATGGAATGTTTGGTCGAATGGAGAGCGCGCTATTCTATATGTTTTCTCGGCCTGTGAACGCTATAGCCCACCAAGGTTTATTCCTACTCCTACTGTTCCATTCATTCGCATTCGCTGTTGAGCATTGTCTGTAACAGTTTTTGCATTCTCTGTCATTCCCGTTCACAAGATTTAGTTTTGAGGGCAGCCGATCGTGCCCTATGCTCTAAATGTTTCGTAAGCTTCTTAAAGCGAACCAAGTTAAGAACTGGAGCGTTGCAGTCTTCGGGGCTTCGCCTACGTTGATTGCATGTACATGTATGTTTTGATGGGTTTAAATCTTGGTCCAATCGTTTACCTTTGTTGTGATGCCTTTCAATTTTGGGACCTCAGCATGTTAATTATTCGGGATTTACTTTTATTGTCAATCTTAATACGTTCTCCCCTTCCAACCTCCTTCCACGACACCAAAATTTTCATTTTTCAATTTTTTTATTTTCGTCTGGGATATCGGAGCCCCTGAGGATACCACTTCGCGAGCCGACTGTAGTACCCTGTTTGACGGAAGTCTTTTCCTTAAGCTATTGTATGTAGGAATTGTCTATTTTTTGAATAATAATTGTTCATGGAAGGATGTACTGGGTTAAACATGAACGATAAGGAAGTTATGCAGGCGTCGTACAGGATCAAAGTTCGTTTTGCCGTCGCAAACAAAATTATTATTTTGCAGTTGCAAGTGACGCTCTGGTTATCATAGCTTTATTTCGTTTGTAAGGATGTGATTTGCTTCCCCTGCGGCTCGTGAAGTTACTGTCTCTGACGCAAAGCTCTTTATGTTCATTCAGAAAAGAAGGGTAAACAGAGATGGCTCCAGTTGTGAATTTTAATAGTATCCATGAAAGATTCTGTGTTGGGGACGCTTGCTTTTTTTTCATTATAGCTGTTATCGATTCTCGCTTAAGTCTATTGTTACACTGTCATCAGCTACGGGGAGATAATGGATCAAAGCTAGTACGGGGCACAACATATTCCTGAACCCCTACTGTTTCTTTTGGCCTTCTAACCTGAAGAAAAGGCCTATTCTTACTGTTACAACAGTTTTTTTAAGGCGGCTTCTATCTATAACTAATGCCACTCTCTTTAAAGGACTGCACATAAATACGCTCTTTAACTTGCACTGAGAAACTAAGACTCGATTTCTTTCCTAGTTTCGTAGTGATCAATATTCATTCTCATGGTTCTATAATTTATTAACGTTGACTCTGTCCCCCCTGGGGGGAGGTATTGTGTTCCAAGACTTCAATCTCCCGTGATGAGCCCTTGTGCGCGCCGGGAAACCCCACTGAGCTGCATTGACAGTCTGTGTGACACATTCAAATTTATTACGTCTGGTTGCCAAAAGATCTTTAGAAGTTTCCGGCACACAGGCCTTTTTTAATTATGAATGTTCTCAACCCTTTTCCCAGACTCATTTAATTTTGCTAAAATGCAAATTTTCTAACGCTATTACCGAAAGCCGATTTTCTTTCGCCTGAGCCATTGGAAAAAGAACCACTTTGTTTTCTTTCCTAGATTAATTTTCGAACTGTTAAATTTGAGTTTGCATTTGTGTGTTTGCGGGGAGGTTTTCCTACACAATAACACGCCTTTACTGTCAACGAGCGTAGGAGATGTTTGTTTTGTGTTCTTGCACCCCAAGGTAAAGGTTTCTAGACGAAACAGCATTTGAAACGACAAATCGGAGGACAAAGCTTCTGTCTTGTTTCTTCTTACTTTGATTGTGCTATTATGTTGACAAGAGTTTCTGTATCTCTGCTTATGTCGCTGCTCTGTATGTCCCCTTTGCGGCATACCTCAAATTAAAATATTTAAACAACGATATTAAAGCAAAGCCATTAAGCTGCCTTATTTTTTTTCCCAGGCCCTGGTCATTGTCAAAAATGTAATGTTTGTTTTCCTCGTTTTATTTTCTTTAAAGAATTAAGGAAAGCGAGCGTCATTTCTTTCATTTCTTAATTGATCGTCGACAGAATCATCTACAATCTGTTTAAAGAAGCCGCAAAGAAGCGCGCTCTATTCTTTACCTTAGGACTCCTCGTGTGTCGGGTCAGATTTAAATAATTTGCAGACAAAGATGAATTCAAACACTGCAATTTGTAAGCGACTTGCCTGCGGTGAGAGTTTGAAAGTAGCCCAGAACGACAAATTGAAAACACTGCCAAATTCATCCGGGTTGTAGTTGTCAAGGTTATTTCTCTTTCCATTGATTTCGACCTTCAACTTAATTACTGTTTTTTTCTGGCACCCTACAACGCGATTCTTCAAGATAGACAAGATAACGAAAATTAGAAAATATTGCCTTCGGCTAAAATGGGTCGTCAAGGGAGCACATATTGGCTCGTAGATGAATTAGTGGTCTGAACGTCCGCTTCGGAAAAGCCCTTTCACCGTGGGTGGCAAAACAATGAAGGAGTATTACTTGCTTTATTCCTAGCGAAAGATCCGAGCTTTTAGATCGAAAAGCGAAACTTCTTTAAACGCGGCTATTCATTTGTTTCAAAAATAAAACGCAAGACTTTGTTAGCTGAAATTGTTTTAACTTCGAATTTTCGCTCAGATGAATTGTAAAATTCCAAATGGTTTTTTTTGGTTGAATGAGAGTTTTTATCGTCACTTCTGCAGTAATAAACTGCATCAGATATTGCAGTTAGCTTGTTTTCCATTGTTTTAAATGTACACTGGCCATGGGCAGGCAACTGTTTTTATTCATGTAAAGGAAACCCGTGATACAGATCGTATCCGATTTTTGAGCTGATATTCTTCGATAAAACTCACTCGGCTTTCGGCACGACATAATATTTTTAGGTCGCTTCCAAACTAAGTCGCCACTGAGCCAAAGATCTAAGTTTTTCCTTTTTTGGTGAACGATCGCAATCAGTATAGTCACAAGTGATCTGGGCGAAATTCTTCCGCTACACAACGTTAGTATCACCGGGCTGTTGCCACTCAAGCGTTGGTTGTTGACCTAAGCAATATACTATACCACGACAAACAACCATTACGTTAATTGTTGCAATAAAGGAATCATTCTCTTTTCTAAAAGCAACTAAAAATATTTTGCCGTGAGTCAGGTTGTTTACATTTCCCTAAGTAAACACTCGTATCCTGGTAAAGGGATTATGTCGTCGGATCTCACTGGTTGATGTTTGGAGGGTTAATTCGGATGAAAGACGCTTAAGTTTTCTCCTTGATGATATTTATTTTTGGCTTAACTGCTGTTGACAGCTGATGTATGACGGGCATCTAACGCGAGGAAGTAGCTCGGCAAAGTGTTGACACAAATTGGCAATTCACACATATTTTTTAATCAGATAATATTAATAGTGTTTTGACATGTCTGTTTCGTGTTTCGACATATTTTGCAGCACGTTTTAAATCTTATCAACACCTTATTTTGCTTTCTAAGATATGCAATAAAGGCTACCACTACAGAAGTTTCTATTTTAAGCCGCTTAGGTCCCTAAGATGTCTGCGACTATCAGACCGAAACTTGCCGCCGTAATAATCAAGTAGTTTGTTTTGTCAATACAACAGCGAAAATAAATTTAAGAAGAAATGAAGGTTGACTTCCAGGGGACAAGCTAGGGAACTGCGAGCGGTGTTTGGGCAAGGACTTGGTCTACGGTAGTTATTATGATATTTCAAATCAAAGAATTTGTCGAAGGTTTGCCCCCAGATGGTATCGCTTCTCTAGTTCTGTATGAAGGGTCTCTTTGGGAACAATTGTAATATCTATAATTACACTTAAGACTCTTACAATATAATACAACATAAACAGGGCATAACAGCAAACTCAAGAATCAAACAATATCTTTAATATATTCAGATGTAACGACATGTTGACACATTGAGAATCGTGACTTCTCCATTCCTTACAATGTATCAGCGATTGAAGTCAATTCCGTAAGGGCCAGTAAAGTCGTTCCCGAGGTGGACATTCGCACGTTTTCATCCGAAATGGCCAACCATAGGCCTAGCGTTCAGTGCTTAGCTTCAGTTATTCATTTAGGGTTTTCTTCGCTTGGTTGACATGCAGCAACGGCGGCGTGTCCTTTCGAGTCGTCAGAATGAGTGTCGATTTAAGTGATGTAGACTGCTTGCATATCATCGCAACAGGTTGTGTAACTGCTGTGTTAAATCGAAGGAACCTTGTTCATTGTAATGCTGCATGTCACTACTAAGGATTGCCAGATACTTTAAGCAGCTCTTGTCTCTTTCACGTGTGTCCTAGTGGAAACAAGCACAAAGCAAGAGATAATTCGCTGCCTAAGAAATAATACTTAGCGTAAATGTTCTGAAATCAAATACAAGATTATTTCATATGTGCCTAATAAAACAGAATTCTTATTTCAAAGTAGTGCAATATTGCATTCAATACAGCAGGATAGCTCACGGCAAATCATTTAGCATAGCGTATAACCTCTTAATATTTTTAAGGCCCATGGATTACATGTTTCTCGCCAATTGTTCGTGTTTGTCGTAATGTAACATGATACTATTGTAGGTCCATTGCAATCCTTAGCAATGTCATTGTTATTAACACGAGTACCAACTCGGCTTTTTGTACATATGTAATCTTAAACAATATATTACAAAATAAGTTTGAAATCACAACTGGAAGCCTTGTGATCATTGTCTTGCATGGCTTTCAGATTAGAAATTTAAGAGTGTGCGAAGAATATATACTAGCAGTATCGTTATTTTCAACTACACGAAATAAATGCTTTGTTTTGAATGAACTGATACTGATTTTATTTTATGAGATAGTGATTGATTTCAAGAGGTTCTGTGAAAGACAACCGTTGCCGGCATTCAACTCGAATTTCACGACAATGTGCAGCCGGTAAAATGTAATCAAATAAAAAAATATTAGAAAACTGTAACTTCATGTAATGTAGTTTGACTCTCAAATTTATCGAGCAGCTACTTCATTTTAGAATCTCCCTGATCTGTCCTTTTAAATTGGCCTCTGGATACATATATATATGGGCGCATGAATTTCGATCTTACGATTTACAAACCAGTGAACTAAGATCAACTTGAATTGATATAGTACCATAACCTGCTTAACCAAGGCCTTTATTTATACCATATAATACAAATATAGAATCGAAGCTTTCTTGGTAGTCTTTACGTTACTAAACGTCACTCCAGGATTGTTTGCATAGAAGGAGCTCATTTATGGACAAACTCTGATTTTTGTTAAGAACTGAATGTTGTCTAATGTATTTTCATTTATATTTTATCAAGACTGTAAGACGCTGTATTCCAAAGATGTGTCGAACACATGCTAGCGAAACACACCCTTAATTTGACCCCTGATAAATAAAATGTGGTGTTGTGATATGTATCGGCTTTCAAACTGAGTTTATCTCTGAAGGGCATACAAAAGACGATTGTCGTACAAGCCCAGTTTACTGAAATTGTCTTGCAATGAGGAACTTAACTTTGATCCTGTTGCGGAGGATCGTCATTATAAAAAAAAAACTTTTGCCTAACTCCCAGCACAAACGTGACTACTTTATCAAACTGTTGTACTGTTTTGTCAAGGGAAAAGTCCGAAACCAACGAAATTAGTTCGAGATTATTTTTATAGGGTTTTGTTAGCGACTTTATTTAAGTCTTTCATTCACTAACTTATTTAAAATGCTAAGCGTTTACTTTCTATTCGTCCATGCTTCCTCTTTTGCATGTAGTTTTGCATTCCTCCTTCTCCATTGACAACATGGCGACAGGGCAGCCGCATTTCAAGATATTTACTTGATTTAACTTGAATCTAGGGAGAACATCTTCCCTGTTATATTGTGGACTAATCTCTGGAGCTTCAGTAATAGTCCCTTTCGAGTTTGATTCCGTAACCTTTCCACACACTAACAAGATAAACATTCGCCCCACAAAAAAATATTTTCTCTTGGGCTTTTCCCCTTCTTGATAGAACTGGGTTTGGGCAACAAGCTTTGTCCTTTTCGATTTTGTTTCGTTTTATGCTATACAGCACAATGGAATACTTTATTTAAAACATTCGCTTGGCTATATGGTTTAGTTTAAAAAACTGCCGCCGGGGCTACTTAACAGATATGCCACGAGAAATTTTTGCGGTGCTTTGAAATGTTCCCAAGCATTTTTGTTTACATATTTTTGTCCTTGGAAATATAGGTTTTCAAACAGACCTTGGTTTGGTTTAAGTTGATACCTTAAGATAATAGCTTAAGGGAATTACATCCAAGGTTTGTGGAACATCCCACAAGGGTTTGAATGATATTTTAACTGCCAGTTGGAAGAGCAATTAGCTACTAGGGTAACTGACTAAAACAACTCTCTCTATGTCCTCATAACGTGTTGTAAACAAAGATTTTCAATTTTTCTTTGGGTTGATATTCACAATGGAACAAACTAGTTCAGACGTAAAATAAGACTATTGACCAGGAAAAGCCATTTGATGGCGCACAGTAGCTAAGCTTCAAATCTGCTGCAGCCAAACCCTGGAAAGCTTGTTAGTAAACCAAACGACATCTAACAATGAACGCTATCTGCAATGATCCCAAAGCCGACCTAGAACTACAACCTGACGATTATACGAGGAAATCGATACCTAACGTCAAAATGCAGAGAACTGGCAAGCAGGTTTTATAAAACAGCCTAATGTTGACGCAGTTATTTGGATAGGTGCTGAGGTTGATGCCACTGAGCTGCTTCCCAATACGTTTGCGAAACTTCACAAAAGCACTTGAGCTGTCTTTGTGGAGTTTCGTAAATGCATTGAGGAAATTTACCTGAGTTGTCAAGACGAACAAACAATGAGTGTTGACTGAGGTTAACTTGAGGTCTTATGTAAAGGATGAGCAATTTAGTGTCTGCACGTACGTCTGGAAGCGTTTATGAAATCTTTTCCCAACCAAAAAAAATGTAATAAATATATTCAAAGCAGGATAGTCCAGCAAGATGTTCTATACAGGGAGGTAGAAAGCAAATTATGAATGAGGCGAACTTTTTGACTTTCAAATACAGACAGAAATTAAAAAAGTTATGTCATCAAACAGCTTTCACTACGATACATACAGTGTGTAACAAGTAAAAGGAAAGATAACCTGGGGATTTCTTCATAGCAGAGCTTTGATCAAACGCGCGCTTCAATGTGTACGAGTCCGTAATATAATATTTATTTTGAACGCTGACTATCCAACTCCATAAACACGTGGTTTTGTCTTACCATGCTGTCGCGCGCGTTCCTTGTAAGCCTTTGGTCGTTACTATGACAGACAAATGTGTTATACAAGCCACCTGCTATTTCAGGTTAATTTTGTAAAAAAATAATTTTCGTCTTCGATCGAAATCCTGAAACATATAATATTAAGCTGAATTTTTTCCAAGACATATTGACGAATTTTGCCCTACGCGCCAATTTTCTGCTTCCTTCTTTGATTCTTCTGGTACCAAGACTCGACTTTTTTTCGCGGCTGTTTAGAAAACAATTTATTTGATCTCTTTGAGTATTCCGAGTTATGGCTGTTGAATTGCTTTAATTGTGCCAGTATGCCGCTGGAAGAACTGCTTTTAACACCTAAAGCAATAATACTCAGTTAAAATCTACCAAGCGCCGAAAATTTCAGTTTTTCCTTTTCTCATCCCTGCTTCTCGGCGAGGTTCTGATTCCGTGTTGAAAAGAAAAACACACACATACATTAAACACATCCAACCACTTGAGAATAAGCCGCTCTTGTCAAAAGCGAAAGCAAATAAATAACTTATTTCTGCTACTCGCGTTTTTTTTTTTTTCAACAATATTTCTTGTTTTGGACAAACCTAGAGTGCTTAATATGTAAAGATGTCCGCTGCAATTTAGCACGGAGAACTACTAAAGAAGATTCCATGGAAAGCATGGAAAGACCGAGATGTAAGTCTTTTTTTATGCACTATTCGTTTTTTCTTACTGTTTCCGTGAAATTTAATACCCAAGCTGTTTCATCAGTCGAAGCTGCTCTAGTTGTGTGAGGAATCTTGCAGCTTACCAGCCGCCCATTTTATCTACTCTTATATTTAGCCTTAGCATCTGCGTTAAACAAGAAGACCCTGGACTGTCCATTGCTACAGTCAGAATTTATTGCATTTGTTTCAATGGTTCAACTAGTGTACTCAGTTGTCATAGATATATGATGGCGACGTTTTTTTTGGCGTTATATTAGGCTTCTAAATCAGGAATTATAACCCAGGAAGAGACTTCTTTAAAGCATCAGCTGCTGGTTTTTCACACGACATATTCAAAGCTGATGTCTGAACTGGGAGACGCTTGGCTAGCTCTTTAGTTAAACTTAGTTACAAGCCATCCGGTTATTTCGTAATTTTCTGTAATTTATGTGTGTGGTCACGCACATTTTCTCCGGGCATGTCTCACTGACTAACATATTGCATTCTGTGGGAAGCAGCTTTTACTTTTACTGTTTCTTCGCTGTTTTATGCTATTTTCCTCAGACATTAAGATCCAAATGGACGAAAGTCTTTTTATATCTAGGTTGGTTTTTTTCCCTTCTCTAGTGTGAAAAGACTTCCCGACATGTATGATAATTTGATAATGTTTACTCAGTGATGTTGACCTTTTAACACCTTTCACTGGCTTCAGGCAAAAGGGAGAACTCCCTGTCAATTTGCTGTCACCTTGCGTCTCTGTGTCTCGTTCTTGTTCTTTAAAACAAGAAATTTAAATTCTTAACCTTGTTTATTTTTTCCAAGTTTTAATAATAGTAATTATTCGAATTCAGAACGTGCAAAAAATAAGTCTTCTTGAAAACCTATCCTTCACAAACATACCAAAGGAAATCCCGAAAAATGTCTTAGCCAGTCAACTAAATTAAATAAAGTTTTAACGGTGCGCATATTTTTTTGGAAACCTGACCTAAACACCTGTCTTAATAATTTGATCATGCCCTTACTCACTATTTTCACTACTCTAGGAATCATTTACCCCTTTTCAGTTATTCTCTCATAGGTCTTTTCAATAATACTATTTTTTAATTTTTTTTTTGAGAGGAATATTGTCTATGTACGTTGTACACCATGTTCTTTATAACCTTCAGAAGCTACTGTGCAATATGTTCACTAGTCGAAGTCCCTACCGACCGCCGAAAGTACTCTATTGTTTGTTTATATGCTCAAAAGGCTGCGCCTGTTTTGCATTGCCTTCTTTGTAATTCTTGAAAACAAGCCTGTCACTTTAGGCGTTGGGTAATTCTTATGACATTTTGTCGAGAGATGGTTAAAACCGTAATAAGTCACAGTGGTGTATCAACAAAAATAATAACAAAACGCTTTTTAACTGCCTTGAAGTTTTTTCTTAAGTCATTGTCCACACAGATAAGCACAGGATGTATACACACGTTTAATTTTGGTTCTTTAAAAAGAGTGCTACAAAGTTGTAGAGTAGTTTTGTTACACTTAAGCGGCTTCTTGTAATATATGGACTGATAATCTACAAATGAATTCAGTTTAACAAAGGATATATTATGCTTTGTGTATAGCTTTCTAAATACCAAATAAACAACACGAAGTCCACTTCGAGAAAGAACCGATTTAAGTGGTTAATCGCCCCTGAATTTCCTAAACATGTATTTCAGTGATGTCTTCAATCACCTTCCATCCCCGTCAGGCAGGACTGTTCTGGCTTTTCGTGAATTTTTTTATTTCTATTCTCTCTCTTGATTAAAGTAAACTGGCCCTGTCACTTTGCACTCGGTTCCACACCGGTTCTCTGGCATCCATTTTGTCTTTTTGTGTGTGTTTTCCTGCTCACCAAAACTTAGCATTTGCACAGTTTTTCTTGGCGATGTATGTTTTTTGACATTTTTTTGACATTTTGAAACATCACGAGTTTTATTCTAAAAAAAATGCACAAATTCGTGATCAGTGTTTTCTTTCAAGCTGTTCCAATTTGCTGTGTTATTATTGATTATAAATAGAGCACGTCCCCGATTTTGGTACCAAAGGTTTTCCTTTCTGTTTAGCTACTCTTGGTCAATAATCCGAATGTTTTTAGGTTAGGATATAACTTTTCTGTCAGTATTCCGAATGCTTTGAAGTAAGAACGTAACAGATTCAATACTACGATCGTCTGCCATTGAAGATCTGGCTATGTGGAATACCTCATCCTTATCACGAGAACTTAAGAAGCAGTCAGCCTTAGAGGAAAGGCTATTCATAGCTCACTAAAAAGAAAAGGGCAAAAATATAATTCAATGTTGAGTGTTTGAGCCAACAAAGACAGTTTCATGGCGGTCTTTAACAATACGCTCAAGTCAACCATGAAAGATGTTATATAACTCTGTGCTTACCGAGGCATCGTGAGAACGAACTGTTTATTTTGGACCACACGTGCAAGATTGAGTAGTTGTTTCTCTTCATTTTCCCTTTTCTCACAAACTTTTCTCGGCCAAGGTGTTTTCGAACTAGTAACCTTCTTTATCTAGGTGCTTTAACCTTTTTACCGGTTCGACCGAAATCTCTGCCTCGCTACAAAGAGCACGTTTCATACAATCAAACGGGTCATGTTTGACTACTCTAATTTGAAAGCCTAATGCTGAATACTTCGGTTTTACTGGGTACGTGCAGTGCGTTCTTGACGCTATAAAATATTTTTTTGCGTTATAACTTATCTGGAGTCTACAGTGGCTACGGACTAAACGACACTAAGTCAGGTTTCGACTGAGAAGTACGCAATGAAACTCCGATCTCACCTTTATAAGACATCGGAAATATTGCCAGACAAACTGGCTTCATCAAAGAAGCACTGATCAATTTGGGATTGAAGTTATTGCAAGTTTCTCTGTCCCAGTGTAATTGTCACAATTTTTTCAACCATCGGAGGACAGCTTTGCTTCCCAATTTCCATGAGAGTTGAAGCATTCATTTTGTATGGATTGCCCTGAGGGATAGGCAAAATGAATCTTGTGCTGTGATTTATGGGGACGCTGCACTTGTGACGCTCTTATCAACTTGGGAGACTTGTGTCGCCAATTCGAGCCACACAAAAAAACGCAAAGACCGGTCTGTTTTGCCTGCTCGTTGACAATTTTATGTCCATTAATTCACTAAGAATGAAGTCTAGGAGTGCGAAGAAACATTTCGTATGCGGTGATGGGTAAAGGGTGTGCTAGAACTAGGGCTCTATGTTATATTATGTCCTCGTTTATGGGTATGATCAATAAACTTCCATTAGGCGGAACTGGAGAAATGTCATTCAAAAAGGTGTCTTTACTTTTATAGAATTCGAAGTACACAGTAAAGGCCGTGATGAATCAAGCGGTGATTAGTATTTCTTGTTAACCATTACCTTACCTTGTGATTCTCTCATTTTCGGTGCACTATGTTGTCGCCATCGACAGAGCAGTCGACATTTTATACTTTTGCCAACCTCTGCACCAACCGCGGACGTTAAAAATCATCCGAATCCTTGCTCTGACTAAGTAACTGAGGGACATTTGAGCGTCTTAGTATGTAACTCCAAAAAGCAATAAAAATAACCCACCATACACCTGGAGTGGGAGCATGCTGCTGTTCTGAAAAGCTTGCACTCAACACAGTACTACTCAGCAGGATCAAGGCATTCCGTCAAACTTCTTTATTGTTTAATGATGGATGAGTGTGTCTCGAATACCGCGTGTCTGGCTCGCTATGCTTTATAATCTCAGTAGTACGTATGTTTGGCTCTCTCTACAGACCCCTTCCCAACTGAAACTCGTGTTTCTTTGAGAAAACGGCGCCTGTCTGCATTGTTCAGTTTTTAACTTGATGTTTTTGTTGTCCCGCTAGCAGTGATTTCGAATCACGTTGGGGTCTACCTGTTCACCCAACAAGATTGGCTTTAGACCTTTTGTCCAATATGATCAATCATGTTCGGCTGCGTGTAGCTTCTCATGTAGAAGTAAACAACGTGCTTGAAGAAAGCAACATGCAGGTAGCGCTCGTATGGGAGTTAAGAAAAACTTTTAAAAACAGTTTAGCCTCCTAGTGGATAAGAAATGCTTTGTGACCTAAACATAACTGTTAAATCGGAGTTTACATGATGTTCGCTGTCAGGTATTTTATTACTTATTTCTTTTTTAGGCACGTTTCATTAAATGTCAGCAAGACAAGAAACTGCTGGCACTAATGAGATCATTACATTTCAGTGTACATGCCAGCCATCCCTTCGCCTTCGGTTGCTCGTCAGGGTGCAGTTTATTTTGGTTGAATAAAGCGGAGTTATTCGAAATTATCATTTTAAGCTCTGTGTGTCGACCACGCCTTCATATCATGGAGCTGAGTTTACAGAGATACACTTTTCGACCTTGGCTGATTATTTTCTATAACATTCCGAATAACACTGGTTGATTTTTTTTTTAACTTTTTGCTCCACTGAATCTAATGGTGGTTGTATTTTTTTTTTGTTTCATTTAAGTAAAATGTGGTTCCTTCTCTTACTGTCTATAGTTTTTGTGGGCATGTCAGTTTTTTATTACTATAATTCTTTCTTTTTTCTTTATCTGTTACTTTTCGATTATTAGTCTCAAAAAATAGTCGATGTTCTCCTGATTAATAGAAAAAGATTACGTAGCAATAATCTCCAATAAGGGCAAACGGAATAATGGCCTCAGTCTTATGCGGAACTTTTAAACTGAAGAATGATCTCGATTTGATGAATTCTATCTTCTTAATTAAATATCGTTAAAATTGCGGAAATTGCTCAAACGAAATAAGAGTGATCACCCGAAGTATCCGGCTTAAATATTCATGATGGAAAACAGGATTTAATTTGAAAAAATTTTACGCGGAAAAATCCGCAAATACCGCATCAAGGTTTGTCCTTCTTCTGGCCAAATATTTGCTCCTGATGTAACGACCCTTCTTCCATGTCGATTGCTTTCAAGTTTGAAGTTTGTTTGCTTACCTATCGACAAACTATGTTTAACATGGCTTTATTTTCTTAAGAAACAATGTAAACAGCCTGATTTGCAAATACTGATATCATTCTTTTTAGACCAGATCGAAATATCGATTATTATCTTACGGTTAATTCTCCGAAAAACGTTAAATTTTTTAGGAAAAAAATTATCGATATCTTTTTTTTATTGTTTGGGCAGTTCATTTGAACCAGGGGTAAAAATTCATATCGCTGCATGTGAATTAAAATACGGGTTCATAAAACCCCCGCTGTGCGACAAAAATATTAATTATTTGAAAGATATTTGAGTTCTGAAGACAGCGATGATCTGGATAAACATTTTTTACAGTTCTGATGCATAGTTTCAAGCGTATGAGCTTTCGTCAATTCTTATCTCCTAAATGATTGCTAGGCCAACGTGCCAATTTTTGGAATTACACATAAATGAAACATGATTCTGCCAAATTATCTGACTCCTTCGCCCGTCAGAATAAATTGACGCGTGAATACATTGAGAACAATTTCTAAGAGACAGATTCATTGCGTTTTGCGGCGTTGTTCGACTGCAATTTTGCTCGAACTGTTGCGGACTTTCTTTTAAGAGTTGTAATAAAATCCAATTAGACTTTGAAAGATTCCATAGTAATTTCGAATTAAAATAATTTGCTAAAGACGATCAGGTTGCAGTCAAAATAAAATTTCACAGTCTGGAAGATATTTGCAAGCGATTGTGGCTATCTCGCAATCACATCAACACGATAATAAGAATAGCCTAAAAGTAAAGCTTCATCTTTTTTGATTTCTTTGAATATAACAGATTCTAACAAAGCGGCGATACCCTGGTTAATCATGCAATTTCTTTCGGAAATTAAGGCCTTATCACTCATGCGAGGCGCTACTTTCGAAGCTAAACACTGAGTTATTCAGGCGCCCGCCATCGGTAGTGAAGTTGTCTACCCTGTGTTCAAAATGGTGTTGTTTTCTCTTGTATTGTCTCACTTGCTACGTTATCAGTGTTTTGCGCCCCACCAGTTTACCTAACTTACTGTGCGGAATGTCGAGAACGGTAGTAAACAATATTGATTCCGCGGTTTCTGAACCAAAGTCCTTGATCTTCGGAATCTCCCATTTAAGTCCCCTTATTTGTTGCTCGGAAGAAAGCGGACCCGTGTAGTAAATACGGTACTTATATTTATTTTGATCTTAAAAAAAGCTGTCACGGGTAAATATTTGTCTTCATCTTGTAGGCATTGCAGACTAGTAACATATTCACTGTCAAATGTTATTTGCTATTTGGTTACCGACCGATAATGTATCTCGAAAAGCCGGGTGCTTGAGTAATCAATTTCAATTTTATAGCACTTTACGATATTACCAGTCACGAAGACGAGTCTTAAAGCTTGGGCTATTTTTCTCGCCTCGTTGCTTGCCGGTTTAATTATATTCACCTTTATTTGTGTTTTCTTTCCTGTTTTTACCTCTATTTGAAATAGCTGGCATTAGAACGCCTTGCTTCGGCGTTAACCACGGTGAGTGAAACCGTATCTTGATCTTCTCGATCGACCAAAAAAATTATTTTGAAGTTTCTGTTGTAAATTCTTAAGCTTTATTTTCGCTCTTCAATTACGGGTTTGAATGGGTTCGGATTCAGTGTGCTTAGATAGTTCACGCTTCGAGTCCCCGATGGTTCATCTATTGCCATGTTCAAGATGAAAGCGTGGAGAGATTGCTAATTAAGTCCAATCTTCAGCCACAGCTCAAAACCTAATGAATTCATTGTAAGTCCTTCAAGGCAATAACAATCTGTAAATTCGGAATTACGAGAACCTGCTTGGTAAAATTAATTTTGTGTGATGACTTAGATTAACGTAAACATCACAACCAATAATTTGTTTGACCACGACCGTGAGCAATATTTGCTTGCGCCATGCTCGGGTGAAAAGTTCAGGAGATTCCGACAACGATTTCGGAACAGAGAGAAGGAACGCTTGTGTTAATTTAATAACAAATACACCGGTCTGAATATTTGTACTATTTACCTTTGGCCTGCTGAACTTGTAAAATATATGTATTCGGGTATGACTAAGGAAACGTTTTAATGTGGCAAGCAAAAGATTGTCTTCCCTCGCTTCAAACAAGCTAGTGAACTTTGTAGTATTCTGTGTGAAAGGAAAAATTAAGCGAGCTTTCCGCTTTGCCTGATTGCCACGAGCCGCACCGCCGTCATTGTAAAATTCAAATTTCTTATCGGTTTTGTAATTCTAATTTGTTGACACCATCGTGTATGACTAGCAAGGGGTCGCCATGTGTTCGTTTGTGGTTTCAAGAAAACCCTTAGTTGACCGACTCGTTTCACATGAGTGCAACACCAAGGAAAAATATCTGCTAGCGCACGGCTGTCCGGGCAGATATTTACTAAAAATTCCAAAGAACTTCCTAATAATAGTTTCGTCGAGCCGACGACGCGACCAAGCAGGAAAAAGGAACAGATGGTAGAAACAAGACGAAGAAGAAGTAAGAGAAGAGTCAAGGAAGCTATTTTAAAGTAGTAGTTTTTACATTTAAGCACTCGTGTAATATTCCCGCTGGGAAGTTTGCTTATTGCTCGTTATCTTCCTGTAAATGTTTTCATGAAAAACCTTAACGTGTGTAACTAGGCTATAAACTAGATACGTAAAATATGTTCTCATTGCTCCGACAGCAGAATGCCGCGTTCAAAAAAAGGCCGATTTTCTTTAATATGAGCGGTATCAGTTTTTCAAGAATTTATACGGGAGTGTTTCAGTCTTCATTATTTTCAGAAATATCTTCATTGTTTTCTTTGATAAGTGTGCAAGTTAAGCAAAATAGAGACCCGACCGAGAGATCAATCTCGCGCGGCGCTGTGACACCCTGGTTGTTAGAATTTAACTCTGTTCTTTGCCATTCCCAAGTACAATTTTCAATTTGCGTCTTTGTGAACATTCTAAGTTTGAATTGACTGACTCATTCAGCTATCACTGACAGCAATGTCGTGGATTTATTCTTTTGTTCGAGTTGTTTGAGATCAAAGCGAAGGAAGGAATCCATTATTTACATCGTTTGCAAAGATGAGCACGACTTGCCGTCAAAGTTGTGAGAGAAATATGACCGATGACTCAGTAACTGTGAGTCACCATAAGGTGCCCAATTTTCATTATTAAACTGAGATAATCCTCATTTTGTCGGAATATTTTTATTTCCACCTAATAAGCCGACGGTGCTAAAGGATAAGAGAGAGGAAACCAGTTAAGAATGTTCTAAATTTAATGAAATATTTATTGTACTCAGTGTTCATTGATCGTCGGTTCTTCGCGTGCCAAAGCGTATTACCTCATTGAATGGCTTTTCTGAGAGCACCCCCTTTATAGCTTGAATTCTTCGCAAATTATTTCAAAAGATGCCTAGCGTGTAGTGGCTTAGACTTTCTTGTTGATCAAATGTAACCAGATCAGTGTAATTACTGTTGACTCGCGCTTTGGAAGATTGCGTTCGACGCGATATCGATCTTAGCTAATTTGGCACAGTGATATCATTTAAACTGAGGTAGTTTTTTTCTTTCCAGCTTTACTCAGATGTAATTTATCGCTCAAAGGAATATTGCTCTAGTTGAAACAGATGTGTCTTTTTTCCGTATTGGTTTACACGCTTTGTTTTAAATATTTGATTCCAACTATTTTCCAACGCATTACGTAAATTGTCACCAAAAAGCTTTCGTAGCAGTAGTAACCCCTTTGTTTGAATTTAAAATAAAAATATGTCGCCTCTACCGCCCGTTTTTCTTAGTGAATTTTTATGGTATATTTGGATTGGGGAAAAAAGCAAAAAGCTTGCAAATTAATATATTGGTAACTTGGATTGTATATTTCTGGTGGTCGTCATAACAGGCAATTCAAATGGTGTACACAAAAACACTTGAATCTTTTTAGATGTTTTTAGAAGTGCACTCAATGTTGTTAAAAAAGCTAGAAAATAAACCTTAAAAACTGTTCTTGTTTGCGCTATATCCTCTGTTTTTTTTTTCTATAAAGGAGTGAATGGGGTTTATCATTTTTTCTTTAAAGAATTAATGAAAAACTGTAATTGTGTTATTTCCTCAAGTGTTTCCTTTGAGGCGATGGCTAACTCAGTCGACGATTCAAAATATCAGTCTCTTAAGAAGAAAAGGGGTGTTGAATGCAGAGACCACCTAGCTTCTGTGAAGCCGCTATAGCATAAACAACACGACAATAGTTTCGGCGAGGATTTAAAAAGGGCTGGCACCTACAAGATCCAAAAAAAAACATCTTATTCTTCCTTGCATCATCAAACCACCCAAGAAAATCGTAGAATCGACACAAAAATGGAAAACAAAGCTGCGCTTGATCTTTAAGTTTAAAAGCGGCGCTCTGTCCTTAATCAGAAAAATAGCTTCCCTGCAAGTTCACAGGTGCTTTTAAACTTATCACTGATACCTTCTTTAAACAGACCGCGCATGAATCGGTAATCTATAACTGTGCAACACTCTGGTGTTGGGACCTTGCCAACGACGTCAATTCATGGCCAGCTTTCCTAGTGCAATTCCAAACCGAATGTTTGGCGTTCAAAGTTAATGAAGTTCGCCATGGAGGAGCATCTTTGGTTTGTTTATATCCTGGGCAGATAAGAGGATGACTCGGAAAGAAAACCTGCGTGGACGTGTTATATAACACTCAAAGTGTGTCCTCTAACATAGGCTTTGCAAAGAGTATTAAAGCCAGTTAACCCTGAAAAAGGTAAATAAACTTTATGCTGCCCTTTCCTCCTTGCCGAGCCTTGCAGTTTGTCTAGTTTTGTTCAAATATTGATAGATTTAAACAAAGCTTTGACAGAACGCCGCCGATGAAACAGAAAACAACCAACCCCTTGCTCAAACTTAGTCTGGACTATAAACAGGTTTGCAGCTGACCGAGTGTTAGTTTCGCATGCGGCTCGTTTAGCGGTTAAAAACATCGAATTTCCCTTTTGTCAGTGTCATTTCTCCTTCAATTTTCCTGCTAATGTCTTTAATTCTTAGAGATTTTAGCGTACGACGGTTTCAAGCCGCTCCTCGCGCAGAGGAGGACACCCCGCAGGGATTGTACTATAGCAGCGCACCCTCTCGCATCCATGGAAATGTAATATATCTCTTTAATCAGAAACATTTCCTCTCCATTTCCTTGCAAACGGAGTTGCAGTTCATCACAGCTGTTTCGGAAAGGCTTGGATCGGTAAAATTTCCCACCCTTGATATTTTTTAACTGTCCGTCACGCATCTAATATAAGAAAGAAATTTGCGGAAACAGCAAGTCAAAATAATGATCCACCTGTTAAGAAAAAAAATTATCGTTTTGAAAAAGTTTTTTTTCAGATAGTCTATGAGGACCAAATCATTTTTATACTTTAACCTTTTTTAAGAAGCGAATTTAGTCACGACAAGTAAAGTGTTTTCCACACGTGTCGTGCTTTGAGATCCTTTGTGAGATTTAGAAGGCCGCGCGACCATAAATGATGATTCTCTTATCTCGCCGAAATGCCTCGGGATATGTGGTTAATTTGAATACAAGAAGTCTTCGCCGGCGACTTTCATGCTTTGCTTAGATTTCCACGCGTGTGAGAAATTTCGGCACGTTGAAATTTTTTTTTTGTTCATTGTTATTTCGGTGGAATAAAAACTGTGTTGTGTTTATCGGTAAAGGTCCGTGTACCGGAATGTAAATTTTATCGGGTAATTTACAATTTTTGACATAAAAATCACGCGAAAAAAGCAAGCGAAAGTCTCGCAATAACAACATTTAAAATTAAGTTAACAGTGTCAAATTTCGTGTCACTTCTGGGTGCGAAAGACCCTCACCCTGTCAGCGTTCTCGAATTTAATCGCTGACTATTTAACAGAAAGTTTGGTTAACAATAAGCGATGGAAAAAGCTTAATTCGATGTCAAAACACCATAAAGTTCAGCGATGGTTTATATTCCGAATGAAAACACGGCCCATAATAACAAACAGTTCCTTAGTTTCTCTTGTGTTTGCCTGCCCATTGGCGGTGCTGATTTGGATTAATAAACTGTGCTACAAGACCAGAGTGGTAGACAGCAGAAACAACGATAAAGTAAATAGTGGGAGGATAATGGAACCAATGATAAATACTACAAGATCGGACAAATAATTTTCTGGTGACGGCCATGTAATCAGTGCAGTTCGACAGCTCAAACCACAGTCCAGTAGTGAAATCGCCTGCCGAGTTCTAGGGAAGCAGTAGGTGACGAAAGTGCTATGTAGCACCGTCCTTGATATCACCGTAAATTCCAATCTCGAATAAATCGTACGATCCTCAAGGATGCGAAACCATCTTGACTGAGAAGCGAATAGGTTTCTGACCTAGTGACCCATATTTCTTCAATGATTCTATTTACTACTTGGGCCGAGAACTTGAGCGTCTAGAGACACTCGATGGTGTTATCCCCATATTTACTCAAGGAAATCAAAACAGCCAGATATCCTGGTTAAGAGTTTATTTGCATTGAAGGCATAGAAAAGACAGTGACATCGCCGCCTTAGCAAATAAATTATTGTCACAAAATTCATTTTCTTCCGTATTTCCTTGAACGTTTGAAAACGGCTCCTGTACAACTGACAAGTTATCGCCCGTTCGTAGAATTATTCAAAATTAAAGTCAACAAATGCTAGAGGTACTCTCTCATAATTCTAAAATAGAAGGAATAGATCGACAAAATCCTTTTAGTTGGAAATGTTCTGCAAATCACAGATATGACATGAAATTCTCTCCGCGGTAAAGAGATGGCGTTTGACGCCTGACACTGAAACGGAAAGCCTACGCTAATAACAACTCAGTAAAGTGTAACTAATGCATTCACTAGCTCGTTACCCTTACTATATGAACTTTCATCATACGAAAACGTGCGAAATAAGAATAAATTGAAGAAAAAATCATGTTCTCTGTTTTCTCTCTCTTCTGTATTGTAGATAATATAAGATTTGGTACAATTCGATTTCTCTGTAGGTCAACTGTTGCCCTGGCTGGAATGCCCAGATACCATATCAAGGGGGCTTCTGATTTAATGATTAAAGTAAATATAATACTCAAATATTACATGAAATCTCTATTTGGAGTGTACATCTAAACTTTGTTAATCCCTTTTCTTTTTTTTTGCATTTTGTTTTTCTTCCTCCACTGGGATCCAAGAGTAATTCTTACGTGGCTTCATATAAATAAAATCTCTAGGTCGTAGAAATGTTTTGCAGTCATTAATCTCTCGCACACGTTCTTCTACGAACGTGGTTGAGCATCAAAGGTATGCTTGTCTGGTGGATTCCAGTATGGATTAGTAAAGTGGTGGCCGTGGACTGCGGCTGTATGATCAGTTTGTCTGCGACAGCCTACACTGGGCATTGCCACGGCTCCGTACCCACACTGGTTATTCACAGGGTTCTGGATTTGTGTAGAATACTGCGTACCTGTGTATGAGCTGACGGGGACTCCAACGGTTGATCCCATGTTCATGTAGGGTGCAACCGCATATCCTGGTGGAACTCTAGACGATTGCGGGTTGCACGGGTACGAAAGAGGGCCAGCAGGTTGAGCAGTTCGCCAGTTTCCTCCTGCCGTAGGTACACTCTGAACTGGGTTATATGCCGACCACTTTGGAGCGATGAAGTTTCCGTACGCTGCAGCGCGCGGATCTGTCAACATTCCGTTTGTGTGCTGCAATGTGGGCTGACGGTAGGGCCTCTTCATACGGCGCCGGCGCCTGTAGTTTCCTTTCTCAAACATGTCCTCGCAGGCTGGATCTAAGGTCCAGTAGTTACCTTTTCTCTCACCGCCGCCTTCTCGAGGCACTTTAATGAAGCACTCGTTGAGTGATAAATTGTGCCGTATGGAATTTTGCCATCCCTTCTTGTTCTTCTCGTAAAACGGAAACTTGCTGATAATGTACTGGTAAATTCCATTGAGGGTTAACCGCTTTTCGGAAGACTCTCGAATCGCCATCGCGATCAGTGCGACGTACGAGTACGGCGGCTTCACATTGGGATCTTTCGACGAGACCTCCTTACTTTCGGCTTTTTCGCAGTCGATTGGACTTGATCCACCGTCTTCCTTCTTCAGCTCCGGCTCGTAGCTGCTGAGTTGTTGCTCGTGGTTTGCCGAGGCCATTTTTCTTGTGTTTGACAGAGTTAATTCTGAAGTGTTGGAGGCTGTTCTGTGGCAATAATATATAAATTAGAAATTCTAAAGACTGTTTGGTGTTTGTCTTGTCGATATGACATTTGATTGGCTCGTCTATTCATTATCTATCACTTTCTATAAATATCCTGACATCACGCTATCTTTTGTCCATCGAACCAATCATTATGCTCTTTACAAAGCGTCAATTGATTCATTTATTTGTCTGGTAGCAATGCGACCACCTACTCTGGCAGCTGCTACTTGTCCGTTTAGGCCCTTAATTGTTTCTATCCATTCACTTTTATTATTTACCCCAACTATGCCAAATTTCGTTTACCTTTCTATCAAACAGTCATGAGTGTACGATTTTTTAACTGCCTTGACTCCTGTTGTATATTTGCACCCAAGGCGCGAAAATATTCTCCCGTTATCATCAAGGAGGAGCGAAAAGTGAAACGCTCTTCCCCACACCCATAGTTAACACCTGGTTCGCGACTATACCAATCAGAAAGAAGCAATCGGCAGATGAAGGGTATTGAAAGGCACAAAGCAATTCACATGTTGTCTGGCCCAAGTGCAGGCTATTTAGCTTTAATTATACGATGTAGATTTTATTTTTTATTATTACAAACTTCCCGCTGTGACTCTTTTTACGCGATAATGCTGCCCCACGCTGGGGTCCTGTACCATGCAAATGCGCTTTCCTCTTTCTGCGAAAACAACAGGAGAAAAACACAAGACAGGAGCGCTTATTTCGCTCCACCTGTGCGCTGCCCGAGAGCCAGACAATCGAACCGTGTTTGACAAGAACGCGCGAAACATTTCCAAATTAAGCAAGACAAGCGGACTTCCTTATCACTCAAAAGAACTGCCTTGATTAGAAATGTTCTGAATTGAGTCAACGGGTTTCGTTTAAAGCGATAGCGGCGCTTGTTGATAAGCCTCAAATACTCATTTTCTAGCAGTCAAGAATGACCTTAATATTATTATTTCCTTGGTTTTAATTACAGTTTAAAGTGACTGCAGCGTGATGAAACCCCCCTCAAAAGTAAATATTTCGCTGCTGAAACTTCTCTGATTACAGTATTTGCTGGTACTATTAAGGTTTGTGTACATTCCAAATGTTTATTCAAAAGAGTTGTTAAAGATTTATAATTCAGTGTAAACAAACAATTTCCAGTTTGTAAGGGGCATTTTCATTGAAGTCGACAGCGAGAAGACGTCTAAATTTGATGTAAGGACATACAAAGCTGTGTAAATGTTTCGGAGACATACCACGCTCTTGTTCACCGGAAATCTGTAGCTGCGGTTCTCCTATTTCTGGTTTAATCGCAGAAAGATGGAATTCAAAGGTCAATTTTGTGTTGCAACACCAGATTCATCTCCTCTGAGCCTTATCAGATCGGCGCAAATTGTTTGTCTTTGTGAGTGTACGAGGAAAATACGATCCTGTCTTACAAATTTAAAATCTGACCTAAAGTGCTAGGCAAAAGCCGGCTTTGTTTTCTTCTGTAGGAAATAAAAAAAATGCCATGAAAAACAGCTGTGTCTTTTTTCTTGAATGACATTATCAAAAAGCACGCGAACTTCCTCGTAGAAATCATGCGACAACTCATTAAGTCAAGCAAAGGATGTTATATCTCGGCATTGAGCGAAATTCGATGGAAACTGGATCATTGTTAACTCGATAACGTTTTTTTCGTAAAAATATGCTTAAGATTCGATTACCTTTTTCTTGACTTTCAGCCTTGAGCTTAGGAGAATATCTTGTCCTATCTCGATCCGGCAGAATTTCCCGAAGCTAAGGCGATTCAAGCCAATTTAGTCCTGTCAGTTAACCTTGAGAAGGACCGGGAAGCTTTTGAAGAAGTAACTGGGGTCGCTCTGATATTTTCTCCACGGGTTGTACTCCTACTGTCCTCGCTAGACATAATTGTTTCCAAGTACGAACACTCTGATTGGCCGTGCTTCAATTTATTGCCCTATTATTTACATCTGAAACAACAGTTGTCTTGTCTCGCGTGGGACTTAATTGAAATGTGCTTGAAGTAGAAGTTAGTGTATTAATGCGTGCTAAGTCGGATAAGTCAACGCATCGCCGCTCTGCATAAGTTTACGATAGCACTTCATGTGAACTTATTTTCTCCGGTTTTTTCCCCACAATCCGGTCTTGAAAAGCGTTGACAGAAATCCGCGGAAGTTTATCTGTTAACCTGCTGTTTGTGTTTACTGAACTAATCTAAATTTCACTACAGGACAGTGATTATATATTCGCAACGTTTATTGCATTTATGGTTTGTCAAGCCTTCCGAGTTGACAGATTTGCCCTTGGCGGGAACGTGATAATTAAGTGACAAGCGTGGGACTTGAATACGATTCCGTGAAATCTTAGCTCGCTTTTAAAATTCCCGAATCATTATCTACTGGCAGAAATCGCTCTCTATGAGGTGAAAAAGACCTTGAGTGCTATTTTCGGCTTTTAGGCGGATTCGTTTGATCACAGGAAGCTTGTGAAATGTTTATGCGTTTCCTTTGTTTTGGTTCCTCAATTGCCAATGTTATGGTTACTTAGGGGCTTGATTCAGAAACATTATTCCATGGACTTTGCAAGACCTCATTATTTCAATAACACCAAGGTAAAGATCAGGTGTTTGCTAAACGATTAATGAGCGAAACCTCGAAATAGCCGCCGAATAATAGCATTTATATCGACGCCAATAAACGATGGACTGCGGTTGACACTGTTATCTATGTTTCTCGAAAGTTCAAATTAAATGTCAGTTAATCTTGTCTGTTGAGTACGGACTCGCTCACACGCAGGGATCTCGTAGACAAAACTGTTGAAAATAATGCCTGTTAAGCTTGTTTGTTTAGACAAGCAAATCATCATAGTGTCAGTCAACATGTTACTTTGTCTTTACCTTCGCTTATCAGCCGCCGTTAAACTCCATCCGTTTCGTAGAGCTTTTAAAATGTTCTGGCATTCCCCGAGGCTGTGTAATGAAAATTTTCTCTTGTTTCGACCCCATCAATCACAAACGACCCCTGCTTAGAATCTGATGAAATTGAGCCTCTTTACCACAGTGCATTGATCCAAAATCTCGTGATGGCAGCATCGATAAATCTTAGCAACCCTTTTTGGCTATGTTTTCTTAACGTTCCAGTTGTTCGATAACATTTCTCAGGTCCACGTGCTCGTTGCGACATATTTACATTTACAGCATTGTGCTTCAATCTTCGGGAACACTGTCCAACATACTACAAAGATAAACTACGCTTTAAGCTTTCTCTTGTTTTTCCCAAAAAGTGATGTCAATTATTCGGGGGTCACGCCGTTTCGAAATCTCTATGTCTTTGAATATTAATCCACGGTCATAGTAAACACACATCAGGTAGACCGTGGCGATCTATTGTTTCGATTGAAAACACGAATAATACTCCATCAACCGGTGGATGAATTGCAAATTGAATATTAATGGCGGTCGCTGTCTAACTTAAGCCAATAGGCACCTCAGCAAATAAGACTACTGCGCTTCTAAATTGTTTTGATAAACTCTAAGTCTATCGTCAATAACCCGTGTAAATTGGAGCCTAAACAAAGAGTTTGTTTACAAACAGAATTTCCTGTATTTAAGTACCACCATTTACTTCCCCGAAAGAGAGGCACATAGAACATCGCCATTGTTTGTGGTAAAATTCGCAAAAAAAACAGATGCAGTTTTAGTGCTACCAAAGACTGTTTAGTGATTTTTTTCTCCTCAATCTTCAACTGTTTTGATTTCTGGACAGCCCAGAGCTATGTACTGTTCGTACAGAGAACTCTCTAAATCTCTCCTTGCGGGTCTATCTAAAATAAATTATACAAATGGGTAGATATCTGCGTCTTTCCGTTTCCATTTGAGTTGGTGCAATCAGATCAATAAATAGCGCCGATTCACTTGCGACTTTGCTGTCCTTACGAAACTTGTAAAACAGAAGATATGAAACCGATAATTCAGTGATAAAGTCGGCGTGTTGATAGTTTCAGGAAACGAACTTATGCTGTTTAGGGAATTTGGTTCCGTTACAGAATTTCCCGAGCACCTCACCTCGTCAGATATCGACGAAAGCGGGACACACTCACCTTTGGAATGCCAAATCCAAGACTTGAGCCTCGTGGGAAAAGATTACTGGCTTCTCTATAGTTTCATTCAATAAATCCAAGATTAGATAGCAATCAATTATTCACAGCTACTTGATTGAAGAAACGGCTTCTTCTCCGACAAAGTTCAAGGTCTCTCCGCCTAACAGTTAGTTATTAAATACCCGCCAATGAATAATGCCTGTGCCATCGAAGATGTGATTACACATTGTTATAGGCGCGAACTTCCGACCTGCCAGTGTGTGTCCCAGTCACAAAAAAGACAATGGCCTCACGGTTTGTATCGAGGCCCCACCAGGAGCAAGCAGTGTCTTTAGTCGCTCAAGTCCCTCCCAACCAATTACAATTTATGTTATTTTTAGTAGACTTCGTCTAGGTCGAGGCGCTTTTTTACAATTGCTCGCTGTTTTACTTGCAAGTTCTCAATGGTCAGTGACACTATCACGCAATTCAATAAAGCAACTTTCCCTCATCGTGCTGACCTACCTCGAGTGCCTCTTTCACAATTGCTAAAGTCTTTAGGTAAACACTACTCGAAACTGAACTTTTGCCAGAGAAAACGACTCGACATGGAACCAATCATGCTTTCACTCAATTGCTATTGGCTTTGTTTAACATTCCAACCCTCTCCAGCAATGTGGGTGATCCATTATGCACTGAATAGCAAAATTTTCGAAGTTTAACGCAATTATCTGTTGTCTGTTTTTTTTGTTATGTCGTCTTGTTTTGCTAACCTTGGCAAATTGCTTTGAGTGATTGCTTTATCATCCTCCCATGTAGAGGATTTGTGAACTTATCTCCAACAAGGTGAGAACGAGGTGATGAGGGTTTAACTAATGTTTCATTTCCTTTACATTATCTCTGTTGATAAGAGGTTGATCTCTGCTATCAGCAGTTTCAGTTTGTTTATACAGCGAGAGCTTATTTGGTTAACAGGGATTTCAAGTGAAAATGCGTACCTTTCATGGCACATTCGACCCACAAGGGCAGTAACTTAACGAGTTATTTCCTGTAACAATAACCGTAACTCGGGAATTTTTGGATATCGCGTTGACACATGCCTTTCAAATGTTTGATAACTGTAATCTAGAAGTGGCTTCTTGCCATTTCAAACAATTGTAGATATCTTCTAGTCGTTTATTTTGGCTTCTATTTTTGTCTCTGTTGTTAGTTTCAGATTAAACTTATCTTATCGATCAGTGGTGGGATCTACTCATCTTTTTACTCCCAAGAGCGCCCAAGTTCAACTGGTCAAATATAGCATTCTGTGTATCGTTTTATTCAATAATGAAAAACGAATTGTGCCATTTTTAATACTGCGATGTAGCGTTTACATTAATAGTCATTCATTGAGCTTTTATTTACAGGCTTACAAGTTGTGCGTGGCTTGGGACTGAAAGTGAATTATCCATCCGTGTTTCTTCCTTTGAGAATAGCGTTCCGATTACAGTGAAGTGTAGGCTTAGGTTGCACCCTGCTCAAATATCTTACAGACTAAAATCAGGTACATATATGTCATAGACCTCCTGTTTTCTGTTGGGGACAAGGTTTATGTAGCACCTAGTACTCGCGAGTTATTCAGTGTGCCTCGTAAAACAAATTAGTAAAAAAAAACACTGAGAATCACTTATGCCTACTGTTCAACACTAAAAGATTCTTGCTTTGCATGCTTTGTGTACACTAACCAATACTTCCACCAATTTTGAAATCAGTTGAATTGCCTGGGCCCCTTGGAAGTTCCGGTCAAGATATGTGTGTTATGTACGTGCACCTTTGACAACTTCTGATAACATTCCAGCCTCTTTGGGAATTCTATCACGTTCTCAGTAGAGATACCAAACTTGTCACATCGATCGGACAAGAGATTAAAATTACTTTCACTCGTCAACGCAAAGTGCTCTTCAAACAATGAAACCTGTCAATAGCTTTTGACTTGCAGACCATCACATGAATAGGCGTTTTGCCCATGTTATTGTCTTTTGCGTCAATAGAGGCGTTCCGCGATTGTAGTCCTGAAATAGCAGAGACTTGCAAATTTTTCCCACGGTAAAATTTCAATAGCTGGTACATGGAGCACAATTGAAAGGCTAAATTAAATTAACTTCATTTTCACCGTAAGCTATTCATTGCTTAATAAAAGGAGTTAATTAAATGGTGCAAGTCGAGCCTTCGAGCTGAACTCGTTCATTTCAAACGAAATATTGGGAGGCCAATTAGAGAACATTTTGACCGGTTGCGACTATTGAAGAAACAAAACGCTACTGCACTCCGGCAAACAATACGAAAACAAAGAGGCTCTCTAAATCCCTTCAATTGAAACCTCAGCTTGTTTTTATCCATTATAATCCCGTTGATTCCAACTTAGAATCGGAAATGCTACAAAAGCACGCATGCTAATGAGGAAAGCAGCTGATTTGCTACCTAACAGGTGCGTTAGGTGGGCTAAGAGCTTTATTTGACTGCGCAATTTTTACTCTTGAGGAGTTATTGTTCATAGAGCATTTCTGAACACGCAACTCCCAGTTGGCTTATACATTTTTTTTCTTCGGTTCCTTCAGTTTTATGGTCCAGAAGTCAGCTGTCACTGTAGCAGTTGCGCTGGCAAGGACAGTGAAATCACCAGTGTTTATGTTACAATTATGGTAACCTTGTTTTGTCGCGCGGTTACCGTTTTGCCACTTGATTCAAACAAAGCTAGCACTGAATCATCAGCATTATGAGTTTTCTTTCCCATGAAATTTCAGAACAGCTCCCTGAAAAAGTGAAATTTTAGTCCTTTCGAAAACATTTCGTTGCGTTTTCAACTAATTTTACGCCCTTGTTTTGTCGCTAATTCTTGTGGTTTTGTCACTATTACTCCGCCATTCATTCATTAAGTTTTTGTTATTTTTTAACATCTTAAAGCGCGGAAACTTGTGTTGGCCTTTGTGCGTAACAGATCACCATTATTACTTTATAGCTGTTAGTTCTTGATCTCGCAAACTTCAGAGCTTGTCAGCCACGTTTTTCATCCTTAATTGACAATATCTTATTACCAGGTGAAGTGCCTTCTAAATCATTAATTAGCTCATGAACAGTAAATCCATAAAACCAAGCGACTGGTAGACATATGCCCGAAGCCAATGGATTTGCGAATTATCAGGTTTGTTATGATTTCAAGATACGTCATTCAGTAAATAATTTTTTGCCGCGGTCTACTATCAGAGACGCTTTGGATCGGCCGGTGAAACCTATTCCTTGTTGATTTACAACTACAAATTGTTCACCTTCATTTTGATAATGCGATCACAATACCCAAAGTCTCTGTGTTGATTATCTTGTTTGTCACCGACCGGTTTAAACTTCAAGCCATTATGCGTCTATTTGTTTGCATGTATCAGTGGAAATGGATAATCGGATGAAATAATGGATTTCACGTTTCCAAGATTAACTCGACGGATGTTTCTTGTGAGTTAAAGTTGTAACATCACACGGATTAAAATGTTTGATAACAACGAGAGTTTTTCTCAAATATTTCTTGTTAGGGCCTAGGGTAGGTTAAACTGTTTTCCAATATATGGGAGTAAATAGAATCCGCAACGGGAAAATATCTTCACTCTATTTACTTTTAAAAAATAAACAATCTAAATTGCAGGCAAATAATAACTTAAACTTCCAAGCAAACATGGACAATTTAGTAAATACCTTCAACTAACGACGAAAACTTACCTAAGATGTCTCCTTTACTTGTACTTCACCAGCGAGAAGGCTAGCGCAGAACTGACAGATGAATAGGCACTTTGCCTCCTTAAATCAAAGTTGATTAAATATTTATACTTTTGAAATATTTGATATCGTTTTAAAGGTATTTTATTTGTACAAACATTCATGCAATATTCACATGGTTTCACCGCATCTTTCCATGGCTTACGTAAACATAATACAAAATTAACCTCGGATGCGGGGATTCTTTTCAAATTGGTTTTCTCCTTTTTCTGAGGACAATGGTCGACGTTAAAGTTGTTTCGCTTTATACACTTGTTTGTCATGAGAGCAAGGAAGTATTCAGTCGGTCCTAATGCGCTCTGCCAGGGTGATTTTCGTTGTAATTCCATATCAAGTTGCACATTGTTAAGTATTAAGTTGGATTGTTGCAAACTCGAAAATTCCAACTTTTATTAAGTCGGCCGGCTTTTCATACCTATAGAAAAGCACCTGTATTTTTCAAGCTGTTTTTTTCCATGTGGAGGGTTATTAGCTGCCTTTGTTAATAAACTTACCAGGCTGTTGGGCAAAACTCGCATACCTACCGAATCCGTACGTGTAGAGTTTTTAGCCCGACTTCGTGTCGTCTTCTGAAGACTTTTGTACTTTTTAACCGCAAACAACAGAGAGAACTATTACTTTTCGCGTATTTCCCGCTGAGAAAAGCAAAGTGCAAATCGAAAGTTGGTCAGTTGTTTATATTTTCTATTTGGTCCATCTCGTGGTTTTTCCACAGTGTATACAATATTTATTTGCTTTTTGTCTACTGGTGTCTGCTTCTCAGGAGTCCGCTTATCGTCACGATTAGACTTTTATTTTTTGTTACACTTTGTGATTTTCAGCTATTTTCTCGCCTTGCATTTCTCGATTGTACCACATCACTGCATCTGTAAACTTTCAGCTGTTATCAGTTTTTGTCAAACAAATGCATAACTTTCAAATTTTATGGTTGTTTAATCCAAAAATTATAAAATCTAAATAAATCTATTGCTCATGACAAACGGTTTATGTTTCTGGCTTTCCTTAGGAGGTACAATTATGGTTTAGCATTTATATATTTTTGTAACTTGTTTTTTCTAAACTTACTACTAATCAAACATCATTGCTGAGGGCGAAGCGCTTTATCGTGATCAGTAATGCATTTCTTTTGCCGTGAGCTTTTGAAGACCATTCGTTTACGATCTTCTATAATGGTTCAGTCTAAATTCCAGCCTAGATGCAGTTATGCCAAGTGCGATAATCGACCGGTTGTTTTTCATCGATCTCAAAATTTGGATGCATTCTGTAAAAACAATCGCAGTTTAGTTTTCATCGAAACCTCAAGTTTACCCCTAACTTATAAAATTTGTGTAATCAAAGGAGATGTTGCCAAATTGGTTGTTTTCAAAACTTCTGCTAAATTTAAATGCAATTAAACTACTGGAGCTTGCGTTTTAGACTAAACTCAGCAGTTCTCAACATAACTCAACGTCTTCTGTTATCAGTTTATGTTCAATGGCTCGGTACAGAAATTAAGCGGCAATGTTCCAGCTTTTCAAAGGTAAGTGGATACAGTCTTAAGAAAGATTACCTGACGATTTCTGTTTTCTTCCTTCGTCGGCCTTTCTAGCATTATGTTAAGTGGTAACTGAGTATCGAATGCTGCTGACGCTTTCTGTCCGTTGTTATTTCACAACTGAGACCTCTCTACAATATAATATAATACCCTTGCCATGTGCTTGTGAAATGTATATATCCTGACTGATGTTCTACAAATGTTAGGAGTATGATTAATCGGGTAGCCCTTCAGAAACAAGAGATATGGTTTGTAGGCTTATCTTTTTTTAAGAGGGGCTGCGTTTTTCAATGCTACTGCCTTTTCAGAAATGATATCATACAAACGTTGTACATTCACCCAGATATATATTGCTACTGTGTAAATTTTCAATACTATCACAGAAAGCCCTTTTCTCCGCACAGGTGTTCGAGTTTAAATCACGTCCTGAGTCTGACCTACTTTACCTACTTTTATTTTAAGTTTATTATGTTGTATTGTTTTGATTTGAAGAAAAGAAAATATTTTGAAAACTATCGTCGTAACCTGTCCATTGTATTACCATTTCCACGATGTTTTCTTTTCGCTGTAAGAATAACTGAGCAGCAAAGGCATGCAACTTTTATAGGTAATGTGCTCCCAAAAGGAAAGAACTGAACATTGGCCAATTTTATCTGTTGGCAATCGCAAATTTCTGCGAATCAAGAAGACTTTCTTATTATCTTGGATACCGATTGCTTTTTTTAACACAAACATTTAGAATTTGTTCACTTCTGTGTTTTATAAATCTCCTTTCTCAAGACACAACATAGTGCAAGTTTTATCCAGTGGTCTGGGATCTTGTTCTGTTCTTTTGCCATAAATTATCTTTCTTTTAACAAATTTTCAATATTGAACGCCTGCCAAACTTCCAATTTTTGAAATCGTGTTAGCTGAAATAAGACTCGCTATTGTTGTTTACTTGGATGCTTGATGTTCAATTTGACAACCCCAAATTAATGCAAACACTAAATGAAAACTAGCAAATATTTTACGTCGAGTGGTTACATTTTTGTTGTAGGCTAAACGTATGTTTGTTTTGCTGATATTGGAACAGCGTCTTTTTTCTAACTTAGCCAGGTTTGAACTGAAGATGAGCTTTTAGATGTAGGTAGAATCAAACTGAATGCTGTCGTAGGGCCTTGTCATTCTTCATTCTAAATCAATCGGTGTTTGTCGCGATTAGGGTTTTAACATCAACTGTTACAGCGATCTCAAACTGTTTGGATTCAAAAACAGTATTTGCGACTATATTTTCCTGATATGGATAATTATTCTTCCTAGCTAGATGGCCTCTGACACTTTAATAAAGTTTCTATCTATCTATCGGCCTTAACGCATTAAGGAAAACTTAGAATGCTCTTAATTTCTAAGGCAAGCAACCAATATTCTTGTCAGCTCACAAAAAAGGTTTTAGGGCAACAAATTATTGGGCTGCTCTTTCACGTATTTTCCCGGATAAAATGTAGGTAACTTCGCCCTTCCCGCGTTCCATTTTGGGCTCAACTAGAGTGGTCTCTTCTGATTTTTAGTCGTATTTTGCGAGACACTTTTACTACCTACGCCCCTATAGGAAATGTGCATTTTTTCAGTTGGAAAACGTTAAATCGCTTTGCATTCAGCCAGGCCATTTTTGTAAATAAAGGTGTGTGAAGAAATCTTCCTAGATGGGTACCAGTATTTTTCAAGGTTTGTTTTGCCATGAGGAGCTTATTAATTTGCATTGTTGATCAAAGTGCTCGCCAACTTGGCGACCATTTTTATCACTGAGCTACCATATATTTTTACCATTTTGGAACAGTGCTGGAATTCTGACTGCCTGCCTAGAACAGAGAAACAATTCCCTTTTTCGTTGTTATTCCTGCTGAGAAAAAGCAAACTTTATGGAGTAAGAGATAACACCTTGAGATTGTTTACATTTCCCTTTTCGTTCTTATCGTGGTTTAGTTTTGTTTCCCAATGTTTTTGTTCTATTTGTCAGCTTGTCAGTCTGTGGTTCCGCTTATTGGTCACGACTTTTACTTAAATTTGTCTTTTCCCTTGTTATCCTGTCCGTCAATGAACAGGTTATTTTACTACTTCGATGCGCATTTGGTATCAGGATCTTTCTGGAGATATTCGAAAATCTTCTACGTACAAATGATTTGTAGTTCGTTTTTATGTACGAGAGGAGATTGTTCTTCTTTCTTGTCGCGAATTGATGTATACAAACATTCTGGCCGTAATAGAGTTCTTATGAAGTATAAAAGGTAGCATGAGACAGTTAAAAGTGATTTGATGTACTTGAGATTAATACGGGGCGTCTCGGGCTCCAGTATATGAGGCACCATTCTATTATAAACTTGACAAGTTCATCTATTGTTAAATACTGAACGCGTCTCTGAATTACCAAACTCTATACTTCTCTTGGAGATAATCACTGCTTCCATCCCTATATTCACAATCTCGACATATATGATTGTTTCAACGATACTGCAATTGTTTCCCACAAAAGACATAAAGTACGAGAGAATTTATATGTCATTGTCGTGCCGCAGTTATTGACTATTCCATTCCGCCCCTCCATCCTGTCGCAACAGTTCACTGCAGCCGCTCTCAGCTTTAAAGATGGTTGGGGCTTCTGAGAGGTTTTCTCGATACATTCAAATCAAAACAAAGACACGTGAAAAGAAGTATTTTAATAACTCTTCTCTTCAGATTCCTTTGGGATTTTCAAGTTTGACTAAAAAGCAAGTCACGTTATCATGTAAAACTTCGCAGTGATGCGAAGGATTCATCAGGACTTATATTGTACGAAATGTAAATATTGTAGTATTTTTTAAAGATAGTATTATTCAAAGCAAACGCAAGTGTTCTTGTTGTATTCCCGTAAATTGAACTTCTTTTTTTTTTTTGATCTGCGCCAAACCACAGAGAACCTCAAGTTTATCCCCGGTTCATTTTATTTATGTAATCAATGTGGATGTTGCCAAATTGATTGTTTTCATCAAGACGTCCCGTCGAATGGAGTTGGCATTTACATCAAATTCTGCATTTCCCCATCGCCTGATTTCTCCGGCGATGGTTGTGTTGTTACAAAATTAAGCAGAAATCAGGCTCCCCCTTCCTAAATATACATAACCACTATTTATTTCATTCAAATGGGCGAAACTCAGAAGCAAATCTGTTGAAGTTCAACAAATATTATTACTGCTAAGTTACACAACAAAAAGTATAACATTCTACATTACGCAAAGTAACTCGTAGTTTACGTGTTAATGCTATTAGTCCACTGCTGCAAAAAATGTTATCGAGATTCACGATTTATTATCTTAAGTTTGACAACAAGCTGAAGGAGATAGGTTATTTGAGTTTTGCACGCGTTGTGATAAATGTTTTCATTCTACAAAGTTTTTAAGTTCCAAGCCTTTTGTTTTCCCAAAGCGCCCTATCGTGTAGGGAACCGAGCCGGAGTCTTTCTCATATGTTCTACCCTCTTTTATTCATTAAGGGTTACTTCCATCAAACTGTTAGAATGATTAAAGGAACGATTCATTGCAAAGCGGCGAATACTAAATGAGCATTCTACTCATTATGTTTAAATTTTGTTTCGTGCATTTATACCAATAAGACGTCTGTAATGTCGAGTGTAATATAGAATGCCGGCTAAGTCATCTAAACTCCATACTTTCGAAGATGCATCTACATGTGTTTCACGGCAGTTGGCTAAGCCAAGCCAGCAAGATCTGTTGGTGGAATAACGAAAATTCTAGTCTGCCGATCGTTTGCCTTTACAGACCTTGCTTTTCTTACAGGCGCTAATGCCCAGTAGAAATGATCAATTATGGCATCAACGTCAAAACAAAATGTCGTTCAGTGTATTATAATATGGAATTGACTTAACACTTAGATTTCTTTGCGTTTAGATGATTTCTTCGGCTGTATTCTGATATTGGTAATGTATTCGCAGCTTCGGCCCTTCACCTAAAGCAATTCTTCCCGGCCTTATTTCCTCAGTCAGGGATGTTTACAGACTCCCAGCCTCTATCTTTCCTTCATTTCCGTGTCAGTGCGGTTCTTTGCAAGTCACGTATTGCCAACCTCTATTTCTGTTTATGCTAAGCTAACGTCGTCGAGATCTGGAAATACATGAGATACCTGTAAATTGTTCTGTTACACGAAAAATTTGCTTTTGATTACTCATGAAGAAATTGCATTGAAGTCAAATTATTGTACCCTTATGCCCATTTTGAAGACAATAGCTTCCTCTAGCTTAAAGCTTCATTAGGGGAGGTACATGTAGAGAAGAAAAGCCAAACTTGTTGGTGGGTTTAACACATGTGCAGATTACAATTATTGCATGTGACTGAGTCCTTTTCATTGTTTGTGTTATCTTAGTAGAGAAGTTTAGATGATTCTCTCTGAAGCTTGTCGTTTGCATTACCATGATCTAACCGAATATTGATCAAACTTGAGATCATAACGAGACTTAGTTCAATCCAAACTTTAATTCTCTCGTATCTTGACCGCTGATTGTTACTGATTCAGCTCACCAATTCGGGATTACCGTAGGCAATAATGAGCAATTCGTTTCAGTTTTATTTTTTATCACATACATTCTAACTTTTTCTTTTAGAAAATGTTGATACCAACAGCTTATCAAAAACGGACCCCGAATGACGATCAACTCCTGGTTTGTGTAGGCAAATGATGTTCATTAGTTTATTTCACTTTATTCTGTCACTGATTTTCGATATTGATTTTGCATTTGTCAAACACTAAATAACAATGAACCACCAACAACACTAGCTATATACAACATTAGTCTTTGTTCAATTGGCCAATTAGAGTGACACTTATGCCAAACACGAACATTTCACGCAAATTTCATTTCAAGATATGGATTTTTTCCCGTGTCAAGAATTCTCAAATATTGTCCATGGCATAACCTTTTAAGTTTTGCCTGAGGCCACAAATCAGGTTGAAGTGTACACAGAATTTCCCCATTTAGAAAGCAGACTGATAACTCCGTCCTAAGAGGCTCTTGTTAATTATTCAGGAGTTTTACTTCTAATTTTGTAAAATCCACGTTAGAAATCAGCACCAGTTACAATTCTAAGCTATAAGAGTAACATGTGCCAGAATAGGTTTTCTTGAGTCAAAGCCAATCAAGTAGTCCATTGTTATTCGTGAGTACGCCTCTCACGTTATGGCTACAATGAACGCCTGGAGTGCGTTTATCGTTAAGAACAAGTGACCAATATTGCTTTCTTAAGCTTCCATCGCTAAACCTCTTTATGGCGTCTTTTCCTATAGCATAATTAAGATTTCCGGTCAAGATTGGATCTGTGACCATTTCCGTATTCTCAATGAATCCTGATTAAGGCCTATTCCGCTAAAAGCATTGCTGGAAACGATGTTATCGTAAGTGGATGAAGAAATATCTCATGAAGCCTTCGTTGCATGTTTTTAAAATTCTATGTACAACTAATCCATGTTCTCGATTGTGTACTGTTGTCGGTCAATGTAATTACAGAAACATCTTAATTCGTTTACCCTAGAGCTACGGCAGTAATTCTGCAATTGTAGTAATCTAAGTACATCTTATCAGATAGGTTCCGAAATGACAATTCGTTGTTGGCGACCTCGCGTTATAAGAAGATCAAATAAAACCTCAAAAGTGGATTAGTTCGATTGCAATCAAAAGTGGCGTTGTTTTTATCATAAAGAAAAGTCAGGCGAGAATTTTTTTCTGCTAAGATATTTTAGCATCCGTGCTTTTGGCAATTACAGAAATACATGATCTCTAGTGGTGTTTATCTATTTTGTATTGTGTTTGGTTTCCCTTCTGTTGGCATAGTTTTGATATTTTTCTTTTTCCAAACTATGTTTACTCAGTCGTTTGTACGATAACAGCACCGTTCACTGATTGATTCAATATTTCTAGTTTCATAATAAACTATCCATCTTATATAAACTATCCACGCATGAATTATTTGCCAATAAAACAAGAGATCCGAAGGTTAACTCAGATCTAGCTTTTGTTTTGGCGATGTTCATTTTTTTTGCTTGCACGTGCAACGGGCCTCTCTTAGGAACCTCTGTGGGAAAGTGCGCCCAAAATTGACTGGCGTTGTTTCTTCGATTTCTTTAATGGGCCAAAATCAGTGGATGGAAATTTCTGTGGTTGGGCTTCTTTGCATGGCTTCCATTTGGTTTCGTCTTGTGTACGAATCTGGGATCTTCTTTGAGGCAAGTCTTATACTTTTTTTAGCTTTCTTCGCGTTGTTCTGAAGCAAGTTCTACAATTTAGTCATTTGACCGGTTTGGTGGTTTTTGATTAAAAGTGATATCTTAAAGTCCGTATTGAACATGTTTGACTGAAGAGTCGGAATTTGGAAACATGGATTTTAATTTCTTGAAATTTATTTAGATTGTGCATCTCTAAAATAACGTCACTGCGTCAACTTTTTTACTTGAGTAGGTAAGATGCTTTTTTTCTAAAATGAATTTTCCTTTTAATTAACCATTTTTTCCTCCTCGTCTTAAAATGAGTGTTCTTTTATTATTATTTGTATTTCTGATACCGTGACGCGATGACAACGACCTTGGGAATATATGTATTCTTTTTAAAATTTGAATAACTTAGCTAGATATTTTATCTTCTCGATCTGTTAGATCTCAAGTTGATTTTGCTGCCTCAAGGGAGAAATAATAAAAGGTGCTCTTTGACTTTCGTTTCAGTTCCGTTTTGAAACTGGAGTGGAAAGCTGATTAAAAACTATGCAAATTAAAGCCTTTCATTCTATTGTGATCCATTTCCTTTGCATGGCAAACTTTACCATTATACTTGGGGGAAAGTTAAGAATAGCTAAAATGGTATTATAAAAAGAAGCTTACTAATAGGCCCGAACGGAATTCATAACCATAGGGTGACATTACGAATGTTTCCTCCGAATTTCATTTCGTTTACTTAGAATGTTTCCGGTTATTCTTCCTGTAAGTAATTTACGTATCTATTTATTCACTACGTGGGATGTGTGGTATGGATTATATGGGAATTGCTTTGCGGATGACATGAGTGATAAATAATGGCTCTCGGTGGTAACGAACAGGAGATATTAATCATATTATGGGGCTGATATTGTTATATTTAAGTGTGGCTTAAATTTGTGTTATGAATAAATGTAACCAGGAAATAAGCGTCTCGACAAGAGGAAACTGAAGTTAAAGTGCTCTTGCTAATAGTTTTTACTTACTACTAGCTAACTTTGTCAAGTTTGGCATAATGTAATCGTTACTATCGTCCACAAGAGGCAAATGGCCTATGTCCTCTCCAGTCTGCAGTACACTGGATTCCCCCCCCCCCCCCCCTACACGTGAAAAATAAAAATAACAATTTGAAACAGTCCTTTTTCCGGTAACCTGCATTCTACTCATTTTCATGGGAGAAGAAAAGATAATATTCAATCCTGCTTTAAACAATTGCCTAAAGAGGGAGAAATGAAATGACAGAGAACTTTACCTTTACTTCAATTTACTATTCTGTTTTTCTCCGCCTTTGTGCATACAGAGGCGTGTATACGGCTGGAAATTTATTATTTTGAATGGAGAATGAAACAGTTTAAAAAAATGCCACTTCTTTTACAACATACACTCAAGTCATATGCTAATTCTACCCAATTTTGCGTTAAAAGGATCTAGAATCTCAATGCAAGATACCTGGTGTGCTTGTGTAAAAGGCTGCTAAGCACTAGCTGTTTTAAAAAGACTGCCGTTGCATTAAACAGAGCTTGCTCCAACTCTTTGTCGGGTGAACAGAAGTGAATGTTCTTTTAATCGCTATCACTCACCCTTACTCGCCATTATTAACGATACATTTTATTCAGTTAATGCCGCTTCCTCGTAGCTTTTCTAGTCGCAGTGGAGTGCGATTAGAAGAACTCAGTGTACGGTCAAAATACCTACTCCCTCGGAGGAAACGTTTAAAAAAATCAAATCACTCAATTTGCTCTGGCGGTTAGTTTATCACAGCAACTCCAAATAAATAGGTGGTAAAGAGTTTGTATGGGAAGTGATCAATGTTTACTCTCCGTGCTACCTCCTATAATTTACGCGGTAATTATATTCTGACACTTCCTGTACCTAAAACTACTACTTATGGCCTTCGTTCTTTTTCTTATCATGCCGCCAATCAATGGAACTCACTGCCGGACTTTTTTCGAACTACCAATTTTAATGATTTTAAAAAAGCATTAGCTAGCCTTGATTTTATGTACATTTGATAATTTTCACTTTAGTGCTCTTAAATTTTTTATATATAGTCCTATTTCTTTTAGCCATAACTTGTAAATATTGTACAGAATCGTAGTTAATAATGTTGTTGTATATTTTGTTACTTTTGTTATTGTTTTCTCGGAAATATTAGCTTTTATAATAGCTACTCTTAAATTCGAGGAAAAATAAAGTTTATGTATGTATGTATGTATGATGCTCTTCTTACACGTAACTCAAATATCGCCAATATAGATATAGAATAATTAATTATTACAATTGTCCCAAGACACGACTGTGTTCGGCATACGCTCTGGGTCTTTTTTTTATGAAAGCTAGCCAACAGGGATATTAAGTTCAAGATATAAGTATGAAAACCTGACTATATATAGTACAATCGTCCCAAAACAGGAAGCGAGTGTTGATCGAAACACGTTTACTCTAAGGTCGTGTTCTATTGGGATCAACAGTTTCAACCGCAACCGGTTTGGTTTGATACGGTTGGCGTTTCTCAAAAGACCACTTATCCAACCGTTTTCGATTGAAACGCGGTAACTCGTGGTAATAGCGCTTACGTGAGCTACAATCACGCAGTATAATCATGCAAATGCTTTTTCAACCGTTTCAACCTGGTTGGAGGCTGGTTGAAAAAGTTGATCAACCAAACCAACCGAAACAAGTTTTTCTCCAATAGAATACGAAAAACCCCAACCAACCCATCGAACCAGAAACGGTTGATCCCAATAGAACACGACCTAAATAATAACATTTATCATAACTGGGTTAAATAGCAATAATTTAAGTGATTGTGGGTGCCAAAGTACTTATCCGTCATCAAGTGTTTAACGGCCCTTCTCGGGTTGTCATGTCATTGAAAAATTATAGTTACGATTTTGGTAATGGCCTGTGCCACAAGAGTTTAATCCGAGCTCGTTACGTTGAGATTGCGCCAGAAAGCCCATAAGGTTTTACCAATAGCTAAAAGCCGTTTATCTCGTGTGTTAAGCTCGCTAATTCGCCATGGAGGCCTGGTCACCATGTCCAACGTTTAAGAGCAAATCAGCAGTCGATAAAGACGTGCAGACCGCTGAAATGTTTGGGTAAAACATCTGTTAAGGAACGTCTGAAACACCATTTTGTGTTTGGGATGGGTGGGCAACAAGCTGTCTTTAATAACAAGCAATAAAACGGGGAAGATCCTTTGTTTCAGCGGTAAGCAAAGTTAAGTTCGTATGTATAGCTTAATTTACTGATCATGGAGGTGTCTACCAACTTATGTGTGTCTACCAACTAATGTGTGTCTGCCAACTAATGTATTTCACTCAAGTATCTGTTTCCTAGCACAGAAATAAATGGGTCCTTCTTTAGCAATGCTCTGCCGCGTTTGGAACCGGTGGCATTATTTAGAGCGATTGCCAGTGGTCTCAAAGTACTCTGTGTGTTTGAAAAAAGACAATCCTGCAGTTATTTTTAAAAAAAAAAACTCTTGTCAGAAACTTGAAAACAATCTTTTGGCTTTTCCACTTGTTTTTACTTTATTTTGTTTTTTGTTTGTTTATTTATTCTCTTTATTTTTTTTATTTTTGTTTTGAGGCAGAAGTGTTGATTAGTAGAAAAGTCGATAGGTATCACAGAGTGTCTGAGACCCTGATGTAATTCTTAAGAACTTAGAAAACGTGTTAATACACAGAAAAATGGTCAGGTGTTTTGGTAAATAACCTAGCACACCCTATAGGATGAGAGCAGGTATGACGACACTTTCACCGATAATCTTTTTTAGAGTGATAGTGATGCTGCATTCCACGTATCTATGCAAACAAGACAGAAACGGTGTCGTTTCCAATAGGAAAGCTATTTGTTACTAAGCAAGTGGAGTTGAGTGATATATATACATAAACTGGATCTTTACCCCTCCATTAGCTGGGTTATTGAGCCAAAACGTATTGACCCTTGGATCTTTTTCCCGTTCTCCGAGTCACATATTCCATTTACACGGTAGTTATTTTTGCTTTCATACGCGAGAATTTCTTAACTATCAGGTCCAATATCGTACTTTGTCTCTTACTTGCCTTAATTACTTGTTATTCCCTAATCTATTCTCTTGTGCTTTCAATCAGATAATCAGGTTCCATGATTTTGTTCTAATGGCGTTTAGATTTTGGCCGTAATTAGGTGTCAACAAATGTGTTCCCCACCAGTTCCCACAACAATGGCTTGCCATTGGAAGCATCTTTACGGTTTTTGACAAGGAATTGAACACCTTGTTACGGTTTTTCATTGAACACCTCTTGAAATCAAAAGCCATGCATTTGCGGAATCAAGAGGTACTTAAAACTTGGCAAAGGCTTTAAAGGTGTAGCTTTGCAAAAAGGGCAGTGTTTCTCGGGTACAAAGAAAAATTTACGAATGAATGTTTTTTTGAACCAATGCATGCATTCTCGTGTAGCGTGGATTTCACTAACAACCACCGGGACACTCAAACGTAAGGCACCAATATGGATTAAAAGAAAATAAAATTTTTATTCTGTTTATTTGAGTTTTAAGATATTATTTTTCCGTAGTCTACAAAACAGTCACAGCTACAAATACGTTTACAAATATAAACAAATTTTGCCCAAAGTTCGCGTTTCATGACTGTTCATTTAAACTGTAGTACTTCATTTGTTAGAAAACATCAGGGCACCTGTCAAGTCTACTGCTGAAGATAACAAGCGTTATTGTTTAAAGTAGTTACAAGTCCGTGCCCTGTCTTGACAACCTGTGGGAGAAATCGTAGTCTTTTGTCAAAGGATTAAGTCCTTCACTTTAATTTCTCTCACCTGTTTTGCAGTTGTTGGCCTGTGTACAATGCTAGAACTCCCAAACTCGATACGTCTTGATATGAACAAACAAACATTTTTGACCGTCGCTGAAGATACTCGCGGTACGTTTTCACTCAGAAAAAAAAAACGTAAGACTGTTCCCTCGTACCAATCACGATCAACGCATTTGGTCCCGATGACAAACACAAAGTGGTTAATTCACGCAACAGTGATAATCACTCTACAACATTGGCTGCAGGTTTCCTTTTTTATAAAAAGACCTTCCAATACAAAGAAAGTTTGCTAGTCAGAGCGAACAATTTCAGTATTTTTTCAGTTCTTTATATACAAAATGTGTGTTAGTTTTTCCGTTCTATGCTTCTACGCTATTCAAATAAATTTGGGCATATTGAAGCACAACTTACAAAAGTATCAAAAACGCGCGCATTTTTTACAACAAGAAAACTTGAAAGACATGTAACAAGCAAAGTTTTTTACCGTATTGGGACAATTCAGGTGTTTTGAAAAAGTATTTATCTGTTGGTTCTTACCACTGAAGATAAAATTGCCGGTGCCATGCATGTTAATTAGAAAAAAAAAACAAAGTTTGTAGGGAAAATCTACTATTGGTAAATTAACGAGTATAACAAACAACAGAAATAGGTTTTCGCGCGGATCAAATTTATTATACCTAGTCGTCATTGTCTAACACTGTTACTAGGCATGCGCAGCGATTCGCTTCGTTTCATTTCTTTGTTTCCGTATGTAGGAGCAAAGATGGGAGGGGGATTCTGGAGGGAAAAGAATAATCCTCTGAAGCAACACGACGCAGACTGACTAAGTGATTGTGAGAGTTCGCTAATTAGTTTATTTTTTTTTATTTCCGATGGCGCTAGGTTTTCCAAAGCGTGGGTCAGTAAGAGCTCCAGAGCGTTTAAGAATATAAACTTTCAGCGACTCTCATTGGAGCGCGGCCAAACGAGGATTTAGAAAACACGACAGACGACAAAAATCATCGGGGGAGCCAAAAGTCTCTTGAACTCTCATCGAAACTTGGTTTCTCCTCAATACGTTAGCAGCCAATCGTCAGTGAGAGTCTACTGTCAATCTCGTTTGGCCAGGACCCGAAGAAAACTATAAACGAGGCCGAGTTCACTGTTCAGATATATAAGCAGGAAAACATTTTCACTTTTTAAAACGAGATAAGCGCATGGGGAAGTACGAGGTGTAGTGCTTAAACAGCGCATGAAGAGTACGTTGACGATTCGTTTTATAAAATATCGAGTATAAAGCGAGCACTTTAACTCGCTGCGTAAGCGGAGTGCATTATAATGCGATGAAACACGTGTGCACGGAAGCCTAGTGCTTTGTTGAGATATATTACGAGCTCGGGCTAATCAATCGATCGTAGCGCACGCAATTTCTAGATTATACCGCCGTCTGAACCCGCTCGTGCAATCCGGTATAAATACATGATGCCAACTGGCGTGTTTAAGTCAGATTAGGGATAACACGAGGCGGTATGGAAAAATAATTCAGAATATAGCGTTCTCTGGTAAAAAAAAATGTTAAAAACATAAGCTTTCGACAGCCCGTCTGCTGTCTTCGACGGATAAAAATTTTGTGACAAAGTGAAACATTACAAATTTGAATATAGAGAGTAATTCGCATAACTTTAAAATACTGCACGTATAAAGAATGTTCAAAAGAAAGTGCTAAAATTAAAGTTTGTTTCAAAGAATGTTCTATTGTCTCGGAAGAGGGCATGAGTCATTATCAGCCTCAACAGTTTTTGCGTGTGCCATGTCTTCTAGTGCGATGCTTTCCTTTGTCAATGATTGTGGAGTTATCAAAGTAAATTACTTGGTCAAAAGTCCATGCATGTTTAGCAACGTTGACAAAGGAAACCATCGCACCAGAAAGACACTGGAATCATGGCACACAGCAGTGCACACTGCACTCATGCCAAAACAATACAACATTCTTTTTAAAAAAAAATTTTAGTACTTTTAGCATTCTTTTGAGCATTCTTTATACGTGCAGTATTTTAGATTTATGCAAATTACTCTCCACATTCAAATTTTTAACGTTTCATTTTATCACTAAATTTTTAACATTTTTTTTTTACTAGAGAACGCTATATTCTATATTATTATGATCAATCTTGGTAATGGATCCGCGATATCTTTAGGTCATTAAAAAGCCGCCCGGCCCCGTTTTTGATAACTTCTAACCAAATAAAGCTCAGTATAAAGGTGGCTTGGTCTCCAGCCAAACATTTCATCGTCTTGCCCTCCAACTCAGTAAGTAAGTTCATACTGATGAAGGCGAAGTTAGTTTGCTGAGTTGCTTTATAGAATTTTAACTCATTGCGCACGCTCAAAATCTAGAGTTCAGTGAACTGCGTGAATGTCAACGAAGTAGTTAACGCGCCAAAGTGCGTTGTCGAGTTATATCAGCACGCGGGCATTTTTAAAAACAAGAGAAGTGCTCAGAGAAAGGTAAGGCGCTGCTTTCTTCTTATTGCACTTTCTATTGGGATTTTTTATTTGAATGCACAAGTTAAGTACTCAAATAGCTCGACAATGCACGAGGAGCAATAGTCTCTACATATATCAACAATGCAGGGAGAGCAAGTATAAAATGTCCCAGACGTCATGCGCGCTCTAACTGGAGACGTGAGACGCTGATAAAGCGCTTGTTTGACGTAGAGCGCGTCGTGCTTTATAGCGCGATATAATTAACAATTATTCCACGGGCGCGCGTTGGATAAGTAATGATAATAGGACTGACTGGAGTCCAATTCGGTCTGTTATCATACGAGTGATCATAATCGGACGACCGCGCACGATTTGTTTACTACGAGTATACGAGTATGATTACAGACTGAATTGTACTCCACTCAGCCCTAGTACGAATTACTCATAAAAATTACAATTTCCGAGAAAAGAAGAATAACCAAGCTATGAAAGAAAGGGAAATTTACATTAAAATACTGACAAAGGAGGCGTAAATGGTTTCATGTCATTCTGAAATTGAGATTGGCTGATTCAGACTACAACTTTGAATATGACTGGTTGATTTAAACTACAACTTTGAATGTGATTGGCTTATTGAACTATCTGATAACAAACTGTCCGATAACAAACTGTCCAATAACAAACTGTCCGATAACAACTTGGCAGGTGAATTAGTGGAAAATAGGAGTTTTCTTAACCAATCACAATCGAGGAAATTGTAATTTTTGTATTTAGAGATGGCAAATAGCCAACGAGCCGCGTAGCACCTAGTTGGCTATTACCATCTATATCCAACAAGCGCGGGTGGAATAATTGAAAAAATTAACAACGCCCCCAAAATATAGAAAACCAGACTAAAGCGATAAAACTAGTAATCGTATCTATAACAAAATTCTAGATCGTGATTGGTTCTCCGCGCGCCTATTTGTCACGTAATCGGCGCGCGATCACGTGGGTGTCCGATTACAGGTGTCCGATTTGAACTTTTTCAAATCGGACACCTGTAATTGGATACCCACGTGATTTTCACGTCAATTACGCGCGCTTTAATGGCTTTCTTAGCAATGTTTTCTACAGTTTTCGAAACTAAGGACAAGCGCTACGGACGTTTTCGCTCAAAAGAAGTTCTTAGAAGACATTTTTAATTCCGAAATTTGTTATAGATACGATTAATTAGTAATTGGACTTCGTGTCGTACAATAGGCCCTTTGCAGGATCCGGTCACATGGTACGAAATAAATTACGCTGGGACGCAAATGACGCAGTGGGACTTCCAAAACAAAGGAACTCGTACCAGTCCAGCCCGACTTTCCTTTGTTTTGGAAGTCCCACTGCGTCATTTGCGTCCCAGCGTAATTTATTCCGTACCATGTGACCGGATCCTGCAAAGGGCCCATTCAGGGAGTAATCGTGCTCGTAATTTCAAATCGGCCTCGCGCTTCGCGCTCGTCCCATTTTGAAATTATTCGCGCGATTACTCCCTGAATTGTACTCCACTCGGTCCAATTACTATTACTAATAGTTCTCACTACATCTGCCCCCGCCTTGGATATCACGTTTATTATGTAATGAGTAATGAAAGTACATACATAGAACTATTCATTACTTTCTTGTATCCTCGCGTATGCGATACCTCTCCTCGTCCTTTGTGGCTGCAAGAATTACCCCGAGTTGCCTTGCGAGCTTACTGAAAAATTAACTGGGACCGCCGTGCGCGCCTAGTTTCTTCAAATCGGGCTCGATTCGCACACTACCGATACTACACCAATATTTCACATTCTTTATACGCGGGGGGTCCTGCGGGGGCAATTAAAAACGGCCAAAAAATGATGCGTAAGGTTACCATATTCGTAGAGCATGGTATAATGGCTTATAACCCATGATGGCTATGCCAATGAAAACTCTCGAATTGCATTATCCAATGATCCAGTTTTAGTAATCAACGATCGATCAATATTCATTAACGATGATAAACTCGACTAATCGTAGCGCGATTGATACTACTGCAAGTCGTGGTGCAAGCAATGCTTTACATGTATTTTAATAGGTAAAACACCGAAGTAAATTGTTGAGGCCTCGTGCATTTTTTGGAGCCTCGTTTTAATAAAGAAGGTGGTCACGTTACGCGCGTGGCTTGTCAAGTAACAAAACACGCGGATTAACGTCACGAATGTGAGCACGCGCAAAGTCCAGAACGGTTTATAAATGAAATTGCGAACTTTCTGCACTTCTATTGTTTGGAAACACTTAAGAACTGCAGACTTCTCTAGTGTCCTCCAAAATTTCCACACACTTAGATAACTTATCAAGTCGCTCAGGTGCGTTTACCATTTTCTGTTATGATTAACTACAAACCATCAGTATCAGGGCGCGCAATTTCTTGGAAATTTTCAAACAAGGAAATTCAACGCGCCTGAATTCATTGTTGGCTTGAATAACCAGGCTGAAGTTATATAGGCATGGGGTGAAGCCAGGTTCATCTTCCTTTGTCTTTTCAATTTTGCTCAAGAATTTCCTCAAAACGTGCTTATGTCAATCACTTTTTTTCTTGGGCATAGGCTGAATTTTCTATGTTTCTTTCCTGGAATGCCATGTGATGATGATTTATTTGATTTTCAACCCGGAATTTTGGATCTAGCCATATGGTGTAGTGGTTCGCATTTCAACAAATTTCAGATTTTCCGAAAACTTTGCTAGAATTTTTTCGTATCATTTGCTTCCGTTTTAAAAGTTCCTTCGCCTGAATGGAAAGCACCCCGTGTTAACCGGTCATGACTCGAACTCTGTTCAGGATTACTTACTGGCTCATTAGCCTCCTTTCCCTACAAAAACAAACAGATGAAAGGAAAAGAAAAAGAACTGTGAGCCGGGAGAGTGACCAGTCTAACACCGGTAATAGGCCAATCTGATTGGTTTTGATTTTAAGTTATTGACCCTGTGAACTAACTTACTCGCGATCGTCTAATAACTAGAAATATTGACCTTGTTGATCAATTTTTTTCTTTTGCAAGGTGTACAACAACGAACAACAACGACCTCGGTTGATATGTCTATGATTGGTCGTTAACAATCTCTCATAAGTTTATTATTAAACTTTCTAATCATATAACGCCCGCTGTGATGGGCTATATTCGGGCCGCATTTTTGCGTAATTCCCATCACGAGAGAGGTTAATGCCCGGAAGCGGATGGCAAAAATATTACAAAGGGCAATATTATAAACTTATCAGCTGTCACTAGCTTGAGATATCGTCCTCGGTGGTCCCAGTTCCAGAAAGACCTAAGGCGATTGTCTTGCAGGGCAGCCCTCGAAGTAGACTACCATTACAACATAGCCGCCGATCCCTGGTAATTTCTTTGTAGACATTTGTTAATATTGTTTAAGTATTATTACGTAGTGGCATTCGTTAATTTAGGTGTTTGGTGATTCTAGTCAGGGTTGAAATATTGTTTTTCTGAACTACATGTTTGTTTCACGCCGCGAATTTAGTCACCTTGACCGCGCTTGTCACAAGACCGATACGGGTGGGCACATTTACGAACAACGGCAGTAGCAATTGAGTTTTGAGACAACTTCCTTTGTTTAACTGAAATATCGAGACCACCATCAAGATCATACGCTTTGTCTAGTTCAGAAGTGTAACGTAGCCTAAAGACTCGATTCAGCTGTTATCTAAAGGAGATCAGCACTGTTAGTCACTTCTTTCTGTCTTGTACCCAGGTGCAAAACAAATCTGAGGTTATAGCTCTAGACGTACTTTGAAGAACAACCCTAAGCAAAAAGCGTGGATGGGCAGGGAGCTCCTTCGTAAACCGCACCTTCCAACTTTGCTGTTACCTTTCTTTAGCGCAAAACCTCTCGCATTGCTTGTAGTTAGAACGGCTGGTAAAAAAGGCAATAAAAGCCGGAGTGGTAATCCTTTAAAGTGCCACTATGATCAAATTCTCGATACCCATTTTTTTACATTTTACAAAACAAAATGTGTTTCCTTGATATCTTGGCAAATTTCAATCTATCACGAACATTAGAACTCATGTTTTTTGGACCTTTATTTCCGACAGTTTACGGCGCCATTAATTTTCCTTGTTCCAAGTCTTGAGTGTGAATTGAAGAAAATGACGTCATATTCTCAAAAATACCACACGGGTTGAAATTATAATAACAATTAATGTAGAAAATTGCACGAATATATGAGCCAAAGTTTTTGTTATTCTTTATGCGAATTGCTGTGCTAATTGTTATTATAATTTCAACCCGTGTGGTATTTTTTGAGAATATGACGTCATTTTCTCCAAATCTCAGCCAAGACTTGGAACAAGGAAAATTAATGGCGGCCGTAAATTCTCGAAAATAAAGGTCCAAAAACCGCGAGTTCTAACGTCCGTAACAGATTGAAATTTGGCAAGAAATCTAGGAAAGATCTATTGTGTCCGAAACTGTAAAAAAATGGATATCGAGAATTTGGTCATAGTGGCACTTTAAGAGTATTGGGAGTTTTTTAAGAATATTATCCAAATAAAATGCGCATCAACACAACATTATCGTATTCTAATGCACTGTACAGCAAGGTCAGAGCAAGACAAGCAGAGAGAATGTAAGTAACATTAAATCAGTTTTCTTTCCTGTTCTGGTCACCGCGCACTTGATGTCTCGCCGCGATTGTCTAGTGGTTTTACAGATTTACCGTATCCAATTTGAAATTCGCCAATCAGAAACCGTGTCTGCTGTCCTTACATCCGGCGATATCAAGTCACTGACCTGATATGGCTACATTATCATGGATACTTGGCCGCATTTGGGTGCAGTAAATACCTAATCGTACCTTTTTGGCACGCTTCGACGGCATATCAAGCTCGTTTGGTCTCGGTCTCGTCATAGGTGTTTTGGCTGGATTACGTCTTGCCAAAATACGAAGCATAGCTCGATAAAACTCGCCTGATATGCCATCGAAGCATTCTAAAATGGTACGATTAGGTATAAATATTTGTTATTGAACTATTGATTCGTTTATTAAGTTTTGGTGTATTTAAAGTATGAAAGACAAGATATCGTCATCAGTACCTACTCAATACTCAATAGGGTGCATACCGGGTAATGGCAGTTTAGCGTAGTGTAGTTAGTCCTTCAGTACACGGCATTTATTCGGGAGAGGTACTTAATCTCAAGTTAAAGCACGCGGATCGATGGTTACCACTGCAGTATAAGCGCAATTTTTGGAACGTGTGTCGTATAATTTAAAATGGTCGAAACTATCTCAGGAGATATTGTGTAGCATGAAGCGACTAGGAGTATTTTACTCCCCTCTGGATGGGAGGCTAGTCCATCGCAGGGTTACCCCCAGCATTAAGTTCGCCAGTACCTTTTATACACCTGGGTGGAGAGAGGAGACACTGTGAGAGTAAAGTGTATGCGGCCCAAGAACACAACGCACAAATTTCTACCATGTCCCCGGCCAAGGCTCGAACCCGAACCGCTCTATCCGGGGACGAGCACATTAAGGTGATTCCACTGAAAACGAAGGAGTATTAAAACGTTTCTCAAACTTCAACCAGTTAGTGATCATATTATAAATGAAATAGCAAATAGGATCACCGTGCTCGTTTTGTGCATAACATCGATGGCCTCTATAGCAACATTGCGACCGACGAGGTTGTCATTATGATCTAGGTTAGCTGAAAGGAGCACTAGAAATTTTTAGAAAAGCACTTATTGGATTAACTTATTAGAGAAGTTAAGCAAAATAGACCCTGAAGTTACATTTTAAACCATGTTAGTTAAACAGGAGTTGCGATTATACTACAAACATTTAAAAGAATTTTCTCTTTTGAACATACCCAGCACTACCTAAAGACATGTTCTTTACAGCACTACAGTCAAAATAGTTAAAAGCAGAATTTTCAACTTTCTTTCAAATCGAGATATATTTTAGATAACCTTGGTAATTTATATTCATGCATTAAAACGTTGGGGTCGTTATGCTTCGCTTGAGCACGGATAGTAGAAGAGACTGGATAGGAAACTATAGGTCACGTGTAGTGTATTGAACACGCTAATTGGTTAAGGGCATATTTGAACATGGTGGAACCTAGTGGAAATTTATGACGTAGAAAATGGAGTGAAAATGGCGTAAGTATAGGAAAATTTACTATTGTGTTCCCTCGAGTTTTTGTGGTTTTGGTTAGTTGCATCACATTGGTAAATATATAACTACCTTATTTTGTCTTTTTTTGCCCGAACCAACCCGCTCAAGCCACACTAAGGTAACAGCATGATGTTATGGCTGTAATTTATTTTTTCTCGAGACGCCGAAATTTGCGTCAAAAAATGGTCAACTTTTATCCATATTTCAAGCACAAAGCCATGATTTTTTGACACATTGTTCTCATATTTCTTCCATGAATAAAAGTAAACTATAACATTTACAACTTAATTCAAACTTCAAATTGTGGATTAGTCATATTTTCGGCGCTGATATGTACTTTCTAGCGTCGAAAGTCAGAGTTTTATTTCTTGTAAATTCTAAAGTGTGTTGACGCATTGGTTCGAACATGCATGATAATGCTTCGAACATGCATACTCATGCAAATAGTTGGACGATGTCTGAACCACAAGTCAGCTAACTGCTCTCTGCTCTGAAGGGGAAATTCAAGGATTTGAAGCTTATACCGGTAATACAATTCAATACCCTTAATCTTGTATAAACTCGAATTTCAGACAGCAGAATTTTTTAAAAGGCTTAGGGACTTGTGTAGTTGTTGTACAAATTCAATTCGCTTAGCTTAAATGCATTATACATAAAAGACACGGTTAGAACCATGTAAGGACCATATAAGTAGTATCTGGTTTATTTAGATGGCCACACTTTCCCTTTTCCAGGTAGATCATTCCTTAGAGGAGAGAGATTTAGCCTTGCAACACATTACGTGATTTTATTTTTCTTTCTACAGGAGTTAATATCCCTTCATGATGAACACTAGTGTTTGACTAGCACATGGGATGGTGCTTCTCCACACCGTAAATCAGTTTACTACTTTCATTGCCCTCCAGGTGTACTGAAGGAGATACTTATATTTACAACTAAAAATGTGTATGCTATGGACATAAGGCCCTTAATTTGTGATCTTGTGTATTAACTTAAAACAGCTTTTCGAGGAACAGGAGCAGAAACAGTATTTCTTACATGACCAGACTTGAGAGGGGCTACAGATTAGTGCGAGATCTGTTGTAAAAATGGTCTGGTTCTCTCTTTCCATCCCAGAGGTGGATTCATGATGTTGTTGCAACAAAATCCATGAAGATCCACTCTAGAAATTATTTGGTATCTTGAAAAGATTAGCCTAACTTTGTCCAGTTCATCATTTGTAATTCATGTCAATCTTCTCAATCTTCAACCGTCCTTGTTCCTTTATGGTTTATTATCTCTTTGGTGTTTTCCTATCTTAGTAAACTACTATTTTCAGCTTTCCTTCAACTTAAAGGTAAATTTGTCTATGGCCAAAATAACTCAAAATATCACGACCGAGCTCCTTATTAAGGCTAGAGAGGGGAGCATATAGAACTTTCATTTGTAATGAATTTAGGCAGAGCTATACAAGCACAGTATCAAAAAAACTGCTATTGATTTACTTCCACTGGAACCAAATTTGCAATCAGCAAAAGTTCATAGGGTACAGTAAAGATGGTCTTTGTATATATTTCTATGTACATATAGGTCGTTTTAACGTGACGTCATCACTTTCTAAAATCTAAAGATCCACCAAAGTTTTCATCTTCATCAGGTATAAGAGATGACATATTTATATCTGTTTACAACTTTACAGCTCAATAGCGTGCTTCGTTTGGAAACCAGAGCATTTTGAATTTCCGGGTTATGGAGGTGCGTGACACAAGGCTACGATCAAATTTGTTGAAAAATATATACTTATCTCATGATTTTGAGCTCTCTTAGAAGTTAGAGCATTAGGAAAAGTGCTTATGTAAATACTTGTTTTTTCAGTACTGATAATCAGTCGCCTAGAAAGCCAAAGTAACTTCCAGATGTTTACACTATTTTCCGGCCGCCATATTGGTGTACCATGGAGGTATATCTGAAGTTTGGGGAAACGCACAGGGCTAAAACTTGGAGAAGTGTCTTATTTTTTTATCATCTATAACATCACAATTTCTTAGCTTTTTCCGGCTGTGGATAGTTTTCGATTTATTTTTTTGTTGCGTGAGAGTGAAAACGATCTATTGGTATACATTTTACAAAAGAGTACAATATATTTTGGAATGGTTTTATTGAGCAGCAAACTTTGGCATACTTTTAATACTCCTATAGTGTTATTCAGTTTGTTTCAAGTTAAGACTGTCTGGTGATGGTCTTTCATGACCCTTTGATCGTAAGGTTTGAATTTAAATTACAATTTTGTTAAGGAGCATCACTTATTCTTGAAATGAAAAAGATGCTTGTGAATTACTGGAATAAAAAAAAACAGTGTAATTTATGGTGTTGCTTTTATTTGTTCCTTAGACAAGCTTCGGGAATATTTTTGGGTGGGCCTCTGTGACCATATGTTGTCTTAGTTTATTATGCAACCATTAAAAGGAATGTGTTCTAGAGCTTGTTGCAACTACAGTATATAGACCAGACCTGATAAACGAGGCCTTTGACTCACAGAACTCACAAAAAGTACTAAACATACCACATCAAGGTTATGCACTGTGCCATGAGTCGACTGGTCCATTAAGTAGACTGAATACAAACAAAAAACATATTGTGCGTATAAAAGTAGAGAAATTAACATTGGTTCCCTAGAATTCTCATTCTGTTTTGATTCCTCAAAATTTTGCTGATTGAAATTAGTTCACAGCCACACCAAAACATGTACAATATTATTTTATAAAACAACTAAGCTACTATGTGTGCTCTCATTGGTCGATAGGTGTTTAAATAAGAGTATGTAAACACAGTTGCGACGTTTTAGATTCACGCATATTTTTGAGAATTATTTTATAAAAGCAATAGAGCACTTTTTCCATGTTTACACAGCCTTATCTAAACACTCAAGAGAGGGGGGTGGGGCTGGGAGAATTCTCAAAAGTTATGCAAACCCGAGATGTACAGTATTCAAACGTATCACCAATCTACTATGTTTGTTTTCCCAAATTTTATGAAAACACAGTTCAAGAAGCAAATTAGTGCAATACGTTTATGAGATGAAAGTATCTAATCTCATATGACAGGGCTGTAAAAGCCTTAGAGACACAGGCAGTTAATCACAGCGCAAGGACAGCGCCGTAGCTAGTAACAGGCCAACCGAGGCACTTGCCTCGGTCATTTCTTTGGCTTTTGTTGTTTATAGTACCTAATACCTAGGAAGAGAACTCAACCATGGACTGATTGCCTCAGTCATAAGTTATTCATAGACATTGCCTCAGTCAAAAGTTTTTCTGGCTACGGCCCTGACGGAGATTAACAAAGATATGCGCATGATCAAGCCTCAAAAACTTTTTGAGGCACTAGTTTTTTCTTTGCACACTGACTACCCATCCCTTGATCACAGATGGAGCTGTAGTGATAGTTCTGTTGTAAATATAGAAATGACATCAAATGAAAACCAGGAAGTACTAAGTTTATTTACCGTGAGACCTCGCTGGACTATGAGCCAGTCATTTCTTATCTCCACATGTATTTTTTTCTTGCCTAACTGACAAAATAATGTTAAAGTGCAAAAAGTTTTACAGGATGAAAATTCACTTGTTTTGTTCTTCCACCTCCCAGGTAAGATTTCTCCTCACAATATCAATATATTATTGTCAAGCGAACAGGTAATGAGAACAAATTAATTTATCAACTACATGTTTGATTAACACTAAGTTATCAGAACTATGAAATGAGAAATATAGGGCAGACAGGAGAATTCATTTTGAAATCGTAGGAGTGAAAGTAAGGGTCAACTTATATCAACACAAAGCTTACTATGTATTATAAATGCATACTGACAGAATTTGAAGACAACACTGCTTTCCAGATGCTGTCTTAGCCGTGTACTTCAACTGAATGTGTTGAGCAATAGAAAAGAACGTCGAAACGCAAAGTTGAAAGGTCAGCTTGAGAAAGGCACCCTCTGTTAATAACACATCGCTGGTGCCTGGTTCCCAACACTGGGGGTCACTTTGCCAAAAAGAAAGCCAAAAAAGTGCAAATACCGTCAAAACATGCACTCTGTAAAGACCAAAATCTTAATTTAAGAACCAGAACGATAGCTGACAGCTTAAGGCGGGGGTAAACATAAATAGGCGTGAAATTTGAAGTGATATAAAAAAGGAAATTGTATAGGATTAAGATTGGTTGGAAACACTACCAGACAGTTGACCCCCGCAAAAATGAGCCCCAGGTTGCTAGGGGACTAATTCTTCACTTCAAATTTCAATTTTCCAAATCCATCAAATCTTCAACATTTCATATTTTCCTCAATTCAACCTATCCTTTTGAGAAAAAATATCTATTTCCCAAAATGCCCAAAAATCACCCAAAAATTTACACAAAACCGCCAAACAGTGGTTAATGAGATTAGCAAAGAGATTTAGTGTCGCTTGAAACGTGACCGAGATATTGGCAGCCGAAAGGCCGTGTTAAGCGACATCAAAACAGCCTTCACGTGTACCCCCAACCTTAAGTCAGCATTTGTTCTGGTGCTGAGGTAAGACGAAACATTTTAAATAAAGATTTTAGTTTTTACAAAACCTGGAACAACACAGTGGAAGATTCAGTCTTGCATGCAGGTCTCGGATTTGACAAGCACCTGTATATGATCGTGAATGCGTACGGTCCAGCCATTGCTAAATGTCTTCAAGAAATCCCTTCCACAATTTGCTGCCTGTAAGCAACAAGCAGATGTCCTTGAAGCCAATGGAGTCATCGGCTTTTGTAAATATGAAGCCAAAATCTTTTGCACTTGGATCAACTAATCAACTATGGCCTATCGATCAAAATAAATTTTTGTGACGTCACAAACGACGGTCGCGTCAGCAAGTTTCCTATCCAGTCTCTTCTATTATCCATGGCTTGAGGTAAATCTCTTTCGTTTTGTACGCGCACGTGCTCATGTGCGCGAGCTAATGACTCAAAAATCGCGCGCAGAAGGGATGCGCAGTGCAATACTAAGGAATCACCTTAACTATGAGTCCACGGCGCCACAGTCACCACAGTCTTGACTGTACGTAATTGAGTTTAACTTTGTGCCCATTCAAAAAGTTAATTTTCTCGCACACAAAGTTAATGTTCCTTTTTTCATTTGCAAATGAACAACGCTGAATCATTTGCTAATTTGGATGGTCTGTTATTGCATAACAAGCTTCGTCTTTATTAACTTAAATAAGCTGTAGAAGTCTTCATTTACAAACAGTGTGCCAAACGCACATAATCACAGCAGATGAGAATCTACAGTGTGCAGATAACCAGTGTCTAGCCTGGGTAGCTAGCGGGTTTCGTGATTATTGGAAATCCGCCAGTGTCGAATTCAACTCGACTAATCACCAAAGCAAAGGCACTCGCGCGCGAAATCTCACCATCTACGCAGGCTAACCAGTGTACGTAAAACTGACGAGGCTGATGTTGTATGAGAGTGTCACTCGAGTCAAAGAAAAAATACACTGTTCAAAAAAAACAAAACTGGTTCATGCGCTCGACTCCAAATCGAGAAAGACACTTAATCTCAGTGCCTCTCTCCACCCAAGTGTATGAATGAGTACCGGCAAATATAATGCTGGGGGGGGGAGTAATATTGCGATGAACCTGCATCCCATCCACGCAGGGAGGGAGGGGAGGAGAAGAAGTACTTGTCACAAAAACCGGAGATAAGCGTCGGCCTGACCAGCCACTTGGCTTGTCTGAGACTTTACCTTACCAAGTAGAAGGTCAACAACTACAGCAAAAAGATAAGAAAAGGAGAAAAGGAAGGGCGAAAAAAAAATTAAAAAAAACGAAAAGTCAAAACAAATACATCAGTTAACCCTAACACTACGTGATCTGTGCGCATGCCCGAACAAAAATCTCACAAAACGAGATGATGCGAATGCCTTTTTAAGTAGATTGGAGATACTTTGGCTCATATCTAGGCTAAAAATGCCGAAAATGTCTAAAACATGGGTTTTTCCCTAACATCCCCGGGTGTCAATGATTTAATTAAATATAGATGTACATGTTAATGTTGAAAGGTAAATGGTATATAGGGTAAGGACATTTCTTTCGAAAGCTTCCGGAATATCCAAAAATCAAACGTTACTGCTGTGTAACAGTCTCAAATGACAAACGGTTTACCAATATCTGAGTTACAATGGTAACGATATGACGTCATACCCCCATTTTACATGAGACCTAATAACTTATCTTTAAACGGATAATTTTGGATGTGCGACCTCGAGATCTACGACCTGCCATTCGATTGAGTTATGGATGCACGCGGGAGGCTGCTAAGCACGAAAGAAGCAAAGAGTAAGCGACTGTAGCTTCTTCAAACGGCTGCCATCGGCCGTATTAGCTAATCAGAACGCTAATGCTATAATTCATTTTAAATTGATAAGTTACGTGTCTAACTTCTGATAGCTGGAGCCCTTTGTTGTATGAAAGAAAGTCCGTTTCTGAATCCAAGCAAGATAGGTTTGCTGTATGCTCCGCATTTTGCGTTCGTGCTTCGACGTAAAATCGCCTCAGATTGTGGTCCAGCTGACCGATTGTCATGTTTTCAAGCGGTGTTTTATAGCTCTCTGTGAGCACCAGGCCAAAATTGAACGCATGAATAGCTTTAAAAAAGTTGTTTTTCCTTTCGTTATTTGGTAAAATAAAATAAAAGAAAACGGGTGCTTAAAAGAAAATGTTAGAAATGTAAGCTGATATTTGTGCACGATGCAGTCGTTCCTTCAAGCGGCTGTCAGAGTTGGCTTTCGACGCCAGAAAAGTTTTACAATAAAACAACTTTGTTAATTTAAAGGTGATTTCCAGTCCGTACTGCGCACTCTCGAGAGTTTGTGTTTTTTGTTTTGCTTCATGTAAGATAACAAAATGTAAACATTTCGCAACTACTTACATGTTTCAAAAACAACCGCCATTATGGATGCGAAGCGGTCGAAGCTTTCTTTCTCATATCACTTGATGAAACAACTTCGCAACTTTAAAAATCAATAAAGCTGTTGGAAAAAGAATTTGAAAGGCCTCAAAGATAAGGTATGTGGTTCGTAACGAATAACATTAATTCGCATTCCATCGAGTGGGAACTTATAATGTTTATGAACATTAGGGTGTTGGGACTGCGCAGTACGAACTGGAAATTCAAAGTTGTAGTTTAAATCAACCAATCACATTCAAAGTTGTAGTTTAAATCAACCAATCTCAATTTCAGAGCGACATGAAACAATTTACGCTTCCTTTGTCAGTATTTTAATGCAAATTTCCCCTTTCTTTCAGCACCTGGCTATTTTTCTTTTCCTGGAAATTGCAATCAGACTCCCGCTGCGCGGTCGTCCGATCATGATTTTGTTATCACTTGTATGATTACAGATCGAATTGGACTCCACTCAGTCCTGTTACCATTACTAACAAAGCGCGCCCGGGTTCCGCCTAATTCCTGTTGAGAAATCATGATAAAAATTACTATTTACGCATGGCCGTGCGTACATGACGAGTGCAGTTTCATTTTAGCTGCAAAGTTTCGACAATGTGAACATCATTCTGATCTATCCCAACCTTACTTCGAGCCTAAGATGTTTACTAAAACGTGAGTATTTTGACTCATTTTGGCTACATTTTCATCGAGTATTTTGACTTGGAGCGAATTTTTCATTGGTAATTTTAGGAACTAGATGAAGCGTTTTCGTTCAACTGTTGCTCAACTGATTGTGGTGTGTTTTTTAACAGGCAATAGGATTTTTAGTTTCCCTTCACCGTGAATTGTGAGAACTTGCAGTCATTCACAAATAAAACATGTTTTAGCGCGCGAGTTGTCGCTATGTCATAAAAGAATTGGGTCATGCTTTTGTCCATGCGCGGTATATCGAGTTATGGATCCATTTGGGAAGTTTGGAGAGCACTCAACGAAGCTAGAGTTGCTCTCGGTTGCGCCTCGAGCAACTCCTACTCTTCTCTCGTGCTCTCCAAACTTCCGGCGTACATTCATAACTCGATATAAGCATGAACCAATTCTTTATTAAACTAGCGTCTACCTTCGCTTTGTTTGACGTCTGGTTTTCCATGATCACTAAATCTAGGTGTCATTACTATGTTATTTGCTATAAAATTCACCCATCTTCAAACTCAAATATTCCAAAACCGTAAGGGGCGCTATGGGGCGCTTTCTCAAGAAAGTATAATGATGAATCCAACATTAAATTTCGGCTTCTAGCTTTCAACCATCGTTGTATAAGACGCGATTGAATCAACCCACTACGTTTACTGGAAAGCTGGCACTTAAGGCCAAAAATATTCCTAGTTATCTATAGCGAATATATCGAATCAAATGGTCCATACAGTAGCCTTAATCACTTACCGTTCTTGTTATGTGCTGAACAGTTCATTTGCTGCTACTTTATGGGTAAGAAATCACTGAAAAACAACACACTATGCTTCCCTTTGCAATCGAGTCGAAAGAACATGTCCAGATAGAACGAGACCTCTCATTGGTCTATAGCACCTCCCATACTACATTTCGGACCGTGTCCAACATCCTCTGCCTCAGTGGGAAGACATTTGTCAGTCACAGTTAGCGCACGAGAGTCAAATTCAAAATGGCGAGCGATCTGAATACGCAGGAGGTAAGTTGTGAGTGAATTAAAGTGTCTTTGCTGTCTTTACTTGCCATAGAATTAAAATATCTTTATCTAATAAATAGTAGTACTTCACAGCTTACTATTTTATTGGACGAAACTTTCATCGAGGAGCTTCCCTTTTGACTTGTCAGACTTGGTTCAATTGACCGCAAGAACGAAAGTTTTTCATGCGAAGCGAGGAGATATAGTACTACAAACAAAAAAAACTTACAGAAAAGAGATTATAATGATACTTTCTGACCGTTTCTGGTTAAGTTTATTGCTTTTGACGATTATAACAAACACTAAGTGTTTGTTGTTGTTCTCTTCATAGTCCGCCATCTTGATTTTGTGGGTGAATTCTAAATTAAGGAGAGGAGCATCTTCGTGTTTAAGCTCATTTCCCGACACAAAGGACCGACGCGTCAAAACAAAAAAATTCATTTTCGATTTTCAGGTAGCTGTTCTATATTAAACTAAAATTTACAGCCAAACATAAAGGAAAAAAATGTACTTAACGACAAGCTTGAGTGTAATTTTTGGAACAAACAAAACACCGGTTAATGTGTAAGCGTTCCATTCTACTGGTCAACATCGCAAGGTCCAGACCGCTAAGGAAACCAATCAAAAACTAAAGGTAACGTGATAAGAGAACTATCTTTATGAAGACATATGACCAGCGCAGTTATATCAGTACACAACTTAAGCAGCTTTGCAATTAAAGCCTTAAAAAAAATTCAGAACTATCTTTCGTCCATCCCGTTTCTCTTCCGAATAGAATAATTCAAATGATCGATTACTATCGCAGTCATAGCACGTGTACCGGAAAACAGAACCTTTTGAAAGGATCAAGTCATTTTGAAAATCCTCCGGTCGGGCAAACTAAAACATAATGCAGCCTCATTTGCATTGTGTTTGAAGTGAATATTCCGGCTAAATGGGAAACATCCCCCAGTTTCAGTACATAGAATAATTGTTGTGTCCATCAAATATAAAAAGACATTTTTCATTTCTGTTACTGCTTCCTTATACAGAAACACCAGAAAACAACACCTTGGCTATTTATGTGCCCTGCGGGGGAAGCCAGTAAACAAACAACCTGATTAGTGCTTAGTATGATAATTTATTTTATTTCCTGGACATGAATGCAGCCGTCCTCAATTGTTAATGTGCTGGAATAGCGCTCCAGTATATAACACGTGCAATCGATTTGGATACATCTTTCACCACTAAGAGTCAGGGTGATAGAATGCCTAACTCGACAAATGTGAACGTTTCAACCACGATGGAGGTAATCTATCCTTCCACACCATTACCAAGAAGTCTCGCAATAGACAAATTCGGCTAACACGCACGTGACATTGAATTGGGTGTTTACATTGCGTGAAAACGAGGCTTCCTTTAACTTGCTTTGCAAAATGGCAGCCGCTTGCACTTGTTGTGTGAATCATGTGCGTTGCTGTAGTTGTTTATTCAACAAAGAACAGACATGGTCGAAATCTTTGAGGAATTTCCCAAAATGTAGCCCAACAACATGGTCTTTGTGGCTCGATCAAGGCGGGAAAAGGAATGCCGGAGAGAAAAGCTATAAGTTCTTTCGGGAAGGGTATGTTTACGATGTTTACGCGTGTCAGCCAGCAGCTGGAGGATTTCCATGTCAAGGCACGTTGCTATAGATCTCTAAGAAAAAGTGAAGAGCCTCATTTTTTAGCCGTAATCTTTAGGGAGTGTGATGGTAGGGCAGAAGTTTTTAAAGCACACTGTTCGTGTAAGGGAGGAAGCGGTGGACATTGCAATCATATCTTTGCATTATTGTTTCAACTGAATGATTATTCAAGTTTAAATATCAAAGACATCCCGAGTGACGCAACTTGTACAAGTCTACCCCGATCTTGGCATATTCCGAGAGCAACCTCTATATGCCCTTTGCCAGTGATGGGTACTCATTATGCCCGATCAGAGACTGACAGAAATGGAGAAAGGTTAAGAGATCCAGTCAGGTGCAAACTGTATGATGCAAGAGGACCGGCTCTTTCCAAAACTGTCGCAATTTTATTTGCGTCATGCACTGCAATTCCTTGTTGGCAAGCAAGACCAGTGAACAGTTGTTCACAAAGTACTGAAGATGAAATTCTTGTGAACAGTATTCAGACTGTTTAAACATAGCTTTTGACAAAATAACTAACCTTATGACTAGTATGCTCTTGAATGTCACAGATAAGCATAAATGTAAACACAACACATTTGTAACTACCCATTGCTAGAATGAAAAATCTATCGCATGTTTTGCTTAAAATCAATAATAATCAGCTTGAGTGATTTTCAGCACCTGACTGCCTCCCTGATTCACATCAGAATAGGAATTAGAGCACTCATTTTTGTAGGCAACAAATGCATGGCAATGGCTATAAAATAAACTGTCACCTCTAAAACAGGATACACACATGACGATTATTTGCACTGATTCTCAGAAGTTTCCTCAGTGTTGATTTGAGTCAGGCAAGCACTGGGTTCTGGAAATTGGAGAGAAGGCATGCCACTGACCATATCTGATTTATACTACCAAACATAGTTACAGGAATTATGGAGTGAAATATGCGAAACCTTCTGATCTTACAAATAGCCCTCTCCACATGAATTCTATGCCCTGCCACGGTCTGCGTTTTAATGACATCATCTTCTTCAAATCCAACCTTATCTTTAAGAAAGGGAGGAATATTTAGTTGCAGATCAAGTTTTTTCAAGTCATTGGATATCAAAACCCTTGTCTGCCATGATTGCATCTCCCTTTTTAATTTCTCCTGAGATTACTTTCTGTCTTAGAATTTCTAAAAACCCAGATCTTTCCACAATTTGTTTATCACTGATAGCACCTTCATAAAGCTGAGAGATAAACATAATACCCCCTTTAGCATCAACACCAAGGAGGCATTTCATTGTAGTGTGAGATTTGTAGGTGCTGTAAGTCTCACTGTGTTTCTGAAGTGCACTTGGAACTTGAATTTTAAGTTCTGTTGCATCAATGATCACAATGTTATTTGGGTACTTCTCTAAAAATTCTACAGGTGAGTTATTCAAAATGATGTCTCTATGGGGCCATATCTTGAGACTTCCAAGTGTCACATACAGGTAGTTAATCCAGGTAACGAATATATTAACTACTGTGCTCTCTGTCACCCCAAACCTTTCTGCAAGATCAATAGTTGAAAGACCCATTCTCAGTTTCACCAGTACAAGAAGATATTCATCCTCCACTGACAGTTTATTAGCAGAAGGCCTCGTTAAGGTAGTGTTGTCCTGGTCCTCATCATTAATAGATCCATCTTGATCATCATTACCACACTCAAACAGTTTCTCTGTGTCAATGACAATTGATTTTCTTGTTGCAGTATCCCAGTAAATCAGCATTTTTCGATCCAGATTAGGCAACAAAAATTGCAAAGTATTCATGAATTCACCATGACTGTTAAATCCAGTAAAATGTGTGAACAATTTATCCTCTTTCTTTGGGGTTGTACATTTGGAAAGTAGGTGGGATACAGAAAATTTATGTAAACAGGGAATTCTAAGATGTTCATCTAATTTGCTACAGATGTCATCCTCATATGTTTGTGTCTTTCGAGAAATATGTTCTTCGCCAGATCTGGTAGAGGCAGCCATGTCACCTTCTCCTTCAGATGCTGTATCCGTTGCTTCTTCTTCTTCAGCTCTCCATTGATTTAGCTTTTCTAAAGCGGACCTCTTCACCGGTTGAACGTTCTCCTGCTTATCTTTGTTCCACGAAAAAATCGTAGGAACTGCATCGGCCTTTAATCGTTTTTTGCTAGAATATGGATTAATAAAATCATCTGATGTAAAGTGTTCGCTGCAGATCTTGGTATGGCGATTGATGTTGAAGTATCGTGGATCTCTTTTCATTTTTGTGATCCAAACGGAGAGAAGACTTTTGGAATTTAACGGCAATCCATGAAAAGAAAGATCCTTTCGGTTAGCGGAGCTGTTTTGGCAGCCTCCAGCACAGCAAAACTGCGGCATTACGTCTTATTTTTCTCCAAATGTCAATACGAACACACGTGTTTAGGTTGTTGTTGTACCCAATTCAAGTCACGTGACATCCGCGCGTGAGTTAGCCGAATTTGTCTATCGCCGTCTTCGTGATATTGTCGATGTTGATTTTGGTGGGAGCTTCTGGAAACGCTTTTGTCTGTAACTGTCTTCGAAGACGCCGTGACCTTCGCAAAGTGCCTCACTATTTGCTCGCCAGCCTTTCTCTGACTGGACTTCTAACATCGCTCTTCGGTATGCCGTCCCTGTTAATAGCAACCATTGTCAATTACCTTCAGGCTGGCCATTTACCAGTCGCCCAGACACTGTGTAAAGTTGGCTTTCCTCTTAGCGTCGGCTGCGTAGCGCTCAATGCGTTGACTATAATTCTCATGACAATAGATCGCCATGATTGCGTTGTTCGCCCATTCCGTCGACGGTTATCAACGCGAAATGTTAAGAAAATTTTGCCACTTACTTGGCTGGTGGCCTTCATAATTGCTGCTGTACTCCTCGTACTGTTAAGAAAAGATACCTCTGTTTGCTATACATGGTTTCCGTATAAGCAGTCTAAGTCTTTTCGAACGGAACAAGGTAATGTTATCCGAATTTACCTAGCGACAACTACACAGCTAGATACGCTTGCGATAGTGCTAGTTATAGTTACTTTCTTTCGTGTCGTAAAAGAGTTACGCTCGTTAGTAATTCAACCATTAGACATGGCCAGGAGAAGCAGCTTACACGACTGACGTATAGAATCTGTGGAGCTTACATTTTGTTCAGGTTTCCATTGATCATTGGTCACATTGTCATAAGCGCAGAAGAGTTTCAAGGGACGGCGCTGAACACTGTGTTTCTTCTGACAAATGTTCTGGTGTATTCCACTTTCGTTTTAAATCCAGTTGTTAATTTCAAAATGCTCAGTGGTAGGTAGCTAAACCGTGTTGTCCATGTCTTAACAGAAGCGCTCGAGGCACAACTGAGAGTAGAGAACTTTCGATCTTGCGAAATAGCCAGAGAGCGAAAGCCAATCGTTAGGTAGTGCATCGTCAACATCTTTATGTTGGTAATCAAAGATGCACATTACAGTAACGATTTGTATTTTCGAGCGTTCATTTGGTTTACCTTTTGTGTCTCGCTTTACTCAGATTTCTTTCAATTTCATTTGCACGAAATATTCAAAAATTTAAATTACTTTCGCCATCATTTGGCTTTTTACAAGTGGAAATGTTTTTCGTGAATTCTTTTTCACGGTATGATTTAATACGATAGTGTAAATGAGAAATATAGTGTTTTAAAATTTCTTAATGAGATCTCTTGTGGCCTCATTCTCTTCCGCTCTTCTCTCCTCCTTGTATATAGCTTTTCTCTTTCTCTCTGTTTAACTGTGTTTGATCCCCATCTATTTTGACACTTACTCCCCTCTCTCTATCTCTCCTTCGTCCTAACTTCCACCCGCCCTTTCAATCTCCGTCTTAGCAAGAGCAACTAAAACTATACCAAAAACAACAACGACTATATTTACTTGATATGTTCCGATACAAACATGTTGCTGCTTGGCCGAGTCAAGCTCTTCCAGTACATTATCCTTTCCACCTTTCCCTAGACTTCTTTATATAGAGAGCCTGAATAGGAGTGCCGGAATCTCAGTCATTGGTTAGATTTTTGGTGATTTTCAGCTCTCAGTTAACATCAATTTTCAGCCACTTTCTCAGCTATCAGTCAATCTTAGAGAAAGTACTCATATCTAAGTTAAGATCATTTCTCAGCTGGTAGGGAAAGTTATCAACTAACAGTTAAAGCTCACAGACTCTTCATCTCGGACATTGAAGAAATGTGGAAAACGGCAATGCATAATTAGCCACTGAATCTCCAGTACATTGATGAATTTGTAGATCTACTAACAAAATACTACTAATTCGGCCACTTAATAGGAAGTATTGGGAGATTATTTTAGAGTAAAAACGGCCAAGATTATTTGCTTTATTCGGAATTCGCAGTGCGTGCTTGAAAATCACCAAATTTTATTTTTCAAAAATCTCATTTTGGAACAGTTTTTTTAAAACATATTTTTCCTATGCGGTATAACTCAGAATCACTTGAGATTAAGAATGTGATTAGTGGAAATATTCTTCTTCTCGAGGATATAAAAATTAGTCTGGGACTTTTTACTACTGTACAAGAAAAGCACGCTCTATTTCTAGTAACTTACAACCTCGACTTGCCAACAACCGCGAAGAATCGAATTAGAGTCGCTGTTATCGAAACCAAAATTTCCAAAAAATCCCTGTACTTAGTACGGGCATGACGTTCTAACTTTGCCATGGTAACCGTCGCCCTCAGTCTTGGTAAAACGTGTACCATTTGAAAGTTTTATCTTACTCTAGCACACCAGCAACTTGCATGCGTCTTTCTATTGGATTGATAAAATGGTGGTGTTCTAGTTACTACAAAGTTGAACAGTATCGCTTACTCGAAAACCTGATCGAGACACCTTAAACGACCCGCGAAATTTATGCTAGCCTGCGCGAGACTACGTGAGGCACTGTCAGATAAGCTCGAGCAATGAGCTTAACATCTGCTTTACAGGCTATGTGCAGATTGATTTTATATGAAAAACACCCAAGAAAAAAACGACTAATCATTCCATGCAGTATAAAACACGTAATCGATTGGACAATCGTTTCTGGGAGAATGTCTAACTCGACAAGTGTGAATGTTTCTACCATTATGGAGGAAATTTATCGTTTTACACCAATACCAAGAAGTCGTCTTCATGATTTTGTCGATGCTGATTTTGGCGGGAGCTTCTGGAAACGCTTTCGTCTGTTATCGGCTTCGAAGACGCCGTGACCTTCGCAAAGTGCCTCACTATTTACTCGCAAGCCTTTCTCTGACTGGACTTCTGGCATCGCTCTTCGGTATGCCGTCCCTGTTAATAGCAACCATTGTCAATTACCTTCAGGCTGGCCATTTAGCAGTCGCCCAGACACTGTGTAAAGTTGGCTTTCCTCTTAGCGTCGGCTGCGTAGCCCTCAATGCGTTGACTATGGCGCTAATGGTAATAGATCGCCATGATTGCGTTGTTCGCCCATTCCGTCGCCGACTATCTACGGAGAATGTTAAGAAAATTCTGCTTCTTACTTGGTTTGTGGCCTTCATAACTGCTGCTGTACTCCTCGTGCTGTTAAGAAAAGATACCTCTGTTTGTTATACATGGTTTCCTCATAACAAGCCTGAGTCTTTTCGAACGAAACAAGGTAATGTTATCCTAATTTACCTAGCAGCAATTGCACAGCTAGATACACTGGCGATAGTGCTAGTGATAATTACTTTCCGGCTTTCGTGTCGTTTTAAAAGACGCTATGCGCGCCGACTATTCTACAGTCGACAGATTCATCCTTTCATCAACGTCAGAAGAAACAAGTTACATGGCTGACGTATAAAATCTGTGGAACGTACATTTTATCCAGGTTTCCTTTGTTCAACTGCATGATTGTTGCACGCAATGAAGAATTTCAAGGGCAGGCGCTTAACACCGCCATGCTTCTGACATCCGCGATAATCTATTTCTCTTTCGTTTTAAATCCAATGCTTCATTTTAAAATGCTCAGAGTACTACCTTGAAGGCAGCCAAACCGTGTTGTTCATGTCGTAACACAAGCCCCCATGAACTACTGACAGCAGGAAATACACAGAGAGCAAGACCGACTCGTGAGGGCTAACATTGTCACTGATATCGTCAGATTATGTTGGAAATCAACGAAGGACTTTGCAGTAACGATATCTGTTCCGAGCGCACATTTGTTTTACCTTTCATATATCGCTTCACTCCGATTTCTTTTAAATTTAATTTCTACAAAATAATCAGAAATATAAATCCGTTTTGGCATTATGTGGACATCGATGAGTGAAACAAATGTTTAACTAATTCTTTTTTAAGCAATGATGTAGACAAATAGTGTAAAAGAAGAATTATAGTGTTTTGATATTTCCAAACGAGCTCTCGTGTAGCCTATTTCTCATCACCTTCTTGTTTATACCTTTCTCTCGTCCTTCCTCCCTTCCTTCTCTCTATATTTAACTGTGTTTGATCCCCGCCCAATTTTTACTTGCACTCCCCTCTCTTTCGTCCTAGCCTCCACTCTTCCTCTCAATCTTCTTCCCAGCAGCAACAGTTGAAACAAACCCAAAAGCTACGACGTTATTTGCATTACTTCAATACAACAATCATTTATCCTTGGCCCGGCGAGTGAGTATATAATCCTCTCCTCCTTTCCCTTGACCTCTTCATATCGAGGAGTGCTGAAATTTTTTTATCATATGACCAGTACGGCCCCGCGAGCAATTTCCTTGGAAAACCATAAGAAAAAAGGTCCCGTATGAGGGCCGTACGCGTCAAAGTGATAGGGCCGAAAAAACGCGTACGGCCCTACTAGAAATGCATACGGCCCCGGCAAAAACAATGCGAAACAATTTTGTTGCTAAAAAGTGTTTCCTTGAAAAAGAGTGAAAGCGAACATTCTAACAGTGAGTTCTATTATCCCGGTGAGCTTTCGGACGCCGAAATGCTGCAATTACCTGCACATCGAAGCAACAGATAGAAAGCCACTACTCTCGAAACGAAGCAATGCTGCAGCGCGCGGCCTCGTTCCACCAAAGAATGAAAATGAAAAAAAGTGATCATATGATAAAATGCTTATTGACTGAGTGAGGTCGGGCCGGACGGGAAAATATTTGGTTCTCATTCAGGACGCACGGACCTCGCTGCGCTCGGTCCGTACGTCCTGACCTCGAGCCAAATATTTTCCCGTCCGGCCCTCCCACTCAGTCAATAAGTACATATTATTCGCCCGTAAAATTACCTTTCTGGTAAATTTATGCGTTCTGCGTACTGTTGTATCTTGGTGATGTGCTACAGTTAGATGAATATTTGAAGAACTGTATGACGACATCACAGACGGATACAAAGCGATCCGACTACAGCACGAGGTCAAAATGCTCTGAACAGGTTAATATACAAAGCAAAGACTTACACTTGTCTAATAACTTTAGAACTGGTTGCTTTATGCTACTCTCATTATATGTGTTTTGAAATCGCTCGAGGAGGAAATGACTTTATCGACATTGCCGAATATTCCATTTTGGAAACGGTTGTCTTTGTGAACAGTTTTTTAAACCCCATTGTTTACTTTTGGTGGGTAACAGATCTGCGACGTGCCGCTTGGAAATCCTTGAAGACAGTACGAGGTGGACAATTGGTGATCTATCCTATTTCTGAAATTAGCCTAGACAGACTAACAGGGGATGAATTAGTACGCGCGCGCTTGTTCGACCTAACTGTCCTGCGCTTTTTATCAGAACATAGTCAGGTCCTAAGTAAAAAGAATAATTTACAATTAGGGTGGTGGCGTTCTTTGTGTAGGTTTATTTCTTCATTAGCTCGTGTTCTTGGGAGCAAGTCGCTGGGAGTTATTAGAAAAACGACTTACAAAAATTGGAATTGAATTGACTGTTTATTTACTTCATGGTTTTAATTGCTCTCTCAATTCGAAGGCCTCTGCTCGCGCTTTCATGAATTAATGAAACTGCGTCGTCGTTTGAGTTTTCAACTGTTTATTTTCAGCTCTGAATTCCTGAGTGGCACGGTCATAATGTGCGAGAAGTGGCACAGAAATAATATTCGTCGGATGTTCCCGTTCATATGGCCTGACCGCGTCTACACAGTACTTTGCGGGTTTCGCTAAATTACACTTTGAAAACATTTCTGTACTGAGTGCTGTCGATGCGAATATCGTCGAAGATTGTGGATATAACACATATCGCTTCCGAAGATATTTAAATTTCGCGCTCGGTGAGTTTGCTACGCGCCGGTGATTCCTAACCTTTGTCTTGCGAACAATAGAGACCCTTTCCGTCAAACAATAGATAATGACATAAAAGGAGCAAAAGCTTGACTTACAAAAGAATGTAATCCTAACCAAATGTTTGATACGGTATAGGATCTAATGGCTCTGACGTCAGATGGAAGGCTATTCCACGAATGTGCTCCACTATAGGAGAAGCTACGTTTCAAAAAATCGGTACGGGGCTTAGGTAGAGCCAATTTGTTATCACTATTCCTAAGGCTATAGCCCGTGCTGCGAAATCTGGTGTTGGATCGTCTTGGATCGTGAGTTGTTGTAATGCAATGACGAGTGCCCTTGAGCGAGTGGAGCGGCGGAACAGGATGCTTTGTTGGTATTTCCCGCCAGCAACAGCATTTGAGACCGCCTTGCGGGCCGATTTGTAAATGCGAGCTCTATTGTCAATGTAAGAAGAGCCCTCACTTCATCAATCAACGGGTAATTACTTTTCAATCGTTTTGAGATCTAATCTCCCCACACCGGAAAAACGCCCTAAAGTGCATTTTGCTTTATTTCTCAAAACTAAAATTTGATCGAATGAGGCACACGTTTCCAGTTCGTTTACAGCGAGTTTTCATCCTTTTTCGCTGAAATTTGGCAAGAATGTTGCCCGATAATGGGGCAAAAAAATCGTGTCGGGGAATTTTTATTTTTGGCCTCCTTCGAAAGTAATGAGTATTTAAGCAAAGGCAATGCGTGTTTAATAAAAACTTAAAGTTTAACAGCGTGTTGAAAACAAACCAGACAAGTAATCAAAATTCCCCGACACGGTTTTTTTAGATCAAGGTGTGAAGAACACGTAGCGATGTCGCTCGCTCTCTCCCGTTCAATTCTGACCGGAAACGAACTCAATTTGTGAAACTACATACTTTTGGGAAATGATCGCTATTTTAGGAAAGGGTTTTATTTCTTGCATTATATCAAGTAATAATCAGAATCCACAATTATTAAGCTTTCAGAAAATATATACTTTATTGGGGGTTTTATGAAACGTGCGACCGTGAAGCAGCGACTACGCGAGGTCGTTATTTGGGGTATACTGATACCTTAAGTTTAACATGCCCGAGATATGAATTATATCTAAAACTAGACGCATATCTGCGTTCACTTGGGCTTTCTGTTGGAAAAGAAACTTTGTTTTTTGTGCCTGCATTTGCCCAAGCCTTTCATGCAACCATTGTTTTATCTTGTAACTGTTTTTCTGTTTTGGTATGCCAGAGATGCAGGTCTCTGACATAACATGCTGAGAACAGCATGTGTTATGTAGTGTGAACACCCTTTTCTATGGGGGGGAAGGGGGGAGGTAGAGCCATATATTATTTACTATTACTTCAATACATATTACTGGACATTATGTCCATTGTTGAATTTTGTTTTGTGGGTTAAGGGGCTGTAGCGGGGTGAGTCATTTGCGAAATAGGCTGTCTTCAATTTGTTTTCGTTTTTCTTGGTTAACAAAAGGTTCCAGGCTGAGATGGCTTGCTTTTAATTATAAACAGCCCCAAGTCCTAGGGTGAAGTCACTACCAAAGCATATTAGCAGATGACCTATTAATTTTATGGGGTCGTTAGAGTGGTTTTCATGAACCCGTGAAATATAC
>OZ026598.1:18014700-18019700 GCA_964020085.1 Micromussa lordhowensis
GGCTAAGCCAATGAAAACTCTCGAATTGCATTATCCAATGATCCAGTTTTTAATAATCGCGAATAGCGAATAGTCTCGAATAGTGCGAATAGTGCCAAGCAGTCGCGAATAGAAGGGGGGATATACTAATAGTGACAAATGACAGAAATCTCGCAATCAACCTCGCAGCAGCGTGGGATGGGATTTTCCCACTAAAAAGCATAGATGCTTATCAGGACAGAAGGTGTTTCTAAACGGAATTTGTTCTGTTTTTACCGCTTCAAAAGCTTAAATACGTCTTTATTAGGGCATCCTTGTGTTTTCTGTTCCCTTAATGTCGGTGATGGACAGCCCTAGCCTGAGTCCTAAGAAAAAAGGTAATAAATACACCGAAATTCTGTTGCTTCTTTGGATGATTAATTAACACAAGATATAGCTTAGATGTTGTTGTACTTAATCTCGAATACGAATTAAAATGACTATTCGTACATATGGGTTATTGACCGTACCAAGCTTTTTCAGTCAAGATGGCTGGATATTGGCCGAGTTCTTTTTTTGCGCGTTTATGGACCGAGACGGAGTCGAGGTCCATAAACTCGCAAAAAAATTAAAGAACGTAGCCAATGTCCAGCCACCTTGACCGAAAAAGCTTGGTCAATAAAGGATTTATTACGTGGCTTTGGGGGAAATGTTTTTCGCGGGACACGGCGGGTATAGATATCTGGGTTATTGACCAAGCTTGTTCGGTCAAGAAGCGGGCCCCAGCGCACACTGATAGTCTACGTAGCAGGCGTTTCTAAAAAAAGCACGCGAAGGAAACGAGAGAGTGCAAAAAATAAGGAGCTTGCGCGCTCGCTGGTTCAATCTCTCCGCCTGGAAAAGGAAAGGAAACGACTGCAGGCTCGTGATAGAAAGCTGATACATATAAATGAAGTTATTGTTATTAATTCAATTCAAGTCAGTTTTTTTTCCGATAGCAAAGCTAATTCGTATTAAAAGAGATTTCTTAAAACATAAAACTATAAAAGTTAGAGATAACAAGTTAAACCGACGTTTCGTCAAGGTAAAAAAATGATGCTAAAATTACAGTATTAAAAGCGATTGATGCTAAGAATTAACATAATAAGCACGTGCGAAATTGGCTATAAAAATACTTTAGCACGAATGGAATCCGTTTGCACATTGAGGCTTGGCTTAAGTGTTCTTATAAATAACATTTCATACACTAAGCAGTCAAATTTGTTTTTACATTTTTTGAGCACCTCAAAGCGTTTAAGCAGGTCCTGAGGGATCGTCCCATGTGCGTTCTTATAGTGTTTGGCAATAGCCGCGGACTGTTGTTTGTGTCCCTTTACACGATTGTGTAAATGTCCGCGTGTGTAGCCTACATAACCTTCATCACAAAGGTCACATTGAAATTTATATACGACACACTGCTGATTTATGATCAGCGGCTTTGCCTCTTTCACTTTCAGTTCCTGTTCAAGTTTTCTGCTGGTAAATACAGGCTGGATGGTTTTGTTTACTTTCAGGCTCAAATCCTTAAGTTGTTTTTTTACAAATTCTGCTGAGTTTTGGTCTTTAAATGGCAAGACTACTCGAACCGTGTTATCTGTCCCTTGGGCTGTTGATAAAGGTCGCGGTTGGTCGCAGACCTTTGAGTCAACAAAGCGTTTGGTAGTGGAATTTACGAGTTGTTTCGGGTACTTTAGGCGTGAGAAAACTGACTTCAAACGGTCACATTCGTCTGAGAAGTGTGACCAAGAAGAAGATAAGCGATGTGCTCGATCGAGCATAGTTCTCAGCAAGCCATTCTTGTACCGATTGTCAACATTGCTCTGAAAATGCAGAAGGAGACCTGAATTCGTGGGTTTTACGTAGACCTTTGTCTCTATCCAGGGAGATCGATGCAGTAACTGAGTTCCCAGAAATGGCAGCATACCATTGCTTTCAGTTTCCATGGTGAATTTTACGAATGAATGTGCAAGGTTTAATGTGTCTAGGAAGCCAGATGCTGCCGCCATATTCGGCATGATGGTCAGGGTGTCGTCTACATATCTTCGATAGAACGAAGGGAGTTTTCCTTGTCGCTCGAGGTTTTCTTCGATTGAGGTCATGAAGACATTAGCGAGCAAGGGGCCAAGGGGAGAACCCATGGCCACACCATCAGTTCTCTGATTGGCTACGCTACTCACTATCTATTCTGTGATAGATAGTGAGTAGCGTAGCAATGTGCCTTTTCAACAAAATAAAGGCCGATTCTTGGCGTTTTTGGTGTCTGTGAAGAGGATTTAGATAAAGTTTTGAACGACTAGTAGATTTATACTAAAACAATTAGATCATTCTCTCTCAATTTCTATGCGTGATAGTTGACTTGGGCTGCACCCTCGTCAACCATCACGCGATAGAAATCTCGAGCTCATAGTCTAATTGTTTAATAGGAAGAGAGATGTGTTACACATCAAAGGTGTTTGAATCAGTGATTATAAAATAATTGAGCCACTACGCGCGCTCTCATTGGTCATATTTTGTTAAAGATGAACTCTCAACATGTCACTATGTTAATTTTACTGGATCTCAGTGCTGCTTTTGACACTGTTGATCATCGAATACTTTTAGAGAGGCTATCTGACAAGGTTGGCATACGTGGGACTGCTCTGAATTGGTTTAGATCGTACTTGTCTGATAGAAGTCAGCGCGTTTCTGTACATGGAGTTCTTTCTCGTCCTTTTGACGTGAACTGCGGGGTACCCCAAGGCTCATGTTTAGGGCCTTTGCTATTCATAATATATGCGTCCAAGCTGTTTAAGATCGTGGAAAATTATCTTCCTGATGCTCACTGTTTCGCTGATGATACGCAGCTGTATCTGAGTTTTAAACCACTCGGCAACACTGCTCAAGCTGATGCTATACAAGCTATGGAAAAATGCATTGACGCGGTGAGGAAATGGATGATTCAAGACCGGTTGATGATCAATGATGATAAAACGGAGTTTTTGTTAGTCGGCACACGACAACAGCTTGAAAATTAGATTCGTGTTCCATAACTGTGGGCAATAATCGTATCAGTCCAAGCCCGTGTATTAGAAACCTTGGATCGTGGTTTGACAGCAACTTAAGCATGACTGATCATATAAACAAGGCTTGTAATGCGGCATTTTATCATTTACATAACTTGAGACGTATTAAGAAATACCTGTCGAGAGATTCTTTAATGACTTTGGTTCATGCTTTTATAACCAGCCGTCTTGACTATTGTAATGGTTTATTGTTTGGCTTACCAAAGCTGCAGATCGCTAAATTACAGCGTGTACAAAATGCAGCAGCAACTTATTCTTGGCATTGGAAAGTTTTCTCACATTACACCGGCGCTTTATGGGCTGCACTGGCTGCCGGTTTCTTTGCGTATTGACTATAAGATTTTACTTTTGACTTTCAAATGCATTTATGGCCTAGCGCCAACTTATCTTAGCGACCTTATTAGTATAAAATCGAATTCATTATATAATCTACTGGTACGCTCTTATTGGACCATCCCAAGGGAAAGACAACATTGCTTACAACATTGGGAGCAAGATCATTCTCAGCAGCAGCTCCGAAACTCTGGAATGAGCTACCTATCTCGACTTAAAACCTATCTTTTTAAGAGTATTTTTATAGTTTGTAACTTAGTTTATTTTATTCCCACGGTAATGTATTTTCGTTTTCAATTAACATATGATTGTAAAGCGCTATTGATCAGCACATGTAAATACGCGCTATATAAATTGGTAAATTATTATTATTATTATTATTATTATTATCATCATCATCATCATCATCATCATCATCATCATCATCATCATCATCATCATCATTATTATTATTATTATTATTATTATTATTATTATTATCGATAGTGATGTTTAAATGAGAGTATGTAAACACAGTTGTGACGTTTTAGATTCGCGCGTATTTTCGAGACTTATTTTATGAAAGAAATAGAGCACTTTTTCCGTGTTAATCATAAAAATTACAATTTCCTCGATTGCGATTGGTTTAAAAAACTCCTATTTTCCACTAATTCACTTGCCAAGTTGTTATCGGACAGTTTGCTATGAGTGACATGAAACAATTTACTTCACCTTAGTCAATATTTAACTGAAAATTTTCCCTTTCTTTTATAACTTGGCTATTCTTCTTTTCTCGGAAATATGATAAGGTAAGAAGACTTCGTGTCGTCCAATTTGGTCTGTAATCATACTTGTGATAAACAAATCGGACTCCCCCTGGGCGGTCGTCCAATGTTGTTATCACTTGTATGATTACACACCGAATTAGACTCCACTCACTCCGATTATATAGCCTCTATATATATATATATATAGCCTCATCTAAACACTCGGAGGGTTGGGGGAATTCTCGAAAGTTATGCAAACCGTCGACTACGTCTCAGGTTTGCAAAACTGTCTCGAATTCTCCCAACCCTCCAAAGCGCGCCATCAAAAGATGACGTAAAGATCAAAAATAAATGATCTCTAATGCTGGAGAAGAAGACTGGAAACGACATTACTGTGTTGGGTAAATGGCGGATGGAAATTCGTTAAACGACCTCAATACGCAAGAAAATAAGTCTTCTTCTCCGACCTTGATGGCTGCTGAAGGAGCTGAAGGTGGTAATAGAAGCAGTTCTGCCTCAGACATGTCGAATATTGCAATCGACGAAGTGGTGACTGTTCCGAATGTGGAAGTGAAACATGCTCCGTTTCAGTCGCAGCCCAATCTGCGAGGCGACCTGACAGCGGAACAAGTGAAAGAGCTTGGTCAAAAAATGAGGAAAGAGCAAGCCAAGAAGTATTTTTCACTGAGGGTGAGAATGTCATTTTTATTTTTGTACGTGCTGAATAAGCTCAACTTGCAAGATAAGCTCACTTGTTCGCGAAAGCCAGCTGGTTTGTACTTCATACTACAGAACGTTCTGTTTCACTTCTGATCTGTTTGGTATCACAGTGTCTGTGTTTTGAATATAGACAAAGTAAATC
>OZ026598.1:18022200-18029700 GCA_964020085.1 Micromussa lordhowensis
TAAAAAGCCCATGATTACCCTAGTCTAGATTATAAGTTTGAACCCTGGGTGTGGGATCGAAAGTGAGAAAGTCCTGACCTTAAAGACAAACTCTCCATGTTACTCAAATAACAGTGAAGAAACATAGGTCGCACTGGAAGACGAATCCCTCATAGCGAGAGTGAGGAGAACTAGTTAGAACTTCACAAACTGAAATCCAATCCGAGCATTAAAAAGTTTGCCCACAGACAAACATTTTTGGGCTTGTTGAAGCTGATACACTTTGACACTTGAATAGGCTGATGAGGGGGGCAATTTCCAAAAAGAAACATGCACAGCAAAAAACTAATCCAAAGGGTTTTGGTGTTAAAAAATTCTTGCGCAAGCTATTGCCCACTAAAAAAATGTTCTGCACAACCTAAAGGTATGAAAAAAAAATGCCCAGAAAATTGCCCACTGATGGCCACTGACCTGCCTGAAGTTTTACCACAGACTACTGTATTCACTATAACTGATATTTTATTACCTCCAAAAGTGAAGAACTTACTTACAGTCTAATCCCCATGGTAAATCATTTTATTATGGAACAAAATCAGAAGTGACAACCATGTACAAAATTATTTCTTCACTCTTTTGTAAATATAAAATAATTGACAAATTTATTGAATTGCTATATTTTAGGATGGAGCTTTTACCGATGCTGTGGAGGAATGCAAATTGCTTTTGGATGAGAATGATGGGGAACACTTGAGCTCATGGCTGTTGAGCGAGTAAGTTTAAAGTATTCACCGTCCTTACATTCTCTGTATTTCACTACCTTGATTAATCCTTGATAATACTCAGTGGTGGTAAGCATTAAGTTTTCCTTGAATTAACATTCAATGAACATGGTTCAAAAAATGTGTGGTTCAGTCATCTGGGACAAGTAGATCTTCCTGCTGGACAAGTAACTTGTCATTCTCTCTTTCCTGATGGACAAGGGCCCAAGCAAGTTATCTGCCAACTAAAAAAGATTAACTTAGACTTGACCAGGACAAGCTAAATTTTGTGAACTGCACTAGAGGTTTTGTCAATCCCTGATGAAGTACAGTAGAGTTTGACTGCATGTATTTCTCATAGAAAACATGGCAAATAGATAATGTGTGCAAAGGATTGCCGTCCACAGCTGATCGGAACCATATGCAGATGCCCAGTTACTACAGATCCCCGCTTAATAATTATTGTACACGTTGTAACTGCTATAATTAACTACAAATTTATGTAAGTTGTTTTTTGTTAGTTATCATGTAGACAAGTACATGTACAAAGTTTCAGTTGTTTTTTTTCTTGTTTTGTTCTCAGAATTGATCACTGGGATCATGAAAAAGAAAGGATTGTTCTTATTAACAAGAAATCTCTTTGCCTTGTCAAATACAATTTCATTGGTTTGAAAGCTGACGAGATGAGGAGGATCCCATTAACAAAATGCGACAAGATTCAGGTCGGCAGATTTGTGTATCCAAAGAACACCATGATGATGTGAGTACAAAATAGTTGTATGTGAATTACTTTACCCTCTTATTTATTATCATGCGCGATAAGGTTTGTGTTAATATTGGTTTTCACTAGGATATAAGCATGCACATATTAAGCCAAAGTACAGAAGCATGCAAAGAAAGTCCTGTGCAAAGAACCCACGGCTTGTGGATTTAACAGTCAGGCTTGACAGATGTATTCAAATTATAAACATACAGTGTACTGTTAACAGACAAGGCTTGTGCAGGCGTTATTTTGGAACCAAACTCTCAATAGACCAGGTTTTTGATGCAGCCATCTTGGATTGTAATTGGATGCTTGACCAGTAGTGGGTTGGGGTAGATGCACCTCACACCTGCACCCTCGGCAAATGTTTTCTTGCCCAAACCCTCCAAAGTTGCCAAGTCCAAGATGGTGGCCTAATACGAAAATGTGTTCTTGTGCGCTGATAATACGCCTACACTGCAGGCTGGGGGCTAGTACATGTACTGTACATCGTAGAGCAAGCTTGAAAATCACCTTTTTGCACCCAGTACAGTTTACTCAGAAACAACAAGATGTTGATAATAGGGCCTTTTGTTTGGATAATTTTCATTTCACATGCTTAATATGCACAAGCAAAAGCTGGCTCCCTTCATGGTTTCCAGTCACACCAAGCACCAAAAAGAGAACACTTGAAAATATTTTGCCTTTGTGGGGGCAGGTATTTGGGAGAAACAAGACAGCGTTCTGTTTTATTATAAAAAGTAATTACACAGAACAACACAGGGTACTATTTTAATAATAACACACATTAAAAAGTGTTCCCACAACAGACACAGGAAATGTAAAATATATAAACAATAGTCTCCATTTGGCGCGAAAATATGCTAGGATATTTGTCCGCGGACATTATCTGTTCCGAGAAGCGAACAGTTTTCCGAGAGCGCAGCTCGAGGAAAAATGTGAGCTTCGAGGAACAGATAATGTCCAAGGACAAATATCCGAGCATATTTTCGCCCCAAATGGAGACTATCGTGTTTATTATCCTTCAAATCTTTTACGCAACGCGCGCAGATTTGAAAATCGTGGTATATTCTCTGATATTCCCCAGTTTTAGTTGGGGAATATTCGGTCACGTGACGGGTTTGGACCAATCGCGCGCGAGCGAAAATATTTGATGGATTATAAGCAACAATATTAGTCATTGTACTAACATCGTGTACTCAAACATCTTGTGAACCTGACAAAGGTCTTGGATATGTATTTCCACCCCATCAAAAATCAAAATATCACATCAGCAAAATAAGGGATAAACCTTCTAGTGTTTTTATCCGAACATTCTGAGATGTTCAATGAATTATTGGGTACCAGTAGAAGTGAGAAAATGTCAAGGGGTCATTTATCAGCTGTTTACACTTAAGTGACAACTTTGACAGTGTGGGCCAGACCACTTTCATTCTGTTTTCTAGTCCCATGCCTCCAAGCCTATACTTGGGCACAAATAGAGTGGGTCTGATTTCCAAATACCCTTCAAAGGCTAAGAAGTATACCCCTGTCTTTTCAGTCCACGACACTTCCAAACTGGTTTACGCGTCTACTTTGGCAAAAACACATTACCCACATTTGTCCAGAACTGGAATCCATGGTCACGTACCATCCCTTTTGTCACGTTCTGCTGGCACAGAGGGAATGACGTCATGAGTGAACTTCCAGAGCACATGCAGCTCGACCCATTCCAGGAATCTCTTATCTCTGCCATCACTGATTGTCATAATGCACTACAAGAAGAGGTGGCGCAAGAGTCCCTTGAGATTGTACAGAATGAGCCAATAGTGATTGAAGTGTATTGTGGGATTTCTCCAATGGTTTATAACTATAGCATCTGGGGGTTCAATCGTGACCGAGGAAAGTTTGGATTTTAGGATCTTGCCTAAAATCAGTAAGGACTATGTAGTTTTCTCGAGGACAAAAAGGCAGTTGTATTGCATTGCTTTTGCATTTCACATTTTCTGTGTAATAAGTATGGAGACAGATCCTCTTTTAGCAGTTGTTTAGTAAGACTGTCAGTTTTCATTAAAAAGTTTATATGACTGCTGTGACTGTTAATGCAGAGCCTAGTCAGGTGGTAAATATAAATGTGTAGTTCCAGAAAATATCCATACCTCCCCCACAGAAGTGGGAGACCCCCAGCCCTCTAGAAATTCCAATTGACCTTTACGCATTTCTTTCAATGTTTTGTTCTTACAGAACCACCCCACCCCACCCCCCCAGGAAATTCCAATCCCTTCTGTAGGGGAGTATGGATAGTTTTTGGAACTGTACAATGTATTTAGAAACAGCTTTCATATTGCCATCAATTGCTGTTGTTACTGTAAATTAAAAATCAGAGACAGAATAATATTCAGTTCTTCCTCGAAGTTCATTGAATGTAAAAATAACTTGATCTTGCCAGCTTAGCAGCCTGGCAACTTGACACCAGATTTGAATAAATTAATTGAAAAGTGCTAAATTGAGATATGCATAGGTAATCGTGTGATTGAATGCGAGTGCAATGAAGATTTACTCTCTCAAAACTGAACGAGCCTCTAGACGAGTTGCAATTTGAGAGAATTTCAAATACCACGAGGTTTTAAATTCTTAATTTGCGAGCTTATTTACGATTTCTCTTTTAATATTGAGAAAGTTACGAACTCGAGCGCACTTAGTTTCCATTGAGTGCAAAGCAACAAATGCTGCATATATGTAACATGTAAGAGAGTGCTAGCGGAGTGAAGTTGTAAATGCGTTTAGGCAAAGCTTATGCACATATAATTTAACAGTTCCTAAAGATGTTCTTATTGTAATTAAATCAACTAAATAAACTAAACAAATGTCAACTTCTTGTCATCGACTTCAGTGGTCTATCTTCACTTCCTCTGGTCACGTGACATGGGTTCCAGTCTGGGAGCGGTAAGTAAAGTTCACCTCTGTCGCGCGCTTTACACCAGTGTCGCGGTTTTCAAATGAAAAGAAATTGTGTGCAGTAAATTGGTTCACCTTGTAGGTCACTGGCCGACGAGCTTTCAAAATTTCGAAAGCTTGGTGTGGAGGGCAGCGCCTTCCAGCATTCACGGCCAATTTTTCTCTCCTTTATAGGATAACCGGTTATGGGGAAAACAGCCCGCACAGCAAACAGTCGGGCGTACGAATTTTCCTCTCCCATCACGAACCCGGCTTCTTTCAGACGTGGAACCCATTGTCAGCTGACATGCCTTACCTGTCATTCTCCAGTCACGTGCCAAGCACGCTCTTGGACTCGCCGCCAGATCTCTCTCAGCACGCCTTGTTCAGCAAAGCTCTTATTCAGGCCATAACCGCAGCTCGTGAAGTTCATCCCAACCAGGAAACACTGGACAGTTTTGAAGTAGTAGAGGGAGACTTGGAGATTAGTGTGTATGTGGGGTTAAGCGCTATGATTTATAATCAGAGTAAGCTAGGATTTTGTAAAGACCGCGGTAGTGTTTTCTTTTAATGCTTTTACTCTAGATTATTTCCGTTGTTCTGGTAATGTATTTGCTTGACTCAACATTATGTCGTTAGGCGAAAGTACTCGCCGATCAATCGGGGAGTAGTTAAAAGTATTTCGTGACTAGAAAGGCGTGACAATTGTTTGTGATATTTGCATGACTGGAGAAGGTACTGATTTGACTGTTTCTGTGAGTAAACCGGAAGCCTGGATTCGCTCTAACGAAGGGCTAACGCTCGAAACGTCAGCTTTCGAATCTCTTCACGGTGGCCAATTCACATTATCAACTCAGTTGATAAAACCAAATTATCTTGTAATACTCCCCACCGACGCAGCACCACAGTTTTTTTAGAAACTTACCTCCTTTAACCCGGAAGAAGTTGCGACAACCAAGGGAAATGTGTGGGAAATCGATGCTATAAAATTGAGATGCACGACAACGCTAAAAGAAAATCTCAATTGTCACGAACAGGCAACCTTGATCAGGAATGGGTAAACTAGAGCAAAGTGATCAAAGATGTGTTTACGATATCTTGTGAGTTAGTTTTAACTTTAAACGTAGCAGCCAAAATAATTAAGGTGTAACCAAGCAAGGCAATATTATTGAGTTGCAGCAGGGTGTATTTTTTGTAGTGATTGTTGCATGCTCAGTTTGTGAAAATAATGTTTCCTAAAAATGAATCCCGTTCTTCATGTTATATGGATTTGTCCTCAATCATTGGTAATGATATAGGGGAATCCTTGTTTACAATATTTGCCTCATTAACATAAGCAATTCAGTTTTTGATGGAGCTACAGATAAATCAGTTCTGAATATTGAAAGGTCATAGTACGATTAACTCTGTCAGTGAATATGGGCCTGATGTATTTTATACTTTTTGTGCAACACGGGTTTAAAAACTCAAAATTTAACAAAGAATGTATGAGCTCATTAGCGCTTTTGCCACCCAGAAATTTTGCAGTTTTTGAAAGACAATTTCTCCTTGAATGTTACACCAAAAGAGCAAAAAATGTCACCATGTAGTAAGTTTCACTAGCTATTTAGCTGCCTGAAGTCAATTCATATCTAACATGTTGCCTTCTGTACGCAAAGCCGTATGCAAATGAGCAAAAATGTAAACAATGACGTCAGCATGAATCCGCCTATAGTATAAGTGCTGAATATGTTTTACGTAATGAATTAAAGAAAACGGATGAATGCTTTTGTTCGATTGAGAGCACATTTTAGATGATTTTATCAGATCGTTTTATTATTATTATTCTGTATACCAGAGAAGGACATGAAAGAGAATTAGATTAAAAGTAGTTCTCTGTCTCCATGTAAGATGTCTAAGTCATAGCACTGTCAATAAAAAAAAGGCCTAACAACATTCGTGAAATTCTTTTTATCCAGGAGAGTGCACGACTGGAGCTAGCCAGCTAGTTCAGAGTTTATCGAGTTTCGAAAAGAACGACGTTTAGAACGTCCTTTCTTTCAAGGTGCTTTCCAAATATTGGTCCTATTTACGCAGTTACTTGAGAATCAAGCTCTTCACGTTACTCTTTTGTATGCACGTTTGACATTTTTAACGAGTGATAGCGTTGCTAGAATGAGTTAAAGCAGTTAGTTGGAGAAGAAACAATTTACTCGCTCGCTCGGTTAGTTGATGGGTTGCAAACTATTTTTGGGTGGTAATTCCGCTGACCAGGGTATTTCGCGAGAGCTGCGACACTTTCCCGACCTTTGTCAACAAAATGGCCGCCAAAGCGATGAGCTGATCTTTCGTGTTTGGAGTCGAACTAAAGATTATTTGGTTTCGCCACTAGCAAACTAATACATACAAACATATCCCCTAAGGAATGGCAGCGTTTCGTCAATCCCACCTCCTAATAGTTATCCATCCCGTATCTGTTTCCTCAGCAGAAAACCTTCCTTTTTGACATAATATCTCGCGTGCTGATATTTAGCCTTGTAGTTCGAACGTTCCTCCTACTCGCCCCTCCAGCCAGAAAAGGCTGCGCCTCGATGATAGTCTCCCCGTCCATAAACTATTCGCCTCTGACGCCCTCACCCCAAAAAAAAGAAAGAAAGAGAATCCTGTACCCAAATATCCATCCGATAATAATACCATGAGACCCGAACTCTTAAAACTCCAAGTTCCGGGCACAAAACCCACTCAAAAATACCTCCGATCGCTCTCTAAATCTGAATTGATGATAACTTCTTCCAATTAAGCCCCCTATTGGAGGGTTCTTTCTCATTTTTTCTCATCAACACTCTGAATAGAAAGTTGGTTTATATACAGTAGAGAAAGAAAAACAAACTTGGTCTGTTTCGTTTTGTTATGTCGAGGGAGCCTAAAGGATGAAGGTGATAGCCCCTAAACCTTCAAAGTGAAAATCCGTTCACCCTGATACGCGCTGTACCTACAAAGAAAAGTTCTACTAACGTTGTCTTGTAATCATTTACCTATTCAAAGCCAGAGTATTTTTTAGTGCAAAATTCCGGGAAGTCCTGTACCGTTTGCAAGGTTCATTAT
>OZ026598.1:18034700-18102200 GCA_964020085.1 Micromussa lordhowensis
CTTCAGAAAGAGAATGAGACAATTTAAAACATCTCAAATCTGAAACAATTTTGTACGACTACTCGAGTTTTCATCAGAACGGAACAGAGGCACGCAGTCTCAAGCCTCAAAATAAACAAGTCACGAGTTAAAGTTTTGCCTTGGTAGAAGGTCAGTCCTTGGTGAACTTTAACAGAAGACAATTCAAAGCAGTTTCAACTGAACTGAAACACTTTTCAAACAAATACTTATGTTTTACTTTTGAACAGGGGATCGCCCTCGGCCATAGACAATTCAAGACACGAATTACAGTTTTCTCTTTGTAAAAGATTATTCCTGAGAAAATCTTCACAGAACGAGACAATTTGAAAATGTTCATATCTTAGAAGAAAAAACAACGAAGAGAAACCGCCGCAAAATCTGAAGGAAATTTCGGTGCAAGTTTGAGCAAACAATTTTGAAAACGTCACATAAGAGAGCAAAACAAAATTAATTCGTAGTTATCCTAGAAATCTTTGACACATTTTCATCTTTTTGTTTGATTGCTGCCCCGTGTAGCATTTAGAAACCGGTTTTGATGAAAGCCCTGAAAAAGTTAGCAAGGCATTAAGATTAATGTCAGGTTATCACAAGGCATATCAAAATCAATTGCTGTTATGTATTGTACGTTTATGTTTTGGGTATAATGTTTGCCAATTCCCAACGATGAATAAAGAAATCAAACTGTTACTTCTATACACCCGCGATCGCTATTACCCCGTTGAAACCAGACATAATTCTTTGCGACCTTACAGAATGCAATAAGAGAACGAGGGTTTCTGATTGATGTTTTGTCCTCAAAAACCTGTCCTTCGCCGTACCAAGGACTGCGTTAGAAGCATTATCTTTTGATACAGTAATTTCAGTAAATAACAATCATTTCAGAAACCCAATGTTCTTTATTAATGTTGTTTTAAGGTGGCTCTGTATGTCGAGTTCACGTTGGATGCCGATATAAATCTTTCCACTAACTTCCATGTAGCAATTAAAAAAAGACGTATAAATTTCAATATAGGGAAGATATTTGTTTACAAACATTGGTTTTATGCTCAAAACGCTAAACAAAAGAGTTCTTTGTTTCACCGGCCAATAGTTCTCTGGTTGGCACATTAATAATTAGTGACGTCACTGATATCTTTGATGGTTCCAAATTTAAACATTTACCAAGGTTAATTTAGAACAAATTGTAAGATAAATTTAATGACTAATTATTTCTAGAACTGAAAAGAGATTCTCTCTGGTATCCATTTAAATATTTTAGACGCAGAAAGTCAAAATTAATTATGTTTCCGACTCTTTGATTCGTGCAATTATTCAATAACTGTGCTGAGAACTCACTACCCTGGGTTCCAGAGGATATTTTTTTCTGATCGATATTTCGCGGCGAAGCTGCGTTAACGAGGGGCAAAGCGCCGAGGAGAAAAAAATAACCTCTGGTCACAGGAGCACGCAATCTCATTTCCATGCGAGAATCAGTTCAGAAATTGAACTGGGTCACCGATTGGATACTCCCATGTCCGCAGGGAATTAACAATATAACAATGGCCCTGATTGGCTACATCGAACAACGGACATGGAAGTATCCAATCGGTGACCCAGTTCAATTTCTGAACTGATTCTCGCATGGAAATGAGATTGCGTGCTCCTGTGACCAGAGGTTATTTTTTTCTCCTCGGCGCTTTGCGCCTCGTTAACGCAGCTTCGCCGCGAAATATCGATCAGAAAAAAATATCCTCTGGAACCCAGGGTAAGAACTCACTAGTTTCTCACTAAAACTAGAACAATGTTCAGAAGATTCATTTCTTAATTATGAACAGGGGCATTGCCCTCGACCATAGACAATTGAAAGACTAGTCTTCAGTAAACTTTATGGAACAATTCAAAGCAGTTCCAAACTGAATTTTTATACGACCACTCGTATTTTAATCCTAACAAGGGCATCACCCTCAGCATGAATTGCAATTTTGCCTTCGTGAAAGACTAAAGTAAGTTTAGTAGAACAAGGCATTTCAAAACAGTTCGATCCAAACTGGAACCATCCTCACAAAACTACGATGGAAAGGGGACATTGCCCTCAGTCAAAAACAATTCAAGTCAGAAATTTTGCCTTCGTAAAAGATTAGTCCTAAAAAACTTTCAGTTGAGTTGATTGTTGAACAAAAGGCGAGTTGCTATCACGACTTGCTTTTCGACATACAGGTGCCACCTTAAAATGTTCTAATGACATTTACAAAGCAGAGATATCTTGAGCGACCACAGTTTGGCGACTTCCAATCCAAAAAAATCTATCGAAAATCCCAAAATAGAAAGCATGCAGAAACACGAAAAAAAATAAATAAATCCATGAAGAAATTTCAGAGTGATTTTGTTCACGGGCTTAGCGAATTACTATTGAAGCGATCGCTCAAGAAGAACTCTCACGACCTTTCTGATAAAAATGGCAGAATTTCAATTGACAGTAAATTATTTCTTTGGGGATCTTTCGAGTGCAAATAATTTTTCAAAAGTCCGCGAAAAAACAATTTTGAATAATTAACCTTCATTGTAGGTATCGCGAGTCCAATTGTATCGTACGAAACTGCCATTTCTTATAAGAAAGGTTTCAGTGTAATAAAATTCCCAAATGATATTCTTATCTTTATGTTTTCCACTTCAGCTTCGGACTTCTCCAGGTTTGAATTCTTCCGCTCCTCGTTTTCTTGATATTTCTTTCCTCGGGAATCTTCCCTCTAAAAGTAGGAGGAGATAAAAATGATGTTAACACTCTTAAAGACAAATATTTATGTACGAACATATTAACCAGCCAAAGCGAAGTGTTCCGCATTGGGAAGACAAATTGAGTTTGACAAAGAAAGATTTTGAATTATGAAACAGGGTCGACCTTTCGTAGAAAAAATGACGACAACTGAAGCTATAACTTATCGAATGGTTCTTATTGTTCTACTGCGAGTTATAATCTTTGCTAAAACCTTTGGACATTAACTAAGGCTTCGACGCGAAGCGTAAAGCGAGTCAGTAAGCGAAGGTGTTTGGATTTGGACTGAATAGCTCCGTTCTAAATAGAGATAAAATGTCGAGAAAGTAGAAACTTACCATAGCCAAAGATTGGAACGGTCTGAACAACTTTCCCAGCTGCCTTCGATAATTCTTCTTCCAAGTTTCAACTCGTGAAGAACCGAACGATATTCACCTTACTCCTTCCACGAACTTCTCTTCTCTGACTGACAAACAACACCCCGGATCCGTGTCATTCATTATGAATATGGAAATAAGATTGGACCAATGGTTAACAAGCAAGTCACATAGCGACAACGCCTCTTTGCATGCTTGCATTTTTATCTGTTGTATATTTGCATCGCCTTGTTTCGAGCCGTTAAAATGTTTTAACACAGATATGGAGCTTTCTTGTGCGTTTTTAAGCCGCTTGCGTTTCTGTTCTCTTTGAGAAAAATGCTGTAAAGATTTAACATAAAAAAGCACCTGTTTACACAGAGAGAATAGAGGGACAGTTTTTGGCTGGTTCTAAATCACATTTTCCCGATACGCAAGAAGACTTCCCGCGAATTCCACGCTGCCCTGTCCAGCCTTTGAGTTCCCTATACCTTGGTTTTCTTTTCTTTTCTTTTGTTTTTTTTTTTTTTCTTCTGCATAAAATTGCAAATTTTACCTAGTATATTTATAAAATGCATAGTTTTTGTTAGACCTTCTTAAACTTCATATCTTCCTGTTTTCGTTTTCATGTCGTCTTGTTTTTCTTTTTTTCCCTTGTATTTAATATTGTCGGATTTAATCTAGAATCGCATAATTGAATAAAATCTTGCATTCTGATTGGTTTACGAAGCGAGGTATTTAGCGTGGAATTGCGAGTTGAAAACGAGGCTAAGTGATATTGTTTCGCATCTACGTAACAACTGTCGTCAAATTGTAACACAACAACTGCAAAAAAGTCTGTCTTTTTCTACAATTTTATTCAATTATGCGATTCAAGGAAAATTCATTACCTGACTCGTGAATTCCGCGTTGAATTGCACTTGAAAACCGATATCGCACTCATCGCGATATCGGTTTTCGCGTGCAATTTAATGCGGAATTCCCTCGTCAGGTAATGAATTTTCCTATAATATTGTTGTATTGTTGTAACTTAATAATTACTAGTTTAACCACGGACTGTGTGTAGCTCTGCCCACCGCGATTAGCCTTTGCTATTTGTGGGCGGAGACAGACTGTAAAATTTCCCCCTTCCCCAAGATTGCCTACTATATTTTTACGAGATCTCTAGTGCTAAATACTCTATCTGCTGTTGACCTTTTTACACACATTTTTTGCAGCGTTCAGTCATGCATTTACCTTGCGCTGCCCTCTGTAATGTCTCTCGATTAACTGTGGATTTTTGACACCCTATGTGTTCCCGCCTTCCCCCACATTGCTGACTCTGTTTTGCCGCCTTCTCTAATACTAAATACTTTATTTGCTGTTGACTGCAGCGTTTAGTTCTGAATTTAACTGGCGTTGCCTGCCTGTCTGATAATTAAATGTGGCTTTTTATGCCCTGTCTAGCCTGTTTACCGGTGAGTAATCTACCTTGTTTTCTTCCCCTTCCGCCACATTGCCGACTCTGTTTCTCGCCCGCTTTGGTACAATCAATCGAATCCGATCAATTAAAAAACTTAATTTACACACAGCTGGTAAAATTTAAAGCTTTAACAGTATGCGGGACCGTGCAAAACTAAGAATTTAATAAGATAACTGAAGGAAGGTTTTGAAATACAAATTCTTACTCTATGTCCTCAAAGCCTTTTTACGCACATTTCTTGGAACTTTCAGTCCTGAATTTAACTTGCCTCGCATTCTGTGTTTTGTGATTATTGCTTGTGGCTTTTTCACGCCTCGTGTAGTCAGTTTACCGGGAGTTCCCTAAATAATTTTCCTCCTCTCTTCCTCCCACATCACCTACTTTGTTTTCCCGCCTTTTCTAGTGCAAAATGCTAGAAAATCTGATACTTTTCAAAGCCTTAAGCTCTGCACAAACCATCCCCATAACTTAGTTAGCAATTTATATGCTTTATATTTCAAGTTTCCTTAAAGGAATAGTTTCACGGTTCACCGCATGTGGAAGTTGTGCCCCACCCAATTACATTGTTTATAAACCAATCAGACGCACAACGATCAGTCATTCTGCCAGCCCTCGTGTATGCTATCATTACGCTTTCACAAAGTTATAGTCTGTGATTTCTGAAATACATCTTGTTGAAACAAAAACGAAAATAGACTTTATGCATGGAATCGGAACATACGACTGACCGTGAAATTTTCAAAGGCAAATTTCCCGCAAGAGTCATTTGCACGCTTCCGATTGTTTGATGAATTTAAATGATTTATGCTTGAATGATTAAAGTTGTAGCTTGTGCATGCACCGAACCGTGAAACCGCCACCTTAAGAGGATCCCGAAGGGGTAAAATGGGAACTGGGATTGGCCTATTTTAGCCCTGGGAAAATGGGATTTAGGTCACTGGGACTGGGATTTGGTTACTGGGAATGGGAAGAAAGTGTCAAAAATGGGAATGGGATAAATATTTTGTAACCATGACTAGTAGAGACATCACTTCTTTTCTGGGGTTGAGAAACGTCGCAAATTGTTCAAGTACCTTGTTCATGCCAATTTTTAGCCTTTTTTAACATTTTCAGCCCGCATGTTTACTATTTTCCCCCGAATGGCCTCAATTTGCGGTCAACGATATTTGTGTACAGCGGTGCGTGTAAAGCCAAAAGTCTACAGAGTATGCGCATTTTTATGATACAAGCAATATGGCGGAGATGGCGGAAGAAACGGCAGGAGAGTTGCCGTGCAAGACTCGGACTGTTGTCGTGGAAGTTAAGTACTTTTCTACTCAAAATGTTGTTATACACACCGAGAACTGTAAACTGGATTTACCATTGGATTGTTCAACAACCCAGATGGAAAAGAACATTCGTAGAATGTGTGGCATAGAGGAATCGAGTAGACGAAGAGGATTTGCAGATTTTGCTATAGAAGTGTTTTACATCGACTTCATACACCGATTGCAAATATGGCGACGATTTCACCAAAGCGAGGCTTTTCGGTAGTAACCGTTGCTATGGGCTGGCCAGCTCTGTTTTTCCAGGAATTTTGCAGGCTTTATACTGAGAAATTGGATGCTGAAATCGAAAGGAAGGCCCGTTCAAGGACAAATTTCATCGAAATATTGCAAAATACATCTTAGAGGTGTTGTAAAGGTCAGTGTTTTTATTAAAGCAACGTTGTTTGGGCGTACATATCGCTATCCAAGGGCGATGTTTTGTTCGCAGCGGCCATTCGTACGGCACCCATACGGCGACTTGTATTTGCTATTCGTACGTGAGTCAGTACATTTCATTGGATTTTTCTGTGATTGCTGATTCTTGCTTATCCAAATTATCGTATTTACCCTTAGAAGGATTAGCGATTCCAGTGAGTGCCGTTTTTTTGAGCCAGATTAATCTTAGGCCCAGTTCAGACGTCGTGCTTCTGCCGTGCCGAACTAAATTGCAATTTAGCACGACTGTAGCACGGCAGGAAATTTTCTCTGATTCAGACGTCGTGCCAGAGTCGAATCAAATTCAGGGTTTACTGAAGCCTCGCAACAATTCTAACTAACACTCCTCCTAACTCCCCGAGGGAACGCAATCTCGCCCAAACATATTAACATAATTTATGAATTTAGTTTGGCGCGACAGAAGCACGACGTTTGAATTGCTGTCGTGCCAGAGTCGTGTAGCACGGCAGAGCTTGTCGAACTTAATTGCTTGCCGAACCTAATTCAAAAGTTTGATTCAGACGCCGTGCTTCTGCCGTGCTTTTGTCGAACTTAATTCCTGAGTTTAGTTCGGCACGGCAGAAGCACGACGTCTGAATTGGGCCTTAGGTAACGAAAGACCCACTCGCGACACTTCAAATATTTTCCGATCTACAGAAACTTGCGCATGTCACGCAACCTCTTGTTCAAAGATTTGCTGGCTGAAAGCCTACAATTAGTACACTGTAGGTTTAAAATGTGCGAAAAGATTTCTTATACCCCATAAATACTTAGAATACATTGGCTTGGTCTCCCTCTACTAACTATGCTTGGATCGAGTGGTAAGTGAAAACTTGAAAATTCTATGAATTTGGACTCTCGTCTGTCTCGTTGGCAATCCCGTACGGATTATTCGCATTTTTGCTATTCATACGGGAATTTTCCTCCTTCAAAGGTTGGCACAGTTTCAGTCATTGTGGTGAATATTTATACCTGTTCCAGAAGAACAGATGTGTTCTGTTATCTTCAACATAATTTTCTACAGAAATGCCAGTCTCCAATAGGTGAATTCCTCCAATCCCGGCCTCCAACACTGCAACTCTCAAAAATGCTGGCGGTTTTGATCGCTGCTGCCGGTAATCTTTGCCATGCATGTGACTCACATTGTTTCATGTAAGAAAACTTAGTGCTTCAATCTTTAGGTAAGAGCTTACCTTTTATTTTGCAAGAGAATAAGTGGTCGAAGTCTAGCAATTGTTGTAGTGGTCTTATCAAATGACTCCCGTATTCCTTGCTGTATTTTCTATTCATACGGGAGTATCTTAAGGTCTACTTTAAAAATCAAACATCTCCTAATACAGGTGTATATTGATTTTAATGATAACTTTTACTGATACTCAGAGGATCGCGTATGAATTTAGCAAATAAATATACCAGCCGCTGTACGGTCCTTTCTAATCGCGTGACGTGCGAATCGTAAGCAGAGAAAATTAATCTGGCTCAAAAAAACGGCACTCCTTCTAAAGGTAAATACGATAATTTGGATAAGCAAGAATCAGAAATCACATAAAAATCCAATGAAATGTACTGACTCCCGAACGAATAGCAAATACAAGTCGCCGCACGGGTGCCGTACGAATAGCCACTGCGAACAAAACATCGCCCTTGGATAGCGATATGTACGCCCAAACAACGTTGCTTTAGTAAAAACACTGACCTTTACAACACCTCTAAGATGTATTTTGCAATATTTCGATGAAATTTGTCCTTGAACGGGCCTTCCTTTCGATTTCAGCATCCAATTTCTCAGTGTAAAGCCTGCAAAATTCCTGGAGAAACAGAGCTGGCCAGCCCATAGCAACGGTTACTACCGAAAAGCCTCGCTTTGGTGAAATCGTCGCCATATTTGCAATCGGTGTATTGAAGCGGGAAGTTCACGAAAAGCCTCCTTCGTCCTAAGAACTAAAGATCAATTGGAAATGTTCCAGAAAAGTCCGAGTACTTCACTTTCTGTTAGAGTGATTCAACGTGAAGTCACATTTCAGAAAGGCTCTGTAAATATTGTGTTACAACAGAACTTGCCGTCTGTGCCAAAAACGAACGACCCACAGCCATCTACTTCATCGGAAATTCAACCGCCACAGGAAAGTGTGAAAAGTAACGCCAGTGATTCTGAGAGTGCCAAAAACGCATCTACAGCTGAAAGAATTGCTGTTACAGACAAAAGACACTCGGCTTGGAAAAAGAATTGAATGTATGAGATGTGGAAAATCTCCCAAACTTGACAAATGTAAAAGAACTGCCAAAGGTCATTTAAATTACTTCCGGCGAGTTCATCATTGTAATCCAACAAAGACCAGTGAACAAACGAAGAAAATCAGTGAGTATTTCGAGCCTACAGAGAAGCGACAAAAAATTGTGGAAAGTGATGAAGCTGACCAAATTTCCTTACAAGGCGGATGACAGACTTCCTGCAAGCAGGAATGACAGGAATGTGAAGTGGCAGAGACTTGTAACCTAAATAACCGCTATTACTTCCCTACTTGCACGTTTTAGTACAACTAAAAGGATCTTATCGCCTTCGGAACATCTTGGCAAATCCTCGTGAATATTTGGGTCATTGTTGGGTCGTATTTAGAAGTCGTAATTATGCGGATGCAAAGAGAAAAGTGCTGGTATGTACAATACTGGGATTTTTTTAATTCCGCTAGTGGGAATGGGATTTGAACACTGGGAAGTGGGATTTGGAAAAAAAGTGGGCTGGGAAATGGGATTGGTACCCCCCCTTCAGGACCCTCCCTTAACAATCGCCTCCACTGTATCGGGGTATGATCGAGTGTACCTGGGTGCTAGGTAAGAAATACAAATTAACGTTCGGGCGAACCCAGGCCTAGTCAGCGGCTCTAGACCTAGGGGGGGCGGGGGGGTCTCCGTTAATGCCGGGCTGGGGACATCGGCGAGGCACTGGAATATCTGCTGGTGGTTAGGTAGCGGCCAGCGGTCAAAAGTAGGGGGGATGGAGGGTGTCTTTTATTGACACCTTCACTTAGCTACAATTCCAGCCAAAAGTAGTTGGGACATTTGAGTTAGATCCCGTTATCCCCCACCCCCCCCCCCCCCAATCAATGTTGGAAAATATCGCATTTTTTCCAGCAAAAAGGGAAAAAGATCACCCGATTATCAACTTTGTTAGTGGGGGGAGGGGAGAACTTGCTTGGTGTCCCAACTTGCTTGTCTGGGATTGTAGACTTTGAGTTTTCAGTACCAGATAACCTTGATATTGACTTTGTTGCCGGCCATTTTCCTCTGTTATTGAACCTTTTTGGGGGGCTCTGTGTTGACATGGCAACCTGCTGAATAGGCCCATGCCACATACATGCGCGACGGGCCAATCTTCTAGCCAGGGGGAGGGGTCGGTCAGAGCATTTCTGGCCGCTGGGACTGTCGTTGAGCTGTCTGAAGACATGTTTTTGCGAACGCAGTCAGATATATTTGTGTACAGTTGGCCTATTCTATCAACTTGTTGTCATATGAACTGACACTTGTGAAACTCAAACCCTCTGCGTGTCTCAAAAACTCAGACCTGAAAGACTCAGACCCTCTGTGCCTCGAAAACTCAACCCCTAAAAACTCAGACCGGGGGGGGGGGACTCCCAAACAAAAAAGAGGGTTCTCGTCATACCTTTTTAAAAGCATGGTTTTGGTACCTCTAAGGGTGAAAAAGGTCTACAGCGCAAAGCCGTAGCTAGTGGAGGGGCAAGGAGGCAGTTGCCCCCCCCCCCCCCCAAAAAAAAAAAAAAAGAAAAAAATTATTTTTCTGAAGTATTGTGCAGAAAAAAATGAAATTATCTTGTTAGTTTGAAAATTTTCACAACCAATCACTTGTCTTTATGAAACAGGGGAGAAAGGGGCAGTAATATTTGAATACAATACTTCCACTCCCTATAGTTGCTCACATATTTGGTATAAATGACGCTTAGCGAAAGGTAAGGCGAGGTAAAATATTTATTTAGACACGGTATTTCCTTCAGGACTTAATAATATTGAATTAAGTTAGTCTAACTACCTAACTATTAAATCACTAATAACTACTACTACAATAAAGGAAATGATAAAAAACCTGCTTTACAAGGAAGCCATGTGTAAAAGCAAATAAAACATACACACAACTACTATCAAAATTATAATTCTTCAATTCAGATTTAAATTCACTATGAGAGGGTGACTGTTGAATATTCAAGGTAGACTATTCCACAGTACAGCTCCGCTGTAGGACAGACGTCTTTTACAATACTTAGTGCGGGGCTGTGGGATGGCAAGCGAACAGTCACTATCTCTTGGGTTATAGCTTAACCCTTTCACCACCAAGGGTCTCCCTTTGACAAGTAAAATAGTCTAGCGTTAGACAGAGTAAAATCTATAAGGGGCCACTGGTGGGGAAAGGGTTAAGGGAGATAGTTTTTTTAAGGGAGATAGTTTTTTTAAGGTATTGGAACGGAAGACTAAGTGCAAACTAAGATAGTCCGGAACCATATTATTTACAATCTTATACATCATTATTGATGTGTCAACAAGGCGTTGACGATCCAGTTTAACCCAGTTTACCATCCACGACAATTCATCAGTACTATGGTCGTAATTTGAAAAAGTTATGATGCGTGCAACACCATTTTATAACTTTTGTAACTTTTGAGAAAGACTCTTCAAAGAGGATCCCACACCGAGCTGCATTAGTCAAGATGAGGTTGGACTAATGAATTGTAAATGGAAAGTAGCTAGAGTCTTACATGGGACCAAATACTTAATATGTTTAATAAGGCTTATACCAAAAGCAATCTTTTTGAAAGCTCTTAAATATGACACTCCCAAGTAAGATGTTCTCAGCAAGGATTCAAACCCACACCAATTGATCTGGAGTACAGCACACAAAAGCATTAGACAGCAGCACCTCTCACTATCTATGTGTAAATCCTATCTTTGTGCTGATCTGTGTGGTTAGGGTTAGGGTTCATACAGATGTGCAGTGTGGAATCTTTGATCAATGTCCTTCGCTGGGTTTCTTTTGGTGCCTCGGAAATAAATGTCTTCCCTTAGTCTCAACCTTTTAAATTTATTTAATGTTAAACCACTCTGTTTGTTGGCGGTATAAACTTTCCACAAAAAAGGCATAAAAATTACAAGAGCCCACTTTCTTTTCAGGAAATTAACTTATACATCCAAATAAATACCACACGTCTCTTGATCACAGCAAACAAAAATTCTTAATAAATATAAATATTACCTAAACATTAATTTTCTCACTGATCATTTCCCAGTGTTGATCAAGATGCCACTGTGTAAGTTGTATACTTTGAACAATATAGTTTTAAGCAATATTGAAAGATTGGGATTCTGACAAACAGCCTGCACATTTTAAATGACTATTAGTCAGGCTGTAACTGATCATAACAGATATTTCATTTTTTACAAGTCATTTGACTCTATAAGCCATATTAAACTGTACAAATTAACACTTTTGCACCTAAAAGGTGTTAATTTTAACTTAAGTGCTTTTCTATTTACAGCAAATGTTTTGTTGTGCAAAGTTCAACTCCATTTACAAAGTTTAATCCATAGCAGTGTTGGAAACTAAATTTTGACAGCACTCGCCATTCGGGCGAGTGACTCTCAAAATCCACTTGCCCATTGTATATTTTTACTCACCCAGAAAGACGTCTCCCCCTTATGAAACACTATGTTCTGTATTATTGGCAAATTATTTGGGCATCTCATCTCACCAAGGGGTGAAGTGTTTGTTTAGAGATATTCTTGCCAAAATGGAAAAACCAGTAACAAAGAATGAATAACAAAATTAAAGCTTAAATAATTTCCCAAAAATTAAAATCATACTCGCCAAACAGGCAAGTAATCGATGATTTGTACTCGCCCCACACTTTTCACACTCGCATTGGTGAGCGAGTGAGCGCTAATTCCCAACACTGCCATATTTTTTATTACATAGCACTACTGTATATTTATGTATTTATATTACTATATCTGTAAATTTAGGTACATATATTAACTGAGCATTTCTGAATATCTCAACTAAAATGTTATAGTGTAAATTTAGAAAACAAATTGTTTTGTATACAAATGTTTTTCACTGCTTTTGTTTCATCTAGTTTGAGATTATTCAAACTCAAAACAGAAGGCCAAACAATATACAGAAAACCTCACCACAAAGTTACAAAACTCAAATCAAAATCCTCGCTTATCCTGGTTTAGCTTAATCGGGCTTTGAACAACCCGGCTAGGAGCTCCGCTTTTAGGCTTGGCTAAATCTATATATTACACACAATCTAACTATGATAAAATGTGATAAAATACAACTAAAAATATTATTTAAGGCTGAAGACTTCAATTTTACTGTTTCAAAGCCTTCTCAGTTGAAGTTTAAAAAATGTTTAAATCATTCCCTTCCACTACTTTTTTATGGAGCTCATTCCACAAGACTGACTGTCAAAATATATTGTTCAATTTACAAGTGTAGATATTAATACCTGATCATACCTTTTTGGTAAGTTTCTATTGCATATCAGGAGGCCAACGTAAAATGCAATAACTATTAGACTACAGCATCCCACAAAATGACTGCTTACTGTATACTATGGGTGACACACCGCACATGAAGTAGTTTTAGTTTGGGATACAACAAATCTTGATTCAACATTCATTTTGATGATTAAAGATAAGAAACTGTTTCTCTTTTCTTTCTGGAATGAACTTCTATTCAGCTTTTACAGCACATATCTGTAATAATGATACACAACTGCCAAACAGATCAGACTTTACACTGCAGTCTTTCATAATCAGATCTATCACAAACAGTAGAGGTGTGTTTGATTTGCCTAAACTACCATCACCAAATGTCAGTGTGAAAAAAATTCATTTCTACTGGCATGCATTGTCTCTGAGTATGTGTATAGTTTTGTCATTACCAAAATCAAGGTAGCTGCCAGCCACACCTTCTGGCACCACTGGTAATTACTTAAAAAAACTCCCTTAACCCTTTCACCACCAGTGGTCACTTATAGATTTTACTCTGTCAAACACCAGACGATTTTGCTCGTCAAAGGGAGACCCTTGGTGGTGAAATGGTTAAAGATGATTTCCAGTCCTGCACAGTCTCAGCACCCTTAAATGTTTATAAACATTATAAGTTCCCTCTCAATGCAATACGAATCAATATTATTCAGTACAAACTACATACCTTATCTTTGAGACCTTTCAAATTGTTTTTCCATCAGCTTCATTGATTTTTACAGCTGTGAAGTTGTTTCATCAATAATGAAACTTTGAATTTACTTCATGTAAGTACGGCAGTTGCAAAATGTTTACATTTTGTGATGTCATACATGAAACAAAACAAAAAAACACAATCAAACTTTCGAGAGTGTGCAGTATGGACTGGAAACCCATCTTTAAAACCTGCAGTGGCCTGGTGGTTGGTGCAGTAAGCTAAGCAGCAGTCTGGGTTTTAGCAAAAGCAAGGGTCACCATGTTGTGTCCAACAGTACACTAAACCCTGATAGTGCCTCTCTGTGAGCTGCCCAGGAACAAAAGTACTGGTGGACTGTTAGGGTGACCTAACAAATATCAATACTGAGAACTAACTTGCAATTGTTTTACCAACCCATCCAGGGGGAATAGCAAATTATATTTGTAAGTTAGGTCACAATGTCCTACAGAGACTGGAAACATCTGAAGCAGCATGGGCCACTTTGTACTAAGCACTTTTTAGCTCTTCCATAATGAAGATTTATTGCTATACCCTAACACATGACCACAGTATACACAACAGGAATCAGAACAATCTTCTTTCCTTGTCCACACTTACTAATTACAGGTTACAAGACAAAGGTCAAAGCTATCCCTCACCAGTGGCTTTTGCATGTTACATAGATGGTACCTATCTCACTGACAAAACGTTAACACTTGGTTTTCTACGATACCAAAACCTTCGATGACAATAGAATCATCTTTGACATGCAGTGTGGCAAACGCATTGGAATCTTGTGGTGCTTCAATGACAGCATCAAAAACATAGTGATGAATGCCCTTTTCATCCACTTCATAGGCATATTCGTGAGTGTGGCCATGGAAACAGGCAACAACACAGGGAAACTGCCACAACACTTTGAGGACATCCTCGTAGTTCCATAAAATTGTCATTACATCTTCCTTTGTTGGGTAGATTGGGACGTGACTGAATATCACGACCTTTTGGCCTTGTTTCTCTGCCCTCTTCAGAGTACTTTGAAGCCATAAAAGCTGTTCCCTGCCTATGGCACCATTGAACCTGACAAAACGTCTCTCCAGACCACAAAGTCCATCAGGGCTCTGCAGATCTTTATTCTTGTTGTGCTTGCGTAACATTTCAATACCTCGCTTGAACCGAGGGCTGCTTTCATCTTCACCAAGGATGCTTATGTCGTAGCTATCCAAGTAAACAAAACAAAATTTGGGATGTGGGGTGAACGAGAAATAAAATGGTTTGGTTTCCTCTTTGCTGATTACTGCATGGCTTTGATGCAGGCTAAGGTATGAAGCACTTGCACAACTGTTGAAGGGATGAAGAACTGATCTTGCAAGTTCCTCACGAGAGAAATTATAAAGCTCATGGTTTCCTACGTTATGTAACACAGGTGTTTCGTGAGGAAGTTTTGAGAATTCGTTCAACACGGTGTCGAGAGCTTCTTTTGAGAAATTTCTTTGGTTATCACTCGCATCAGCTAAATGCGAATTATAGCCATCAATAACATCTCCCAGCTGCACTATGAATGATAGCGAACACTTCGCTTCTTTCCACTGGGCGATTGCTTCTTGGAGGCAAACCAAAGCGTTTCGATATCGTCGCCATTTTGTCTTTGAATAGTTCGGCTTATCGTTAATGTCAGCATACTGGATGTCGGTGATTAAGCCAAATGAGAACAAAACTTCTCTCTCGTTATTAAGTTCACAGCTCATGGCGGCTTATTTCAGTTTCAGTAGTCTACAAGATGAAACAAACAAATACGTACCGATACAAATGCATCTCGCCCGCCATATTTATAGCTAATGAAAGGACCAATGATAGGGCATACACAACGGGGCTTTCCCCTCAGTGACATCACAAAAGGGAAAAATCTCGGGTGTTCCCCTTCTCATCAAAGTCCCTTCCCCCAAGGAAATATCGATGTTTTTTCGGTTCTGTATCAGCCAAATCAAACAGTTTGCGGTTTTACCTCGCTAGTTATATTTAGCTTTTACAGCGGGTTTTGGTTTCTTTAATAAGTAGAGATACAGACAGAGAGAATTAAGAGTGACACAGTGAATCTTATCAGGGCCCTGTGCATGAACAAGACCACTCCTGTAAAAAGCAAAAGGGAATTTTCCCCACTAAAGGGGATTTATGGAAGGGACCTATCATCCCAGCTCCCCGTATTTTTAAATTTTCCCTATCATCTTTCAAAATAAAACAACAGGAGCAAAAAAAATGTCAAGATCATTCATTCTTGCTAACTAATCAATATTATAAAAAACCCTGAAAGATTATTTTGCGACTGTAAGAACAAGAATACAGGCTTACTTATCACTGTTGTTTGAGTTTTACAAAAATCCCCCTCCCCCTCCAAAAGCAATTATGCAAAAAATGCTGTAAAAAAGCAATAAATTTGTTGTTAGTGAGGCCGGAAGTGCTCTAACGAAGAACTAATGCTTGAAACATCACCTTCAGAAACTCGCTATTACCATTAATTTAACTTAATCAACTTTTACTTGAGAAATAGCTCACTGTTCCATGACATGGAGGTGTCCATAAGGAGAGGTTTGATGCCAGAATTAGAGTATTTTGTGCTTGCAGATGCCACAGATCAACTAGATTGACAGTAAACGGCAGGTAACTTTTGCAGGTTGCAGGTTGCAGGTTGAAACGACTTGTTTATTTGAGTTAAAGTCGAATAAACCCCAGTATAAAGGCTAACCGCAAGCAACCTAAGCTAATTTAGGCTAACCGGAGTGCTATTCAGGCTAACCGAAATGCTAAGTAGACTCACTCAGACTTAAAAGTCCATTTTTCAACCTGCAACCTGCAACCTGCAACCTGCAAAAGATACCTGCCCACAGTAAATCTATATTACTGACTATCAAATTGTACACGCCCATCGAGCTGGCCTAGTTACATAATAAATAAAGATCCTCAAGTAGTAGAAACTTTGATTTGACATGGTTATTAAAAACTTCAGGCCTTACAAACTAATGTTATTTAGTTTTAATATAATAGTAGTAACAATAAAAGAAAAATGCCTGCTTGTCACAAATGTTTTGTGTTTGTTAACTATATAATTGTACACAAATATCAAAGAAACCGTTGCTGCTGTATTTGAAACTGGTGAGTTTGTGTTTGCCACAGTTTGACAGGTAAACTGTTCTATTGCACTGCACCACGATAGCTGAAACTGTTGTTTAGAAAGTTAGTGCAGGGTAACAGAATAGCTCATTTGCCCTGAGCACAGTCCCTAAGAAATTGAATAAATAACAATTTCCTTACGTTATTTTTTATTGCACATATTCAGGTCCAAGACCATTTAGTCATTTACAGACAAATTATGGTAGCAGTTTGCAATTTCAGTTGATCAGCATTTAGTGTTTTCCTACCAAGTTTAATGTCAGAATTGGCATAAAAAAAATAAATTTAAAAAAAACTAAACAAAAGTCAAGATGCACACAACATGATTTTGTAGTTTTTGAAGTTTAAATAATGGTAAGAATTTTCGGGCAGTTCCCCCAAATAACATTACAATCATGGTTCTCATAAGGTCCTGAATTAAGAGGGCACTTGTGCATAATAGTGCCTGGGGGGGGGGGGACTCTCATATGGAAAGGTACCTCTTTGGGTGTTTAGCCTCAAAAGGTCCACAGCAGGATCTTTTGCGGTACATTTCAGGATATTGAGCCGAAATAATATGACAGATGGTAATGTGGTTTTAGAATTGGTACCTCTTAGGGGTGAAACAAAGTTCAAGCCACATCCACAAACAGGATCTTGGTATCTCTTAGAGGTTCTTTTCAAAATTTCTGACAAGCAGCCCCGCCCATTTTGATACAGGAGTTCCCTCCCCCCGGAGGCAAAGCCCTCTTTGAATTTAAAATGTGTGATCCAAGGGCTTATTCTGGGTCCAAAATTCTCTGGCTTTTATTTGAGGGGGGAGATTTTAGGGAGATTGACAAAAAGCCATCATCATCATCATCATCATCATCATCAATCTTTATGCAAGAAATCGTATCATTTTACATGGTCTTCCTAGGAATCGTATTTAAAACTAGACTAAAATACTCTAAGGAACTATTGACTATACTGTTAAAAATACAAAAACTTACATTATGAATAATAAGAGTTACAATGGGTCATGGTGTATTAGAAAAATCTTCCCATGAACTGAAGTTTTAAAATCACTTAAACTAGGCAGTTTTTTAATCTCTGAGGGAATCTTGTTCCACAGAACTGATCCTCTGTAGTGTAGGCCCGGGTCTGGGGACATAATAATTTAACTCAAAATTTCTAAGATTGTATGAATGTACATTTGAGGTTTTGGTAAAGATCCGCCTCAGATACGATGGGGAAAGATTATTATGGATTTTATACATTGTCACAGCCAACTGTTTAAGTCTTACATATTCTAGCCTTTCCCAGCCAAGCTCCTGATCCAGCAAAACACTTGAGCAAAGGTCATAGTTAGAAAAGGTGAAAATTCTAGCAGCCCTATTCTGCAGCTTTTGAAGTTTGTCTGCTTGTCCCTTATTGATATTACCCCATACGGCACCACAGTAATTAAAATATGACATTACCAGTGTAATGCACTGGGTTCTCTTTTTGAATTAGTTCCATAAACAAACTTAAACTTCAGAGATTGTATGTAAAATCATGATAAGGAGACTTCTTGTTTTATGCTGAGAAAATAGGAGCATTTTTGAGCCATTTTCTAAGCTGTTAGAATTGGGGGGGGGGGGTCACATTTTAGTGGACAGCTATGTACATAACAATGAACGAGTGTTGGATATGTTTGGGTTATTGACCAAGCTAATGTTCAGTCAAGATAGCTGGATATTGCCCAAGTTCTTTTTTTGACACACAAAAAAAGAACGAGGCCAATATCAAGCCATCTCGACCGAACAGGCTTGGTCAATAAAGGATTTATTATACAGCTTTTGGGGAAATTTTTCTTGTGGGACAAGGTGGGTAGTCCCGAGCGGGCAAGATGGCTCCATCTTGCCCGCTCGGGTAGCCAATCACAGCACAGGATTCGATTCATCTTGCCCGCTCGCAGAGCTAGCCATATAATAAGACATGTTATAAAATAACTGAATCACTACGCACACTCTCATTGGTCGATAGGTGTGTTTAGATGACGGTATGTAAACACGGTTGTGACGTTTTAGATTCACACATATTTTTAAGAATTATTTTATAAAAGCAATAGAGCACTTTTTCATTGTTTGCATAGAGGGTTGGTCCACAGACTACATCTCGGGTTTGCACAACTGTCTCAAATTCTCCCAGCCCTCCTCGTGTTTAGATGAGCCTATGTAAAAAAGGAAAAAGTGCTCTATTCCTTATTAGATAGCTAATGAGGCACGCAGTGCTGAGTTGGCTATTATCAACTCATGTCCAACAAGTACAAGCAAAATAATATTTTTTCATTAAAAATACCCCCAAAATGCAGAAAACTAAAATAAAATAACAATAAATAAAGAAGTTATATACAGATTAATCATGAGGCACCAGCATAAGATGTCTGTGACAGTGATATAGACTAAATGGAATTTTGCATATGAACATTTGCTATGATGACTTCAGCACGTTGAGGTACCATCACATATTTGCCAGAGCAGCTCACAAACAAACACATACAGTATTCTGAAATATGTAGTCAGGGGCCCCTCATCAAGTCAGGAAAAGGTGTTTCATTGGCCATTACTGCAGGCAAATCAAATCAGGGAGTCTGAAACCAGGATTTGGACTAAGGGGCCTTGCGAAGAAAGTAATGTGCTACCTCACAAACTGGTCCCATCATTTCTTGTCAGAAATTTTGAAAAGAACCTCTAAGAGATACCAAGATCCTGTTTGTGGATGTGGCTTGAACTTTGTTCACCCCTAAGAGGTACCAATTACCTCTTAGGGGTGAACAAAGTTCAAGCCACATCCACAAACAGGATCTTGGTATCTCTTAGAGGTTCTTTTCAAAATTTCTGACAAGCAGCCCCGCCCATTTTGATACAGGCGTTCCCTCCCCCCGGAGGCAAAGCCCTCTTTGAATTTAAAATGTGTGATCCAAGGGCTTATTCTGGGTCCAAAATTCTCTGGCTTTTATTTGAGGGGGGAGATTTTAGGGAGATTGACAAAAAGCCATCATCATCATCATCATCATCATCATCAATCTTTATGCAAGAAATCGTATCATTTTACATGGTCTTCCTAGGAATCGTATTTAAAACTAGACTAAAATACTCTAAGGAACTATTGACTATACTGTTAAAAATACAAAAACTTACATTATGAATAATAAGAGTTACAATGGGTCATGGTGTATTAGAAAAATCTTCCCATGAACTGAAGTTTTAAAATCACTTAAACTAGGCAGTTTTTTAATCTCTGAGGGAATCTTGTTCCACAGAACTGATCCTCTGTAGTGTAGGCCCGGGTCTGGGGACATAATAATTTAACTCAAAATTTCTAAGAATGTATGAATGTACATTTGAGGTTTTGGTAAAGATCCGCCTCAGATACGATGGGGAAAGATTATTATGGATTTTATACATTGTCACAGCCAACTGTTTAAGTCTTACATATTCTAGCCTTTCCCAGCCAAGCTCCTGATCCAGCAAAACACTTGAGCAAAGGTCATAGTTAGAAAAGGTGAAAATTCTAGCAGCCCTATTCTGCAGCTTTTGAAGTTTGTCTGCTTGTCCCTTATTGATATTACCCCATACGGCACCACAGTAATTAAAATATGACATTACCAGTGTAATGCACTGGGTTCTCTTTTTGAATTAGTTCCATAAACAAACTTAAACTTCAGAGATTGTATGTAAAATCATGATAAGGAGACTTCTTGTTTTATGCTGAGAAAATAGGAGCATTTTTGAGCCATTTTCTAAGCTGTTAGAATTGGGGGGGGGGGGGTCACATTTTAGTGGACAGCTATGTACATAACAATGAACGAGTGTTGGATATGTTTGGGTTATTGACCAAGCTAATGTTCAGTCAAGATAGCTGGATATTGCCCAAGTTCTTTTTTTGACACACAAAAAAAGAACGAGGCCAATATCAAGCCATCTCGACCGAACAGGCTTGGTCAATAAAGGATTTATTATACAGCTTTTGGGGAAATTTTTCTTGTGGGACAAGGTGGGTAGTCCCGAGCGGGCAAGATGGCTCCATCTTGCCCGCTCGGGTAGCCAATCACAGCACAGGATTCGATTCATCTTGCCCGCTCGCAGAGCTAGCCATATAATAAGACATGTTATAAAATAACTGAACCACTACGCACACTCTCATTGGTCGATAGGTGTGTTTAGATGACGGTATGTAAACACGGTTGTGACGTTTTAGATTCACACATATTTTTAAGAATTATTTTATAAAAGCAATAGAGCACTTTTTCATTGTTTGCATAGAGGGTTGGTCCACAGACTACATCTCGGGTTTGCACAACTGTCTCAAATTCTCCCAGCCCTCCTCGTGTTTAGATGAGCCTATGTAAAAAAGGAAAAAGTGCTCTATTCCTTATTAGATAGCTAATGAGGCACGCAGTGCTGAGTTGGCTATTATCAACTCATGTCCAACAAGTACAAGCAAAATAATATTTTTTCATTAAAAATACCCCCAAAATGCAGAAAACTAAAATAAAATAACAATAAATAAAGAAGTTATATACAGATTAATCATGAGGCACCAGCATAAGATGTCTGTGACAGTGATATAGACTAAATGGAATTTTGCATATGAACATTTGCTATGATGACTTCAGCACGTTGAGGTACCATCACATATTTGCCAGAGCAGCTCACAAACAAACACATACAGTATTCTGAAATATGTAGTCAGGGGCCCCTCATCAAGTCAGGAAAAGGTGTTTCATTGGCCATTACTGCAGGCAAATCAAATCAGGGAGTCTGAAACCAGGATTTGGACTAAGGGGCCTTGCAAAGAAAGTAATGTGCTACCTCACAAACTGGTCCCATCAAAAAACAAAAAATTGCTATGATCAAGTTCACTACTCACTTGAAAAACAAATGAGTGCATCCCAAGAATCTAAGATTAAATGACAAACAGCAAACCAGCTGGTCTCAAAATGCCTGGCTCCAGGAAACATCCATTCCCTCTCCAAGGAAGATCACTGGCAAATTGCAAATCCAAGAGGGTGGGGGGGGGGGCTCAAAACCTAAAGTTTTTAAAGGAGCCTCATGAAGTTTAACTTGATTCCAGAGGGGTAGGGAGGGGAGCTCAAACATTTAAAAATCCTCCTGTGAGAAAGGAATTGATATTTTTTTTATTAACACATTACGTGTATCAGTGAGAAAATTGTAACTCTTGACTTTTTATAACCCCAAAACCCTCAATGGCAATGGAATCATTTTTGACGTGCAGTGTCGCAAATGCATTGGAATCGAGTGGTGCTTCAACGACAGCATCAAATGCCAAATGATGAATGCCATTTTTATCTAAGTAATAGTCAGCTTCATGGGTGTGGCCATGAAGACAGGCAACCACACAGCGAAACTGCCACAACACCTCAAGGACATCCTCATAGTTCCATAACAGGTCAAGTGGCTTTCTGTTTCCTGGGTGGATAGGGACGTGAGAAAATATGACAACATTTTGGCCATTTGTCTGTGCCTGTTGAAGGACATTGCTGAGCCATGACAGCTGAGCTGGACCAATTGCACCATTAAATTCAACAAAACGTCTCTCAAGGCCATTAAGACCATCCAGGCTCTCAAGATTTTCATTCTTGTTGTGCGCGTGCAGCATTCCAATGCCTTGCTTGTACTGAGGGCTACTTTCATCTTCACCAAGGATGCTTATGTCGTAGCTATCCAAGGAAACAAAGCAAAATTTGGGATGTGGGGTGAACGAGAAATAAAATGGTTTGGTTTCTCCCTTGCTGATCACTGGATGTTTTTGGTGCATGCTTAGGTATATGGCACTTGAACAGCTGTTTAAGGGATGAAGAACTGATGTTGCGAGCCCCTTTCGAGAGAAATTATAGAGTTCATGATTTCCTAAGTTATGAAAAACAGGCATTTCGTGAGGAAGCTTTGAGAACTCCTTCAACACGGTGTCGAGAGCTTCTTTTGAGAAATTTCTTTCGTCATTATTCGCATCGACCAGACTTGCATTAAAACCATCAATAATATCTCCCAACTGAACAATAAAAGCTGGCGAACACTTCTCTGCTGCTTTCCAATGTGCGACTGCCTCTTGAAGGCAACACAGCGAGTTTCGGTATCGTCGCCATTTTGCGTTGGAAGAGTTTTGCCGGTCACAAATGTCAGCGTATTGAATATCGGTGATTAAACCAAATGAAAACAAAATATCCTTCTCGCCGTTTTGTCCATGGTTCATCGTGGCCTTATCTTTGAACTTGAAATAAAAAGTCAAAGATCAACCGGCGAATAAATCCCTTGTTACGTAACCTTATATTTCTGATATTTCTTGTATTTCTGATATCAACAGCTAGACATATCAGACTTCCAACTCGAATACGTTTCCCGATTGGAGGAGAACGTGTCACGTGTCATGGGGTGAACTCCCTAGGGAAACCCTAGGGAAACAACACGTACTTCAGCACTACTAACGTCACAGAAGGAAATCCGTTCACCCTCACATTTCACCCTCACAACCACGCAGTAAAATCCATCATTCTAAAAAACTTAATTAAATTACTTCAAAATGATCCCGGTAGAATCTTTTTGCAACCGCCATTAATTTCATTAAAACACGACAAAAACATTAGGCTCGATTCCAGCCGCTGTTCGGGTAACGGGCCCGCGCTCCTCCCCCGAACGTAGACCGGACACGAGAGAGCGTTGGAAATCGAGCCTACAAAAACATAGGTAACTTTTTAGTCAGAAGTGCATTCCAAACAAGTGACCAACCCGGAACTTTTAAATGCGCAGGCGCACGATGCAAAACATGTCATTAAGAAAATATCGGGAACCAAGCGATCCATTAAGATCACTGATCGTTTCACGTGTACCTCAACCAATGCCATCTGCTGCATAACTTGCACCCTTTGCAAAAAGTTATACATCGGCGAAACAGGGAGACGACTAGGCGACCGATTCCGAGGACACCTTTGTGACGTAGAGAAAGACGACAAAAACGCATCTAAACCGGTCGCGAGATAGTCTCCTCCGCAGCCGTTATTAGGGTCGTCACGCAACGCTTCTCCCCCACTAACGGCTGCTTAAACCCGAACCCCATTTGTTTCCCTTTGTTTTGAGTTCACGTGAAAATTACAGAATGCACCAATCACGCGTTGCCTATTGTTAGCTCTGAAACCAATCACGTATCAGTAGTTTGTCAATGACGTCGGTTTCCCGCGTAAATTCATCTCCTCCTTCGCGAGATGTTGCCAGACATCCCAGAGATTTCCTATGGATCTAAGTCCAAAAAAATAGTCAAAAGTAGCTCTAGGTGCTTCATTTGTTCGTCGGCTTCCCTCAAGAAAAACAAAATCTTCATTTTCGGAAAGAATTCACTAACATTGCTGAAGTCATCCGATCCTCGCTATCAGTGGACGTGAGTCGCTTCTCAGAAAACGGCGAACTGTTCGTGTGTATACCCAAATGGTACCAGCGTTTGATTAAATTTAATCGGGAATCGGATAACTTGAAGGAGCTAAAGAAAATAAATCGAAGAAGTCTTCAAGGCAAGAGAAAATGGTTTTCTCTTTATTTTTATATTCCGTGACAGTGCAAGCCAAGAATTACATCCAGATGAGAATGCCGACAGAGGTGTCAAAAGTACATCAACCTCATCACCTCGAGGAAAAGCATCCAAATGCGATTTGCCGATACCACTTGTACTTCTTCTGTCATCCACGAAGATTCGGATGCGTTGGGAACACCAATTTCTGCTGACAGAACGCCGCTTGGTTCCTGCTTATCACCGATTCAAAGTCATCCCTTTGATCTGGTCTTACGCGCTTTTTGAAATGCACAACTGAACGGAAGTTCTCCCCTTCCAATGTTGACACCGACGCCGGAAGGTTGGTGGTGTGATCAAACACAAGTGGAAGCGCTTGATAAATCAGAGATTTGCAAAGCCGGTAGGCAGGTTCACAAAAACATCTTACTTATTTGAAACTTTTTTTCAATTGCCAACTTCTGTTGATAATTTAAAGTGGGGATTTTGAACTTGGAAGACACCAAAATAAAGGCTTCTTCGAGCGACGTCACCATCAGTAGCCGATAGAACACGAGTTGTCATTGGACAATTAGTTTTGGCGCGACCGACTCAGGAATATGTGAGCGATGTTGTGATTGGCTAATACGCGGAAACAAATGGGGTTCGGGTTTAAGCAGCCGTTAGTGGGGGAGAAGCGTTGCGTGACGACCCTAATAACGGCTGCGGAGGAGACTAGTCGCGAGACACATTAATCTCCCCAATCATTCTAAGCAGCATATGGCAGTCTGCGACCTTTCCCTACATCAAGGAAGCACGGAAAGCCACAAAAGTCTATATCAAAAATTTATTTTTCAAATCGGCGCTCTTAATCCTCACGGTATCAACGAACGCTTTTCATTCAACTAATTTTTCTGTTGTTTTTCACGTTACCAGCACCGGCAGCCAACAGCGTAGCTCCATCTTTCTGTATGTAAACCACACACAACCCACAATTCCTCGATTAGCTCTGACGAAGGGCTAACGCTCGAAACGTCAGCTTTCGAATCTCTTTACGGTGGCCAATTCACATTATAAACTCAGTTGATAAAACCAAATTATCTTGTAAATTCTCAGCTCCGACTATTGCATTTCTAGCTTTTTGATTGGCTAAAAAACCCCGACTATGAGCCAATAGTCGGAGTTTTACGTCATATGGAAAATAGTGCGCCAAGTTTAAAAATTTTCTGCACGAAGTTTTCAACTTCAGCCCTCTATAATGGCCGAAATAAAAATCGGCTGCAAAACCCGGTTTGAAAATTTACTAAAACAATTATTCCATTCGCCCCTGTTGGATATGAAGTGATTACAACCAACTCGCACTACGCGCTCGTTGGTTATTTTATCACTTCATATCCAACTCGGGCTCATGGAATAATTGTTATATATATGTTGCAGGTCAAAATGAAATTCAGGTTAAAATGATTTTCCTTCGTCTCTTAATCCTAATTATTCATAGATCATGAATAATTAGGGTTAGAAGACAAAGGAAATTGAGAATCAAACTAGGTTAAAATCATTTTAACCTGAATTTCATTTTGACCTGCAACATATATTCTCCCCACCGACGCAGCACCACAGTTTCTTTAGAAACTTACCCCCTTTATTATGATTGATAAACAGACAACTGATCAAAAAAACAGACAACTGATTAAAGAAGTCACGCATACAACTGATTGAAAAAAAAACAGACAACTGGTCTGGTATAAAGCACAACTGATCCAAAAATTCACGCTTAAAACTGATCGAAAAAGTCATTGACAAGTGATCGAATATGAAAACATGCAACTGCAACATGCAAAACAGATCGTAAACAGTCACGCGTACAATGTAACTGTTCGAACAAAACGTACTGATTGCAACGGGTACAACAATGGCAATAATTAAATTTAAAAAGGAACCCTGGTCCCTGAAAACTGATCCACAATAAACTGGTTGAATGATCCATGCTTGCAAAACTGAATGAGGTGGTGACTAGTCCGTCACGTGTAAGTTAAGAAATCCGCACATCGGTAGCAGTATCAGCAGCATGGTCCCTGAACATTGTTTCCTCTACCATCTGATATGTCTCTTATACTTGGTTAACATTTCTATGACCGGTGTGTTTTCGGGTATTCAATGAAACAATGAAACGATGAAACGTAAGTCCTTTCGATGAAACCTATCTCACCTGCCTCGATCCCCCCCCCCCCCCCTCCGGTCGTTAACGAGGCTAATTTGGTTCTTGGAGACCGAAGTAAAACTTTAAAGCCTATGTCTCAAAAAGAGCAATTAGGCATTCCACCAATATTTCGCACAGGATATCTCCATTGGGTTTTCACCGAATGTTTTTAAATTTTAAAGATTGCTGAAAGACACAATTATCTAGATCTTCAATCATTAAAATTTTCAATCGATGAAATGTTTTTTTTTAATTGGACGACATGAAGTCTTATCACCAATTAATCATAAAAATTACAATTTTCGAGAAAAGAAGAATAGCCAAGTTATGAAAGAAAGGGCAAATTTGCATTAAAAGACTGACAAAAGACAAATAAATGGTTTCATGTCGCTCAGAAATTGAGATTGGTTGATTTAAACTACAACTTTAAATGTGATTGGTTGTTTTTTTGTTTTTTTTTTTTTAACTTTAAATGTGATTGGCTTATTGAACAAACTGTCTGATAACAAACTCTCCAATAACAAACTGTCTGATAACAACTTAGCAAATGAATTAGTAGAAAAAATAGGAGTTTTTTAAACCAATCACAATCGAGGAAATTGCAATTGTTATGATTAGACCAGTTAGAGTATATCCAAGGAATATTAAGCTAACCTGTCTGGACGAGTGTGCAAGGCAGCCAGACAGTGCAGTGTCCTTTGTCTTAACTTAGGTATTGACCCACCACCTTGATTGCCACAACCATCCATGCATATATTTCAACCTCGTTCCCAGGGCCTTTTTCCTGGCCTCGCCCCCAAGCAAGGGAAAAGGCTCCGGGAACGAGGGACAGTTTTTTTATATCTTAAAAATATTATTTTTCTATTTTTATTTTTTCCTCAGCGGCTAATCCATGTTTTATATGCTTTATCCTTTCTTTATATGCAGCCACAGACCGTCAGTGACATTGGGATTTGCTTGGTTCTCCATTCTTTCGACTTTGCATGTTTACAAGCAGTTGGCCAAGAACATCTATTTTTATTTTTTCCTCAGCGGCTAATCCATGTTTTTATATGCTTTAAATCCTTTCTTTATATGCAGCCACAGACCGTCAGTGACATTGGGAGATTTGGCCCAGGAATTAGTGTCCATGGAAACATATTTTTTGATTGGTTCGATTCTTGAAGTAATTATACTATTTGCACTAATTCAACGATCGTTTCCCTCCCGAATATATATCCACTAGTTGATCTCTAAGAAACCGTTCCATTACAGATCCTACACACCATAAAAGATTTCAACAAAAGGGAGTTTATTAAAAACAGAAGTACGACTTTTATTCCTATTCGTACCTTTTTGGCACGCTTCGGCGACATGTTTGTTTGAGCCATGGTCCATAAAATAAGTCATCCAATAGGGGTTCACTACTAACCTAACCTCTTAAAAAAACACAACAATAAGACACAGTGGTAAAAAAAACATTTGCTTAAAAAGGAAAAAAAAAGAACGTTTTGTAGATCAACTGACCTCCAAAAAGAATGATTCACCAAATAGCACTTTTGTTGTATTAACTTTATTGTAGCTTTACAACAAACTTCTTTACCTGCTCTATAAACACTTTTGTAACTTAACACTTCCAAACACAAATAAAATAACAAAGATGTATCAGAATTATAACAAATTCTTTGGTAGCGATATTAACACTAAACAACTTAACAACAGCAAAGTACTACGTTTAAGTTATTTTTTCTGATTGAAGAATAATTTTGTATTTAACTGAGCTACAACTATCAGCGAGGAGCCAATTTTAACTTTTATAATTGTAAAAAAAAGTAAATTATCGATTATGATGATACAGCTGAAATGAGATACCAAATTTCTTTCTCGGTGTTATTCTACCATGGAATGATAATGTACGAAAGAAAACTGAACTGAAAAAAATCTGGTTTCAGTTGTACTATATATACATCATATATTACCTATGTTCCGTTGTTCAGTAGCTAATAAGTATTAAAAGCAACTGAAATAAAACTTCCAGTTACATATTACCTCGATAAACTGAAAAGTGAAAAATGAATTCTCTGAAAAACAAACAAGCCACGTGGTTTATAAATTAAGTTTATAACATGCAACAAAAAACGCCACTTATTGGAGGTAAAACAAAAATGCATAAAAAAATTATGTGGATACCTTCGTATGGAAAACATTATAATTTTAATAAATTGAATGTATTACCTTTTGGGTTTCAACACGTTAGGCATTGCTGAATTACTGCTTAGGAATATTACTAAACGTTGTAAACAATGCTTTCTATTGCATGACAAACACAGCTACTGGACACTAGGAAATACTGTAAAATTCCGGTTATAACCCCTCGGCGTTTGAGTTAGCTTAAAACTGAGGGAAAATATTGCCCAATTGGGCGGGGAGAAGGTAGGGAACTTATAAGTGGTCCAATAACCAAACTACATTGCAAACTTATTGATTTGCCCTTGGGAGAAAATTAGCTTATAATACCCTGGCTATTCGTAACCGGGTTTTCAACTTAACAGACATTGGCCCATAACTAGAGGACGGAAGGGGGCTTATAGGCGGGGAGATTATCACGGAAATTTCACGATAAATTTCACAACCACTTGCTATCTCTCTCTCCCTCTCCATTGTCAGCTACAGCTAAATACACTTATACATAACACAACCATTTACACTGCACACGAACGAGGGGATTAATATATATATTCTCTATACATTGTATTACAAACGATAATGGTTCACGTGCTAAACTGAAATGTAAATACAATACCCTAACGAATGTCATTAACACAATCGTGTGCAAATCAATTGTAAACTTCAGCAGGCACTTTCCCCCCGAATGGGTTTACTTATAATATGTATTTCTACCGAGAGAACCAAATATGTAGGAAACGTTCCTCTAAAATAGTAATTTTGTCCTGGCTGTAGCTTTTTTTCAGAGAGAAAATTGAAGTTGACAATTGATTGACAGCTATTTCTGAAACGGAAACATTCCACCACTCAAGCAGGTGTTTTAGAAGTTCTTGGCTTTACTTTGCAGTTGTTTTCTTCATCTGTTCAAAGGCCTGAAAAAAAATGAAAAGCATTCATGCACATTACATTGCGCTAGTTTACAGGTATATATTTTTTCTCTGTCCTCACCGTTTGGCTACATTCTGATCATTACATTACATTGTTTGTAATTTCTAAGTTTGGAGCTCTTAATAACAAAAGATTTAAAAGACTAGAAGTGTCTTACATCCTTGTTGTTTTGATCAACATCGTGACATAAGACACTTTCAAAAGATAACTATTGGACTTCATCCCTGCAACAAAGGCTATGTTCACCGATGGTGCCCAAGCACGGCACCTGAGTACGATTCTCGCTGGGCACTAATGTGAACACACCTTTATTCCAAGAACTCACACCAGATTGAAAGCACAGTGCCCATGCGCGGGTACAAGGTCTCGTGTTCTCGGGCACTAAATGGTACTTGAATACTTGAAGTACCCAGTGTCAGTGTCTGGACGCAACACTACTTGGTGTCGTTGCCCAGGCACCAGTGCTTTGGCACCAAGTGTGAACACAACCTAGTCCAGCAGATTAATAACTCATTTCCAACAATAGCACATTCAGACAAGTCCTTTCTGCATAAAATAATGAACATGGGGCAAATGATGTACAGCACACAACCTGCGCTGTTTAGTGGGGTGCGCTTTCAAGTGTCAGTTGCGAGTGTCTGACAGAATTAAGGGTACTGGAAATATGCTATGCTTAGAAAACTCAGCTGCTCCTTATTGTTGCCAGGGTCTAATCTGTTTCTGAATAATTTACACATCGTAAAACATGTTTCAATCACCCTACTGGTTTTAATAAGCCGCAAGAGTAAATAGAGGAACTGTGTTAAGGTCCCTGAGAACGCGTCAGGGAAGACTGAAGATGTTGTGGCTAATGCGTTTATTGTGCTGTAGGGAACTACTTAATTCCACTTCCTACCTTAATCTGCGACAATACGCTTCCTTTCTGTGCAAGTTCCTTTTCAGCTTCCGAAGACGCCGCTGAGGAAACAACTTTAGCTGCTGGGATTTCCACCGATCCAAGCTTACACTCCCTGCTATTTTTTCTCAGAAGAGGCTTGTTTGGGTTTTGCGCCGAGTTCTTTTCAGGTGTCTTTTGGTACCTTAACTCCATTACTTTCAAATTTTTTGTTTCATTCTCGATTTCCAACAGTCTTTTCTTGTTTTTTGCCAGTTCATACTGGGACTCGTGGAATTCTGCATCGGCATCTGCAGTAGCTTTTGACCTGGTGGTGGACAAACTAAAGAATATTTTTCTGTCCTTAGCAACTGTAATCCTCTTTTTCAGATTATTCATCTTCTTCAGAAGCTCTTCTTTTTCTTTCAGCAAGGCCTCCATTTTCTCGGGGTAACTTACATTCTCATTCATTTTTGTAACACGTGGGTCTTCGAAATTCAGTCTACTCAGAGCGACCAAAGAGGGTCTGTTTTCTTTCACATTTTGGCCACCCTCTTTCTTGAGCTGTTTGGCATAGCTTTGAAAAGCTTGTTCGGTCTTTTCCAACATTTCCCTTTCTTTGTCAGCCTCTGGAGAAGAAAGTTAAATACTTCACTTAGTTTAAGAATTTTCCACCACATTTCATCCAGTACTTATGAATTCATGTAAAACGTACTTGCATTGTATGATAGAGGCAACTGATTAAGAAATTGAAATTGAATTAAAGAAGACATGATGTAACACAATTAAAAGCTTCAGTCTTCACAAGCGCGCCAGCCCTCGCAACAACAACAAAACACTTCATCAAGTTTTAGGCAAGTATTTACAATAACGTGTTTTACTGGCACAGCGAAAACCACCGGGTTTCCTAATAAAGTATTGTTGTTGTTTGTTTGTTTTGAACAAAGTACAAGCAACAAAAACAACTTTTGTGACAACTTATAAGAAACCTTGTGCTGTGTAATTTAGAATTAATAATTATTTGTCCAACAAACTATGAGCTATTCGAGATCGAAAATTCTTTATTCAACTGCTTTTGTTTTCCTAACGTAAAAAAGTAACAAGTACTGTGCAGTCCAAAAAAAAGTCATTTAAAGAGCAATACCTAAAGATAAAGAAAGAACACGAGACCATAAACCAAGCTCTGCATGTTAAGCCGGCTATTGTGATAAAGAACGTATATTTTGTGGATGCAAAAAAGCATTTCTTCAACATACATGATGATAAATTATTACCTCTATACATATACTAAAACATGCATTAAGAAAAGCCGAAAAATAAAATAACATTGATATGGCACAACTCTTGAGAAAGACACTGAAGGCTCTATAAAGTTGATTGTTTTTGTTTGGTCCTCTTTAACTTCTGTCGAAGTTTATCATTAAGACGCACTGAATTTTCATAGTAGGCAGAATCCACACCGGTTACGCCGGAGAAATTTGAAAACGCAGCTTTATCTCTACGGTATGGCCAGTACCGTCCATACTAATCCGTCACGAACACGGAGCTTTTCGAAAAAGCTCTTCAAACCGAAGGAATTTGAAAACACCGGCTTTTCGAATTCGTGTGGACGGATAGCATTTTGGAAATTGAGCTTTTCGAAAACGACGTAGCCACGATAATCACGTGATTTCCCTAACCGAGTTTTCTTGAAACAAAAATCCAAAATGACTGGTGATTGTTGCGTTTTTGCAAAGGAAACATATCATGCATTTTCAGAGTGGAAAACCTCCGTTTTCAAATTCCACTAGAGAATTGTGGACGGGGCATTATTTTAATTGTAAATACCTCGACCAAAGAATACAAATTGTTTACCTGCTCCTGAATCCTTTCGGTGTCGTGTTTCAACATCCCTTCTCTCCACAACAACTTCTTTCTTAGTTATCAGCACAGTCTCCTTTTTCACCATTGTTACACTGTTTATCTTTTGCTCAGCGTTCGGTTCACTTTGTTGATTGTTTTCGTATAAACTCTTCTTAGCCAAGATGCTTTGTGATACCTCGTGTCTCCCAACCTAAAAAACAGAGCAACGATGATGACTTTAAATTGCAAAAAAAAAACCACTGAAACAAAATATTCTTACTAAATAAACAATTGATTACTTACAATAATATAACGGAGCTCATAACTTATAGATACAGACATGGTATTGTTACGCAAAAAAGTTCCTACAATAATTCACACAAAAATATATCTTTTGAGATTGTTTTGCAGAGAGAGGCTGTTAATTTACATTTACAGATTGAAGCACAGGATAACGGTAAACCTTATCTCATGTTTGCAATATTTAAGCATTAAATAACACTTCAAGTAAGGTAACACAAGTATCTTGTCAATGTGACACAGGTGCTAATGGTTTGGCGCGCAAGTTGATACAAAAGAGTAGTTTGCATGGTCTAAAATCTCCAGTTGCCTGTTGATCAACCCATCCAGAACAAACGTAATGCGAAATTCTATTACTACATGTAGATTAGGGCCAAATCTATGGAATTCTCTGAATAATACCGCACGTGAGCTCCCTCGTAAGAGTTTAAAACAGAAATCCACAATACGCTTTGGTCTTTTCTGGTTTCTGAGGTTATTTACATTGAATCGCCTTCCATATTTCAGAAACTTATATCAACTTTTCCACAATGACGATCAATTCTGCGGTTATTTTGATGAGTCAAAGTTGCAATGATGGCAGTTAGTCATTTATTTTCTTATTATTACTATTTTATTCCCTTTTTTGCGCTTACTCAGTAATGTCATCTCATGTATTTTTCAAGCGATGTATTATACCTCTATTACTTTTCCACTTGTTATGTTTATACTTTAAGGGCTACTTTTCAATTATTTTTTTTTTCATACCTTGTTCAAATTTGACAGGCTGTAATGTAAACCAATTTTCTCCTGTCGCTTCCCGCCTCGACTAGCTAATGCTATTTGCGGGAAAGCGACCATTTTGTATTTTTCTTTTGTCAAATAGTAAGTTGAAGTTGAAAGTTGATCAAGGCTACTATAAAACGTAATGGTCCAGCGAGTAAATAGGTTAGGTTTTACCAGTGGAGTGGTAAGCTTGTTAGTACACTCACTAGCCAATAAAACGTGTTGATATTCGAACACTTCCATTAAATGGCTGTAAATTTTTAAAGGCCCAGATCACGTTATAATTATTATGAAAATAAAATACAAACCAATTCACAGCTACAAAATGCTAGGCTATTTAAAGATTGATTTACACATCACACTTGCAAACGTCCTTTTACTCACTTTACGCCATAAATGAATAATAAGATTGCCTTCATACAAAGAATAACCGTACATGTGTGCAGTTTTAAAAATCCTTTACACGTACTTTGTGGTTTAAATTTGATTTCGCATTGACATTTTTCCATCTTCCGTTCAGTTATACTCGTCATCATTATTACCCGACACAACTTCATGAAGATAAACTTCAACATTATTTTTATAAATGAAATCCAAAAACAATTAATGTAATTAACTACGACAACTAAATTCCATTACTATTTTTTCAACAGCACTCTGTATTTACAATAAAGCAAATCTAGCTGTCAATGTTAAAAGCTATCAGTGCAGGTACAGTTGTTGTGTATTCATCATGTCAAAATTTCGCACGTTCTTAATAGTTGTTGTAGTTTACGAATAAATGCTTACTAACCAGTTGAGAAGCTTCGTCTCCTCTACGAAGTGCCTCTATTTTCTGTTGAACTTTCAATTCAACTTGTTTTTCCTCATTGGTGGGTTCTCTGACCAGCTGAAGGTAATCTTCCGGTTCCTCTTCTTCGTTTGTGCCACCATTTTGAACACCAGCCTCCTGTTCCTTTGTTTTCTTTTCATCATCTCCATTCAACATATATTCTGCAGACGACTGTCGATCAACATAGCCGGCCTGCTCGTCTTCATCTTCACCTTGGTTTTCTGTTGGAGAGGTTGGGGTGTTTTGCCTGTCAAATGATTTCTTTTTCGCTGTTTTGGTCAGGGTGTCGGCAAGTTTGTGAATTCCAGCTGTCAGTTTGGAACCTACAAAAAAAAAAATGTTGACCAAAAAAGCTGTTGCGAGCTTGTTTAATTGCATCAAAGATTTTCCCAATACAAGTTCCTGCAACTGTTATACTGTTACAGGGGAAACGAAAACTAGTTCGAAATAGCGGGAGTTCCAGTACGCGATAGTAAATGACTGAAGGGCAAATCCCAGGGAAATCATTTCGAGTTCGAAATAACGGGGAATTCGAAATTCGAAATAACCGAGTTTGGCGGGGTCCAACTGTAGGATGTCAAGTTTTTCCTTCAATTAAGGGACCTGGCTGCACAATATCATGAATTAATTCAGACTACAAATTTGAAACATTAAACAGAGGTCAACACTCTAATTTTCATAATTGTAAAACCAGTCAAGCAGACAGCTGTAGGCCATCAAATCGAAGAGTCAGAAACTTAGAGCTTGAGCTACACCTTATTCTAAGAACTTACAAAAACAAAGGACAAGAACTATATTCAAGTAAGGAAATTTACAGATATACATGTATTTCAACCTTGGAACTAATACCAACAGTGAATTGGTATACCCACATCCTGGCATAGCCGTTTTGCAGCCGACCTTTGCTTTCCAAATGGGCAAGTGAAGTTTTTTAGGGAAAATATCTTACTTTAGTTAATCATACAACTATGATTTTTTTCTGTACCTTTTTTTCCTTTTGTTTTTGTTTTTCTCTTGTTTATCTTTTCTTTTCTTTTTTTTTTGGGGGGGGGGGATGGGAGGGGGGTAGTGTGAATGACTTTTAGGCTAGTTCATCGTAGTTACAGCTTGCCTTAAGGGCAAATTCAAAAACAGATTTTCTTTTCTCTTTTTAAAATAAATATCAGTTACTTACTGGCCTCTCCTTTGAAGACCTCAGCACGTAATGCTATATGGTTGTGCCACGACTGCGGCTTAATTCGCACGTAATGAGCATTGACAGCCATCTTTAGCATGTTAGTTACTACTGTGTCGGGATCATTATTACCCTGGAAAACCTGCAAGCCGAAAAATATAATATACGCAGTATTAATAAATACAACAAAAAGGCACACAGATGTGGGTACCTTACCTTGATAAGTTAATGTGATTTGGAGAAAATTAGTGAATAAAATTCATTACTAACACCTCAAAGGAGCTGAGTCGTGTTATTTTGAGTTATTTTGGCCATGTACAAAATTACCTTTAAATTAAAGAAAAACCTGAAAATAGTAGTTTGTTATTCAGCTAAGATAGAAAAGAACCAAAGAGATAATATACCGTAAATGAGCAAGGATGGTTTAGAAAGGAAAAGATTAACAAACGACAAACTTGAAAAATTACCAGGCGATACTATTCAAGTGCAAACCATGACGTAGTTCCTTTATTTTAAGTGGACATTCTTGTCCTATCTTGAGAGCAGCATGCAAAATGCCCATTCCACAATAAAATGAATACTTTGCTTTATGTTATGAAAAAAAGAAACTAAACTTACATGTAGTCTAGAAAAGCGCTAGTCAACCAAATATCATAGCTAATCCTCAAAGACAATATTAACGGGAACTCCTTATAAAGATATTTACTTTCAGAACAACTTAAGTTTCCTTTTCCTTATAAAAAAGGACTAGTTTAAAAATAATAACTCCTTGAAAGAGGAATTAGCTAGTTTAAAACATGTTAGAAAAACATTAACTAGTTGAAACTGAAACTTAATTGAGATGAAAAATTAACTACAACAGCTACAAAGATCCTCCAAGAACCTGATGAAATTGTTCATCAGACGAGTTTGAAATGTAAGTAAGAAAAAAAGAAACTACACTTAGTCTTGATTCTAGCCCTAGTCAAACAAATATCATAGCTAATCCTCAAAGACAATATTTACGGGAACTCCTTATAACGATATTGACTTTCAGAACAACTTAAAGTTTCCTTTTCCTTATAAAAAAGGAATAGTAACTCCTCGAAAGAGAAATTAGCTAGTTTAAAACTTGTTAGAAGAACATTAACTAGCTGCAACTGAAACTTAATTGAGATGAAAAATTAACTGCAACAGCTACAAAGATAATCCAAGAACTTGATGAAAATGTTCATCAGTTTAAAATGTAAGCAAATGAACTAGTTACAGTTGCCTCTAATAAACTTTAAGACGATTTCCAAGCTCATGTACTCCATTAGGACTGAATTACACTAAGTCTTACAATAGTATTGTACATGTACAAGTACAATGTTATCTGCTGACATTACATCTGGCACTTTAGATTTATGTTAACTGCTGAACCCCACAAAGCTAAAACAAGCAATGAAAACATCCCAAAAATTATTTTACATGTACCTTGGCTATCCCAAATTCTTTATAATTTGCCCAGTTTTCACCATCCTTGCTGTAAGCAAGAGTGTAGGTCCTCACAAACCAGCCTCCTTGGTCTACGAATCCTGGTCTACCTTGTGACGCCACTCCACATACTTTAGTTACCTCACCTGAAGACAAAGCAGATACATAATGTATAATATTATCCACAATAAATCTGCAGATGGTTGTGAACTGAGTGTCAAACCAATCACAAAGGGCACAGAAAAAAATCAAGTCTTCTTGTTAAGAAAAGCTGATTGGTGTCATTCAATATTCATCTTTACTTATTGGGTAAAACAGGGCTCAAAATAATTTTTGAACGGTGGCAGGTCATGTTGACCGGCCAAACCAATTTTAGCTCGGTCATGTCTCGTTTTTGACCGGTCAAAATATTGAAAATGCTTAATTTGAAGAATTTCCCTATTAAGCCAAAAATATCGCCTCATATGCACAAAAATGTGTTGTTAAAGAGGATAAAAGTTTTAATCGCTAAAAGTATCACTTAAATATGTTTGATTTTCATTTGCACAGACTGCATTAATTCTACTCGACATGAAACTTGCCTGGGTTAACAACAATAAAAACTCGCTATATTATTTTATTGGAAATGCTCATTTTATCGCAGTTACCCTGCACATAATTGTATATTAACTTACCACTTACGCTGAATGCGATTTTGGTTGTAAACACTTCGAGTTTCTACCAAACACTAATAGGGCTGCATAGGCTCGTGCTACAAGCGAAAGATCGCTGCCTTCCGCCGCTCAACATGCTCGGTCAGCATGTAGGAAATAAACTGAAGATTAAATCTGTAAGTGCGACGTTGATTGATGCGATGTTTAGCGTATTTACAGAGGTTGATGTTTCCTGTGTTATTTTAGCAAGCCGCTAAGACGCCACAGCATTCACGAAGCCGACGATCATAACCGTCTCATCTGTATTTTCCTATTTTGTATTTAGAAGCCGCTGAGATATTTTATTATTTCACTGTTTATATTTTCCAGAAATAAAGGAAATTTTTTTTCTAGTGAATTATTTGGAAACTGCGTACTTGACCGGTCAAAATGACCGCCAAACCCAAATTTTGTCCGGACAAATAGTCATCTTGGCCGGACATTGTCCGGTGACCGGCCGTTATTTTGAGCCCTGTAAAACAAAATGATACATATTTCACTTCACTGTTACCTAGATCAATCTGGAGATACTGGTGTTTGTCATTGACTTTTGCACACCAAGCTCCATTTGATGAATTAAGTCTTCCAGCAGAAGGCTTTGAAGAAGAGTCCATAAATGATGATGCTGTGATAGCACTGTCCTCTATGGTGCCACCTGATACACCAGCAGGCATGGGACCTACAGAGAGAACAGTACATCCAGGGCTTTCTTAGATTTACTTCATATACCATATTTTAATGTAGTATCTATGATATGTGCCGAGTACCATGTTAATTATAACTACCATTAGTAATCGTTCTCACTAAAGCTGCCGCCACTTTTTTATATTATGGAGTGTATTTCGAAAATTTAAGGTGGCTCTGAACCCACTCCACAGAATTTAAATAGATGATTGCAACTTGTTAACCAATGATTAAGAATTTGTATGATACCATTATTGTAGCATCACTTGTTAAACAGTGGCAGTATTCATCCTTCAAAGTATACATGTAGCTTTACATAAACCCAAAGAGGTTCCTTGATTTCTTCCAACAATCTACTGTTTACTGGTGACTCATTATATCTTGAGCATGTGTTAAAAAGAAACTCTGTGAATTCACTTCTCACAGTCAAAGTTGATAAATGTGGAAGAAAAAACACAATGCTATTTCTAGAAAACTATCCAAGTCACAAGAAAAAGTTTGAGGAGTGCTTAAAAGCTGAATTCATGAAATGGCTTTTTTTGTTTCAACATTATTAAGCTTAGGTTTCAACTGTGGTATTACTACCATATGAACAACAATTCAAAATGTGACATTAACTTTTTTTACGCTGACGTGTGATATGCTACACAAAACAGGACTTTAATAAATGTGGCAAAAACAAACATGATTCTATTTCTAGAAAATTATTATATCCAAGGCACAACTTGAGAAAAAGGCCAAGGAATGCTTAAAACTGAATTCATGAAATGGCTTTTTTGTTTCAGCATTATTAAGCTTAGGTTTCAACTGAGGTATTACCATATGAACAAAATGTGACGTAAGCTTTTTTTATGCTGACGTGTGACATGCTACATAACAGGACTTTTCAAAGCAACCTCTGGACTTCTAGAACGCTGAAATACAATATCACAGCCCATGAGTCACTAATAAAACCAGTTCTTTGTCCTTTTCCCGATCACTGAATATTCTTTTGGCTTGAGGTGCAAGTCTTTCGCACTTAGTTAATGTAGGATTAATTCGTGTCTGACAAATCCAAGCATGGGAGAACTGTATGGACTGTATGACTACAGTGGACATGTACTATAGATAAAAAAAGAAAAACTGACCTTTGCTTGCTTTATCTGTGGGCTTGTTCTGAACACCAGCAGAGGTGTCGTCCAATTTGTTAGTAGTACTAACACCATCCCACTTGATTACTTTGTCAGCATGTGCTACTGAGCTGGATACCTCCTCATAAATCTCGTCACTCTCCTCTAAATTATCACCATTCTCACTGTCTGCTTCCCCCTTTGCTCCTTCTGGGCTTCTAGGAGGTGGCAATTCAGGTGGAACAGGGGGGAGAGGCCCCAGCTCTAGCTGACTTGATGATGGAGACACTGGTTTAAAATTCTCAACCGTAGTAGTAGTTGAAGGTACTACCTCCATGTAAAAATCTTCCTCTTCTGCTTCATCCATGCTTTGATTGTTACTTCCTGTGTGAATTTGTATACTAGGTTTCTCTGTTCCAGTGCATGTCTTCTCTAAAGCTGGAGAAACTACGGGAGTAACATAATCATCTTCATCGTCTTGATCAAAAACTCCTGAACTTGTATCTGTTGGTGATACGGCAAGTTTAATGAAACCAGATTCTATAAGAAAAGCTTTTTTCCAGCGTTCCCAGTGTTTTGCACTCTTAGCAAGGAGAGTGAATTGTGTCAATCCATCTCTAAGCACATGAATGGCAAGCTTGCTTCTTTCTTCCTCTCCTGCTTTAATTTCGCATCCATCCAAGTCCACTGTTATATCAGGGTCATCATCTTTAATTGTTTTATAACAATGCAGCTTCTTTTCTCTGATCAAGAACCAGCGTTTAGCACTCTCATTTGCCTTGTATGCATACCCTGCCAAGGCCACCCCATCCTGTGGACTGGAGAAGAGCTTGTCCTTCTTTGCTTTTTTCTTAAGCCAATGAAAGAACTGTTTCTTCTTTTTAGCTTTCTGTTGTACTGGCTGTGACTGAGGGCTTGGCGATACACCCCCCTCGTCTGAAGAGCCTGAATCAAATTCATCTGTAGCGAAGCCATCATCTTGAAACTCTTCACCTGAAGCCTTTAAGTTTGCTACTGCTTCATAAACATCGTCACCAAACTGCTCTCCATCAACTTCATCAGGTATCTTTGGTAGCTCAGGAAATGTTTTTTTCTCAGGGCCATTTTCCAAAGGCTCTGCATTCACATAACTCACTGTATGATTGTCTTCACTCTGCCAAAACAAGCAAAGTAGGCTCAGATAAATCTAACTAGAGAAACACAAATGCTACTTGCTTGGATATTTCCCTTACAATGTAAAATATGTTATTATAAATACAATGATTTTAAACAAAACAAACTGGAATGCAGGAATTAAAATGCAAGGCCACACACAAATTAACATCATACACAAATAAGTTAAAATTAATGTGATGCAGCAGAACAAATACATTTTAAACAACGTCACACATGTAACATAGTAATGTGATACAATTTCCAATAGGTCTGTGATTATAAACCAACTTGAGACTTTGGTTAGGCAAATTGAATTACACTGTACATCTCAATGATGTCACTAGATCTACATTGAAAGCTGCCCCTTTCAATCCAGAAAAACAGGTACATGTTCATGTAGAAGGAAAAACTGGTTCCTTACAAAACAACAGACTTCTTTCCACCAAGCATGCACCATCTTCTTTTCTCTAAAAACTTGTAACAATGGCAATCATATTATATTTTGGTGACAGTAGTCTCAAAAAAAACATATCGTGTATACACTATTAACAATATTTCCAAATATCACTTTAAGCTCCAACTATTAGTTAAATTCAATAAATGCACATACACGTAAGCTGATAATGAACCTATGGAAATAGGCGAAACATTTTGTGAGACCAGCCATTCCTGAACACAGCAATCAACCTTTCAAATGTTTTTGAAGAAGCAAACAATCCTCCAACAAATTTTGTCTTAAGCCGATAACATTTTTCACCTTCGAAAGTGCCCACATTTGCATGTAATCAACCTCAGTATAGAAATTTGATATTGGAATTGTTCTAATTATAATTGTTTTTCTCCAGACATCTGGCTGGACGCTGTGGCAACACACTGATTCAGTAAATGTAATGAACTGCATTGTAATTTCTCTCAGTAATTTTTGGTTTGTAGGTAGACCTTCACGACTATATCCCAAACAAGTAGGAGCATTTTCTTGGTTTGCACAAATAGACATTTGTTATATATCAGTAAGTGTTAGTTTTGTACACAACATGAACTTCAGCTATTAAATCCACAAAAGGTTTGAACCAATGAAATAACAATGTTCCACTGTAGGACTGAATATTGCATTCTTGGCTCAGTATCTGTTACTTGACAAAGGAGAGGTTTAATCAATATCAGTTCTATCAATATTTTCACCACCATTCGTCTCAGTGGTTAATTTGATGATATTATTAATATCATTTGTTATCTTATCAATATGTGATCTTTACATGCCGAAACATGTCCAACCAGGTGAAGTACTGGTCAGCTTGTCAAGGTTTAACTGGTAAATGATTTCAAAACTGCTCATCACAATATGAACATTTAACAGTCACAGTACATAAATTGTTTCATGTAGGTGAAATCAAGAAATCATAAATTAGATTGTTCCCTAGCTACATGTATATTATACATATCATTGAGATTTTAACGTGGTGTTATAGCAAAACATTGAAGGTTTAGATACTAGAAGGACCTCATTACGGAAACTTGAATCTTAGTAATTCAAGTCATTAAAAGCATGTTAATTGCTAGAATAAGTGCACTTTATTTTGTTTATATCCTGAAATCCAGAATAAGAATTATTGATCAGAGTAATGGAAGGGCTATTTTTGTTCTCATTTTAGAACAATTGCATTTTCATTCTACTGGGTGTAGAATAACTAGATTAATCTAAATGAAAATAAACAGATATATATTCTTTTGTTCTCAATTTATCAAAGATGAAGACACCCTGAAAGGAAGTTATAGCTATTAAACCCTTCAAAACCACATTCTAAGCACCACTGTAGGTGAATCAATTTATTGCAATGCTGGGATTGCTATTTAATTAATAATCAGTATCAGTCACTGGAATGTGGAAACCAAGGAAAATTTACCTTTCGATTACAAGAAAACGTAGGCTGGATGAAGGGAGTGCTTCGGTGTTGATTTGATTTCTGAGCATTAGTGATGATAAACAAGGGATTTAAAGTTTTAAAGGGGGCTTTGACTTTCAGTTTGAAATCTTCTTAAAGGTGACAGCACAAAATTTCACTTTAAAATATCTTTGAAAGTTACAATGTATGTTGTGTGATATTTTTACTTATTTTGGTCTAAAAACAAGACCCAGAGGTGATTCTCTTTTAAAATAATTATAATTCACAGCCTTAAGAGAAGCTACGAATAAATCATATGACAAAATTATGGGAGGTTAAAATGTCTGCACTTTACAAATTATTACCAGTCAAGACAAGAATTAAATTCAATTTAAATCATAATTTAGATTTTAGTAATCATGGTTATATCTAATATTTTAAGGATTAAGTTAGTTCCCTTTACCTTATTTAACCCAGAAGAATTCTTGTGCAACTGAGAAGAATCAAGTTTAACTTCTGATTTTAAAGGACAGAGAGGCGATTGTTCTTCATCATCAACAGGCTCTTCTTCCTCCTCCATAATTGAGTGCATTAGAGGTGCTTGTGGGACAACAGAGATTTGTTTTTCACTTGAATGTGTGGCCTGAGGAGATGGGTGTTTACCAGCAGATGCTGCTATTGTAAGGACTTTCATCCACTCTTTAAGTTCATCATTATTAGAAGCCACAAAAACCCAGGGTGACATGCCAGACTGAGTGAGTCTAAACACAGGAGTGCGCATAAGTCGGTCATCCAGTGAGATCTGACAACAAGGCATGATGAGAACATCATATGCCACTTCATCGGGATCTTGCGAAGGAAATATGCACAGGTGCTGATCAACTAGAACACACAACCAGAGTTTTTCACTGTGTTTTTCTTTAAGGAGTCCTGCAAAATCTGGCTCTGTCAAGTCCTCGAGTGAAATGTCAAACAAAGCCGCACTGTCTCTCTTGCGACTCCTTCGTTTATTCACAGGAGAATGGTTAGAAGTGTTTAGTTCAGTTGGTGTATTTACATCTAAATTATTGCAACTGTCATCATCGTTATTGTCCGATTCATCTTCCTCTTCTTCAATTGGATGGTAAATAACAAGTTCACGTAAATCATTTAGGTTTATTTCCTCAAGATCCACATAACAACCCTGTTTATGTTAGAAGTTAGAAGAAAGAAGAGCAAGTGTTAATGAGTTTAGGTTTTGAAATTTAGGAAAGAACTGATATTACAATAAGAGCATAGGATAGTCGTAAGTTAAGTTTGTTCCAAGTTTTTGTTTGTTTGTTTGTTTTGCATCCACATTTAGCTACTAGCTACATGTACTAAGTTATGAACATAACACTTACCAATACTGAACTACTGGGAGATCCACCTTTTAAAAACTACTGACAAACACTTCATGTAATATTACATGACGTATTTACAATGCACTGGTCACCACTGATTAACATCCAAATTTTCATTGCCGGCAGCTGGAGTGCCGAGGGCCAATGAAAAGGTCAGAGAAGCTTCCTTCTTGATTTAATAATTATTAATAAATGTCTGGTTTCAAATTTGGCACATGTAACTTGCAATAGTTGCCAAAACAAGTAACAAAAAATAGTTGCCAAAACAGTAACAAAAGTTAAAGAACTGAGGTTTACTTCATAAAGTATCTGGTGAAATTGGAGGTTAGCATACGTTTCATTTAGCATCATTATGTTGCACATTGTACATATATAATTTTTTTAGAATATTGAACTAGATCACAACTAACATACACCCTGTATTAAATTTAAAGCATTAATTTTATTTTAATTACTTTGTTTCAATCTTATTTTACATTAACTGTTGTTATAGAGTTCAAGTTAAAACAGTTTCCTGTTCTCCTGATTTAAAGTGATTTTCTAGATAGTAATGTTTTAATGGCTGGTTAAACCTCATTAGCACATTAGCCACTTCTATTATTAAGAGATAGAAATATAAAGTAGAAATGCAAACCTTTTTTGTTCTACTTGCTTGCCAGGTTTCTGAATTCTCACAACTGGACATGTCTGGAAGAGACTCACTGCGGGGAATCCCCTCTTCACTGATGCCATTGAACTCATTAGTTTCATTCAGCGACTGACTTGAAAGCGACAGCCCAGCATTGAGAAGGCTGCCATCCTTGAGATTATTGTTCTTCATGTTGTTCAAAGAATTATTCATCCCTTCCAGAAGGGAGATGCATTCTTTTCTATGAGTGTCAGCCTCACAGCTGAGAGATTCCTTCAGCAAAATGTTTTGAAGGAAAATACCTAATTTAGAAAGTCCTGCCTGAAATTCTGTGAAGAAAGTAATAACACTTGATCAGGTAAAATGCATATATTTACATACTAGAGTCTGTAATGTGGCTAAATGTAATTTAGGCTAAGTTAAACGCGAAACAATGTTGGCCAGCGGTCGCTCCCTGGGCTTTGGTGCGGGGTGGCCTGGGGCTCTACGCAGGGGTCCGAGCATGGTTTACAGTTTGGCTTCGGATGTCAAGTCATTCTGCGTTTGCTTTCGCTACGGGATAGTTCGCTGAGTTTATTAAATGATTATTAAGTGCATATACATAGTACTGTACATGTACATGAAACATGCTTATCGGCAGCAAACTGTGCTTACAAATACATGTATACATGTAGCATTTAGCCAACTAGTTTGGAAATTTTGAATTACAATAATTTATTGTAATGATAAATACAAAATTTTCCAAAACTCTTTTCCAAAATTGTGGTCAAGTGCCTCCTGTTACAGAGATCTACTCCTACATGTATACACATGTATGTTGCAGGTATTTTTTTTCTTAGGTAAATTTAATTTTTTACTGGGTACAATTTTTTAACCTAGGTAATTTTGCACCAAAATATTTTTTTCATTTGCTATGGGGTAACTGACTGTTTTTTATTGATAATAAAGATAGAGATATTGGGTTTTTCCAAGATAAGGATATAACAATCTGAGAGAGCAAGATTTTCACTGCAATTAGCTTGACTCTGTCAGTTAGTCAATCAGGGGATTAGATCTAGGGTAAGGGCTGGGAGTTAGGGTTAAGGGTTAAAATTAAGGATTAGGGTTGGGGTTAAAGGTAAGGGTTAGGGATAAATTAGGGTTAGATTAGGGTTAGGGTTAGGGATAGGTTAGGGTAAGGGTTAGGGTTCAGGCGTACTAGCAGATTGAAGAGGAAAAAAAAGGGAGGTAGATTTTGAAAAAATAACAATGGATGGTTTGCTGTTACTATTAAACACAACAAATATAAAAATAAACTTAAAAGAAGTTTTATTGTCTATTGTTCCATTGCCATTTGACATGATGCTGTCAACGTTATTTCTTTAGTAGTTTCAAAAACAGTATTTGGTCTCCAGCATTTTGTCAATCTTGAGGGGAAATGAGAGTTGTTATTAAACCAAATTTGGTTGCTATTCTTGCATATGTGTTTTCCATTTCAAAGTGTGTTGACTGTAATAACTGATAATTATGTGTAGACAACACATAAATTAATTAGCCCTTCCTCGTTTATAGGTTCAGTGCTACACCTCATACACCTCGCCAGGACGAGCCTTCTCAGAAATGAAACGCTACATGCACAATGTATTTCCTTCTGAGAAAATTAATAGCAAATTAATACAGTATTGATTTCAAAACCCATTTAAATGAGGAGACATTATTGAAGGTGAACAGCTTTACCTAACAACTTGAATTACCAGACACATGAAAAACTGTATCAGTTTTAAACGATGCCATGACATCTGCAGAGTTTGGAAGTTTCCTTGTCACATTACCCTTCCAAATGCCTGAGAGCCTTTTTTGTGACAAAGAGTCAGTTACAGAAAAAGTTTTGTTATTTTACTTTATGAGAGACCTCTTTGAACCGTGCAAGGAATCTGTGTCAAAGCAAAAGAACCACTGTGTCAACTAAGAGTCTAATCTAATTTATTTGTGGTTTAAGTCTTAAGGAATATTTGAAGAGTTAACCTGACACAAATCTCTATTAAAAATTCCCGTTTTAAAGAATTGCTATTAATGCAAGATATTAAAATGCCCCTGAAGACACTAACAAAAAGAGATGTCCAAACGTTTATAGCAAGTTAAAGTTTCTGGACATGCTGCTAAATTGACTTCTTGTTTGTTTATTCTGACCCTGTGAACAAGAGTCACTGATTCATCAATTTTAATTGCAACCACTCGTTTGTGAAAAAAGTGTCAAGTTACTTTTTGAAACTAACAAATAAAAATATCTTGTTACATGTACCTGCAACAAAAACAAATTTCAAAACTCAGCAGTGTTCTCATTCATAACTAGCTTTCTGTAATCTCTTTGGTTTTGACAGAGAAAACCACTTCAAATGAGTATCTCAGTAGCAAGTCCAAGAAGCTTTTCAATGAGGAGACAGTATTACATGTACTCTGTGAACATGCAACGCTACTTAATCGAGACTTGCATTCAGGAACACAAATATTTTGCAAAAACACAAATGGTTTGGACTTAGATCTCTGTTCGTGAACTTCACGTAATGCATATATTATGTCGATGGGAACCTGGCGAATACATGTACCATCACAGACGAAGTAGTGCATTTTGCAATGAAAACAATCATTCTTGTCCTAGAAATCACCAAGTTGTCAAGTGGCTAAGGCTCATTTCATTTGAAATTTCATTTAATGCAAAAAGCAAAGCCTTGATAGCATGTAAGTGTAGACCAAAGACTGCAATTCCTCACCTGATTCATCAAATTTTGAACCCTTTCAAAACCCATCTACAAAGTACTTAAGGCTTAACCATACTAAACACAGCATTGGCAATACCAGAATAAGGCCAGTATACAAGAATATCTGTTTCTGTTTGTAGAAAAACAAAGATGGCCGTTCTAAAACCGATCGGGATGATATCTTCAGTAACTTTCAGTAACTTTTAGTGCTATGCATAGGCCAACTGTAACGTAGATAGTGTAATTGTAATGTAATATATGTATTGTTCAGTAGTACAAGTACATGTAGTGTAAATATAATACCAGTGCTGTAAGAAATGTAAGTGTCTGTCCTGTAAACTTGAAATAAAACAGAGAGGTCAAAAAAAAAAAATCTTCACACACAATTCACCTTAGTTTACAAACAGCAATTTGATTGGTTGTTTTTAGTAGCCCCAATCTGATTGGTGTGACATATATACATCTCTCAATCACTCGTCGACTGACCCACTCACAACACCGCCCAGACCCGTTGACTAAGAGGTACATGTATTTTTTCCAAAAAAAACTCAATGAAAAAAATATGCAGTTCTTTGTTGTGGTTAAACTATATAACAATTATTCCATGAGCCTGAGTTGGATATGAAGCGATAAAATAACCAACAAGCGCGTAGCACGAGTTGGTTATAATCACTTCATATCCAACAAGGGCGAATTTTTAATTTTTAATCTTGGCGCACTATTTTCCATATGACGTAAAACTCTGACTATTGGCTCATAGTCAGAGGTTTTTAGCCAATCAAAAAGCTAAAAATGCAATAGTCGGAGCTGAGAATTTACTAAAAACTATTAGCTCTTTAGCAGACATAAAATTCATTATCACTAGAAAGTATAGAAGCAATACTGTTTTAAACATTAACAAAAACTCTCAAAATTCCACAATGAAAAGATATACATGTACATGTACATGCGCTGACAAATCTGTGCACTGCAATATTATTTTGAAACACCATAACAGGACAATAATATTTTAAGGAATTAGCATATAGCTGAATTTCCCTTTAAAGTTAGAAATATGGCATATAGCTGTTAACATGAAATAAGCACACTTACTGTAAGAAATTTAAAGAACCATGCTGCAAATATTATTTGTAAAAACCCTGAAATCTACATGTCCCTCAAGATGAAATGATACCTTTTACTCATAAAGAAGTGCTGGTAGCCATGTTGCCATCTTGCATCTTACATAAACGAGAGAAGAATAATGCTTGCAAACACATCTATTATTTATCACTTCTATTTCTATACCTTTAGAAAAATGATTGAAATGCTGATAGCTTTGAATTATTAAAGAGCCGTAAGATTGGAATCAATTTTTACCTTGGGAGTTTCACAAAGTTAGTTATGTTTTCAAATAATTAAAATGAAAAAGAATCTGAAATACGTTTGTTAAATGAATATTAAGAATTAAAGTTACGTATAAGTTGGTCATTATTTCAAGAGAAATATTCACGGATTAATGAGAAATGCTAATGCTAGTCAAAACAATAAGATAAAGAAGTAAATACACTGTAAACAGGTTCCTGTGAATTTTAATTGTAAACAGAAGCTAAATACCCTAAAACATAATAAATATAGTAAATATGCATCCAAAGTTTTCAAACCAATTGAAATGAATTGATTTCTTATAAGGTGTTTACAAATTATTACTACATGTATGGTACACAAATATTTCCAAAATAGCTGGTTATCAATGAGTGTGTTCTAAAAATAGTTTGAATAAAAACTGAATATGATTCTCACAAAACTGAAATATTTAAGAGCTAGCATGTGGCTGCAATAACGATATTTTATGATGCCATTTGATTCAGATTCTTTCTTGATGCTGAACTTGCCATTTCAAATAACAAATATAATTTGCATTTGTTTCATTATTGTAAGGTAAGCTACAAGGCAAAAATTTTGACCTGGGAATTTTTAACATAATTGACCTACAAAACTAAGAAAAGTAAACAATATTTTGAATGACACTTATGTGTATTAAGAAGACAAATGGAACTCGTAAACAAACAACTATAACCATACATGTGTTTGAACAAAAAACTTATAACTTTTACTACACAATGTATTTACAGCGTAACAGGTTGCTAAGAGACACAACACAACAATTTCTTTCACATCTGCACATTTCTCATACTGCACAATTGATATTCTAATGACTTTTGAGAGCTATTTGCTGTTTGAAAACCAACATTTATTGAAATACCAGTAGTCAATATTTTTCTTTACTGCATAAACAAATACTGCCACTTTTTTTAACACACTGCGCAGAGCTTCACAGTATTTTATAATATATATATATATAATGTGTATTTAAGGGTTTCAAAAAAGATAAATTTTCTGAAAAGCATCAGTTTGGTCCAGAAGATAACTTTCAAAATTTCACATTTGAATAATTTCCATGTTGACCAGTTTACAGCTGTATGTCCCCTAAATTTGTAAAAACCTTAAAAAAAGGCCAAGAATTGGTCTAAAAAGAACTATTTACACAATTTTAAATTCAGAAATTTGAGTGCCACTTTGTTTACGTTTGGTCTCTAGTCGACTCATTTTCTATTTCCGCACGCCGGCCTTTGAATTAATTTAATGGACGAGTTGAACGAATAAAATCTTATAATTACGTTTTGCATTTCAATATGACAAACACATCCGTCAACACTACCTTGACAATACAGAAAATTACGCTTCTTCAAATAATATCCTTTTTTTACAGTATAAAGATACGCATTTCATAGTGCGGACTTGAATTTTAAAGACACAAAGAAAACTAAATCTGATTAAATATCTTCTTCAAATATTGATTCACAGTGCTGCCGTATTCAGTCCTAACATCATAAAATAATATTTTAGGCCTTGGGGAGTCTATCGACTAATAAAGCAGAACTTTTCGCAGAATCAATTGAATATTTGCTTCAGCTGGCATTTTTAGCGAAAAACAAATGGAAGACGCTTGAGAAAAATTATGACGACGCTAATGAAATTTTTTCTTGGATTTCAAAAATACTATAACGTATATCTGACAGAGTCAGATTAAAATGTTGTTTAGACGAAAGAGGGATCAGGTTTTAAAAATAACGAAAGTTAAAATGAGAGCAACTTACTATTAAAGAAGCCGGTGATATGCAAATAAATCGGTGCCATATTCAATAGAAGCAAAGAAGACGAATATTATTATGTCTTTGAGGATAAAACAGCAGCATGTAAGCTGTTGGTAGGAGAATAAATCACTCAGTGCTGTTTCTATAGATCTACGCGGGTGTCACTGACCAGACTGTGGGTTAAGTTCGCAAAGGGAAGCCTGTTTTTCCATAACTGCGCGTTAATAAATGGTTGCTTTAGGACTAAACTGAAAAATTTCCTCGTTGGTTTTGACAACTTGATAATGTCAGTTTAATATCAAATGTAAAGTGAAACCTTCAGTTTTCCAATTTGCACGTGCGGAAAAAGACGCGCAGACAACACATCGAAAAAGTCGACAGAGGATATTTTTTAAAACACGGGAACTTGCGTTGTTCAAATTGCGCGTGGTTTACGCTGCTGAAATTGTACGCAAAAGTCAATGAAGTCCTTCGCTTCGTAAACAACCGTTGTGAATTTAGGCATCCTACTATTTCAAAGTTTGGTGCTTGAATAAAAACCCTGCTGGAAATCCTACAAACATTGTACATGTTGAGCGATGCACAAACCGAGGAAAAACCTCCTTAAAACCCAATGATTGTATTTAATTTTGTAAATGCTCAATCGAGCACACGTACCATGTTCCTTCGCACTTCTAATTAAAAACCCTAAAATCGCGGTGAGTAGGGAATGATATAGGTCGTGTCAACACACTATCCATACCAAATCCAATGGTTCACACATCAAACGACAGCGCTTTTACAAATTGGATCACTCACTCACCTACAAGTACCTCCGTAGAGAGTTCAACCATGGTTGCGAACTTTTTTCCACGACAACGGCTGTCGGCTGTTAGGGTTGGCTGATTTTTAACAACACCAACATTGAAAAATATCGCGCCAGCCGCTTCGAAGTAATCAAGGACGACGTGTCCGTGTCGAAATCTCTCCGTAAATTTACCTCCTTCACAAATCCAGGGACTTAATTCACAAGCGCAGTTCATACACTTCAATATGCGATCAGACAGATCAACTAGACAGAACAGAGCTGACTTAGTTTGCAGATGAGTCTCGAGTGATTTACAGCAGGGGTGTTACCTGTGCCATTAATTAACCCCGAATAGAATGGGCGACATTCATGAGGTTTCGTCCAAAATGATTGGTCATCAATGACGTTTGATCTCACAAAACAAGATAACTGTCACACCACACTGAAAACATGACGTCATTATCATCTAACGTGACAGTTTCCGCTGAATTTTTTTGATGACGATTCCGTGAATTTCTAACAAGAAAGTTTTACTATCGCGTGTGAAAAAACAACTTAGAGAACCTGATAAGTAGCAATTATGTAAACGAAAACCTACCCTTCTCAAATAGCCGACGTCCCTGTAAACTTTGGGCCTCCATATAAGGTCTTTTTTTGTTTATGTGCGGTGAATCGGTACAAAAATAAACAACAAAACAGGAACTACGTACTGAAGTCTTTCTTTGCGGAATTTTTGCTTGATGTAATCGTATTGCATTCCTTTTATTTAAAATATTTTGAGACTACAAATCATGGTTTAAATCAAAAACGAGGAACTTAGTCTATTTAAAAACCATTGCACAAGCCGGTAGATCTAATACTAAAAATTTCCTGAAAGATAAATTACAACTTCCACTCGACCTCGCGAGCTTGAGAGAGTTTTTTTCTTTGAATTAATATCTATGCAATTCTGCTTGAAGTAGTTTGTACATGGATCAGTATTTAACTGATCACACAATTTCTTATCACCAAATGCCGCAAATCTTCTTCAGAATGACCAGAATATTTACGTAAACCTAGTGTTTGTATGTGTTGCATTAATTTCATGGCAGTCGAATTAATTCCCGATTAGCGCCGTTGACCCTTTTTTCCTGACGGCATCCTGGACGTCATTTGTCAGTCCAATCAACCAACGTAATCAGTTTTGGCATTTAATTATATGTACCAAGCTCATCACTCGCAAATGCGCAAAGAAAGCTTTACGCAAGAAAAGGAAACTATTGTATTTTAAAATGGAAAACCATGCCGACAATAATATTTTTATTCTGGGCAACATGAAATTTAATAGCTACATGTACTGTTTATATTATGATCTTTGACGTCGCAAGATTCACAGGAATTTGAGTTAAAATAAATAATTACTCAGACTAGTTATAGAGCAATCATGTTACATACTCGTTTTTGCAAAATCTATAAAGAAGCAATTTGTGGTGACAATATGAGAGGAAGAAGTCGCCCAGCCACGACCTATGTTCAAACGGACATGCCTATGCCTATGTTCAAACGGACATGATTTGCATTTCAGGGCACGTATTTCCCATAATAACAGTTTCTATTCAAATTTTACAATTATCATACTTGTTCTGGCACAATAGAAACTGTACCTCAATCTTATCCAGTTTATCTTTTTGACCTCTCTATTGTGTAAGGTCATAAGAACTACGAAACAAATTACAATAGAAAAGATCAATAATTTATATTTCTATATATTAGCCACAGTTTTGGACAGTAGTTTTGAGTAAGTTACAGGAAAACGGGTCAAAACACAAAAGAAGAAGTCACCCTTCCGAGGAGATTTAGTATTTGCGTAGTTGAAAATATATTTCCAGCCATCAATTAGGCTAACTTGACTTTATTTGATTTTTTGCCTCGATAACTGTAACGTTTACTTCTCATTCTCCACAACGCCCTTACCGGAACACCCAGAGCTACAAAATATATTTGTACCAGCGAAATAATAGTTTTTAGACTTGTTACTGAAATCTCTCGCCAATATTATGGTCCAATATTGCTGACAGTCTACTTAGACAGAAAGGAAGAACCTCATTGTCATGGTAACCAAAAACATGACGTTATTATATTTAACGGAACAACCATTTTGTTTTTGGTCTTCCACTAACTCCACAAAAGGCCTTTTTATTATTGCTCCAGTCAGGTGGAAATCTCCTCAATGTGCCGGGTTGCTTAGGAAGTAAACCCTTATCTCGTTTGACGTTCGGGTTCCCAGCCCGGAATTGCTGAAACTGCCGGAATCACGTATTTAGCCATATTACGGGATGTTGCTGTTTATACAAGGAATCAAGAGCTAAAATCAACAGCTATACAGGAGTTTTCACGCTGCTGTTTATCGTGTTGCATTCCTTTCATAAAAATATCCGAGACTAAATGCAACTGTTCTACCAAGATGTTGATTTATGTAAACTCGGATCATTACAACCTTATAGATAGTGAGTAAGCTATTTGGCCATTTTAAACTGATTTCTTCTACAGTGCTGACACTAAAATAACCGAAGTCAAAAGCTGTTAGGGTGTGGCGGATTACACAGCTTAAAGGCCCAGACCACACTAATGCGTTTTTAATGTATCGGTTTCCGTCTCAACCAAAACGAAGTAAACTGATATATTCGCCCACATCAGCGTTTTCGTTTTGTTTTCACCCGGTCCAGAGTAATGCGTTGTCATTCGAAAACGAGTGCTTTTTGATGGGTTTTCATCTATCGTCCGCACTAGTTAAAAAACGCCCGGAAACGCTGACGGAAAAGAAAGTATACAATGACGCTTTTTTCGTCGGCCATTTTCAAAAGCCTCCGTTTTGTCCACAGTAGAAACGGACCGTTTTTAAAACTCGTTTTGTGGAGAAGAGTCCAGTTTTAAAACAGTTTTAGAAAGTCTCTGTTTTCATCAGCATTTTCGGTCGTTTTACTGTGGACGATAGGCGAAAACGCATCAAAAAGTTTGCGTTTTCAAACGAAAATGCTTAAGTGTGGCCGAGGCCTTAGAACTCGGATGAAAACTCTGGCTTTAATGAGCACGACTTCAACAGAAATAGGAATACTCTAAACAAAAATAAAATACTTCGTCGGTTCTCAGCTTAAATCAACCTCAAAGCTTAACAGATGACGAAACATGATATCCTGTATCACTGGCGTTTACGTCATGTGATTCCATAACTACAGGTGTTCGCCACGGAAGAAATTATTGATGGAATACGAAAAGTAAGTTTGCTTGGCAAACCCAAATGCGCGAGAAAATTGAATTCAATTAAGTTTCTATACTCAAAAGGAAGAAAATCCATGACAAAAACGTTTTTTGTTTGAGCAGCAATACAACTCAATTTTTATTGCGGAAAAAAAAACTGCTAAGCCAGGTCCAATAAATAAACCGTCGAATGTTGTTTTTTTTAGAATCGTTACAAAGGACCTAAATTATTTTACGCATATTGGTCATCTTTTTCGGAAGCGTGTAAAATTATCTAAATTTCAAGGAAACCACAAAGGGTAATTTATTACACAATATTGGTCAACATTACATCAAGGAATAATAATAGATGATAAAGGGACAAGGATGCAAAGGATTGAGGAAGATTAAGATGGATATACAGTTTTATCTTCAGAGTACGTTTTTCTTGTTTTCACTGCTTTCAGTTTACATGTGAAGGGTTGTCATGATTTGGCCCCAGTGCAAGGATCATCCTACCGCTACGATAATCCTATCCGAGAGGAAGGATGATCCTGGTGCTAGGATGATCCTACCTCCATGTAAACGGCCCCAGGAGGCCCAGTTTGCCCAAAACTACGCTTTTGTCCTAATCTGCGGGCTGTTCCACGTATGATATCCCTCCTCGCTATTTGAAACCTGGAAATGGCGGTAGTGTGGTTTAGTTGGAGAATCATAGCTCGCTGTTGCTGTGTTTGAAATATCAAGTTGTATATAATGGCAAATTGATGCTGAAAGGCAGTTATCAACGCCAGTAAAGAGAGAAGAACTCCCAAAACTACGCTTTTTTGTCATTGTCGTCCGCCATCTTGCTTTGCAACCGCGCCAAACACAAAGTCTAGCATGTAAACCGAATGAAAAAGTTGATCCCAGGAGCCGCGTTTTTGCATGTAAACCAAATGAACCTTCTAGGATGATCCTAGCACTAGGATCTTTCTCTTTCCATGTAAATGGGCCCTTAATCTTCCGGCGAAATGATGACGTAATGCAAAAAATTTAATCCTTTAATCCTTTCTTGGTCAATGAGGTTCCAGCGGGGATCTGAATTCGCGGTGAATTCAAACTAAAAATAGATCGGTCTGTGAAAACGCCGTAACAGAAATATGGGGTAGTTGCTCCTAGTCATGGGCTCCTGGCGGGAGTCTATGGGAGGCCGCGAGACGTTAGATTCCCAAGTTGGAGAGAATTAGGAGGAAAACGAAAAAAACATCTTGCCATAAATGGGTTTTACTTGGAACGGAAACCCGGAAGTTCATTCATTCTTTTAGTGTGTGTGGTCGTTGTCATATTGCTCTTCTTTTAGAAATACTCATTCTTTCAAAACAACTTGAAATCGGTCGTGGATCGCCTCAACGGGAAGATGATCGATGTAAATATAGTTTTTGGCGTGATTCGATCCGTTTACCCGCGTTGAAAAATATATTTCTTTTAATTTTAGAACGCAACTTTTAGTATCTATGAAAGAACGCCCAGATCAGAGGAACTGAAAAAGAACTTCTACGACCAACACCCTTCACATGGTCATTAAAAGTTCTATGCCAATTTTATGTCTGGATCATGAAATGAGTGACTAACCCAAACTTTATAAACATTTTGGATTAGGTAAGAAAAACCACGTGGTGTAAATATTAATCGAATATGTAAAACAAGAAACACATTACGCGTACTTGGACATAAATCGTTCATCAAAAAATGTCTGAAACCCGTTTCAGCAATAAAGAAAGCTGACCACAAACGCACCTTTTAGGTTATAATTTCTTTCCATTTGTTTTTCAAGACTGCCAGATCCAGTGGCAATTACTCAAGCAATATACTGTAATAGTATTCCTTTTATGGGTGATTTTTCAGCCATTACTCAAAGAGCCATTTCCCTAGGCAAGCAGATGTTTACAACTCAAATAATCTTTGGACTTCTAATGGCCTTGAGCCACATTTCACGAATCTGGTCGTAAAACAGAAATTTGAATTTTGGCATTTACTACTGTGTGTTCTGACTTCAAGCTGATCCGTGAAGAAGTATGAAAACGAAACTCTTTGATTATTTGGCATCAATATTAAGTCTGGACAAACTGTGTTCATCGATCATACGAAAACAATTCGTATCAGCGCATCAATTGAAGCCTATTTTAATATCGAGAGACAGTGTTCGGGGATTTGCCGGAATGAAAGGTTTAGAAACAAGCCGGGATATTAATTGACGAACATAGAATGGAGGGAAAAGCATCATCACATCAAGGCAATTATTTCTTGAGGTAACTAAACAAGGCATTTTCATCTTTTGCTACAAGTCTGGTTTGTTTTTCCGATTTATGCAAAGCTTTGGCGAGCAAACCAACTTTCCCTTCCGCTAACAACCGATGGAGCGAGTTACGTTCTTTGTGTTTAGCGAGACCCCGTATGAAGATTGCGGTCGTTTTAAGCAATTCTAAATCATTTTTATCTTACCTTTTATCTTTTGCCTTCTCTTTCTGCCACCTACTGGATTTTTTTCTTTGAAATTTCCACTAGAATTTCTGTTTTATTTCTTGAATGACGCTCATTAAAATCCATTTCACCTGCATCTAGTTGCGAAAAGGTCGATGGGATTGAAACTTGCCGCGACATCTGCGCTGCTGGACGCGGCTGACGTTTGGCGGGAAATATGTTGTTTTGTTTTGTTTTGTTTTGCTTTCATACAATAGCCATCTACTATTTCACCACTAAGCTTATATCTTTCACCTTGTTAATATTTCCAAGGCAACTCCGTCATGTTTTATAGATTTCATTCTTTTCTTCCGGTAACATCATTAAAGTTCTTTGAATTCGGAGGAAATTGTTCAGCCACATGCTAGCTGGTTCATTTTTAAAGGGGGGGAGGGGGGTGGTTAACATGAATTTAAGTGAAATTTTAGGAAGTTTAAAGAGGAATTAAATAAGTAAAAGTTTTGGAACACCGCCAGCCAGTTGAACGCCCCCGAAAAGTCACCCTAGGTTGATGGACAACTGTTTGGTGTACGTCTACCAATTTTTAACTTCAAATTTTAATTTTAAAATAACATCAAATCTTCAAAATTTCCTATTCCATAATTTTACTAATCCTTTGAGAAAAACTATTTATCCCCAAATATACCCCAAAAATTTACGAAACAGCCCAGAGATTTTTGACTGCCTGAAACGAGAACGAGATATTTGCGTTAAAACCATAATAACCAGCCAAAGTAAATAAGCTTACTTTTTAGATATCTTGAGCTCAAAGTCTGGAGATCTGGTGACAAGCATCGATGATCGGCGAGCATACAGCATGATACAGACTTTCCTACGTACTTCTATTGCGTAAAATAAAATGCTAATGAAGCGAAAAAAGAGTCATTCTTTTCACATCTACACTTACTTCAATGTATTTACAGAGCAAAAACCTAACAATGCAATGATGGTTTTTTTTATATTTCAAGCAAAATCTCCCTTCGAGGAGCTCCTTCGAGGGCGACAGTACAAATAAGATCTAGAGCCCACGAATCTATCAGCGGTAGTAAACGTTGTGACGTCACCAGGTAGACTAGGGCTATTTGTTCTTTGGAGTTTCTCACAAGCAATTAATAACTTAAAATGGCTTCTTTTTTTCGATCACCAAGCGAAGATAGCGAGCAGGAGAGGGAATCCGAAGATTCTGACCACATTTTGGTGGGAGGTGGGCCTGTTGAGCCTTATCAAGACGGACCACTTGCTAGAGAGCGACTCGGAGCCGGGAATTAAGATGAACATGGTTTGCCCCCTGCAGTTTTGGAGGCTCGCTACGATCAGGAGGTTGCAGTTGCCAGGACTTGCCACATGGTAAATGTTTTACGTGTACATGCGTTCTTTTCATATAACATGACTTGTGGATGCCTGCGCTGGTATAGAAAATTGCTGAAAATAGTCATATGTGTATGTCACTTTATTTCCTTCTTCGATTTTGTAGACCAGTTCGCCTTCTTTGTTAACTTTCTCGCCTCCTCATAAATTTGTTTCCCAGTTAAATTTTCATATCCTTTTTAATATAAGGTGTTCCTGTAACCGCTGCCGAACAGTGAATTACTCGTTAGTGCGAGGGGATTTCCTTAATTTCAGTCTGGATATTCTTAAAAAATATATTATCCTTATAAAAAATGAGTGTAAAGTTTATTGGGAGCCTTTCTCTAAACGGCAAAACTGGCCATGAAACAACAAAAACCGCACTAGCCGTGTGTTCAATGCTAATAACATTTCTGCCAGAAGTTGTTTTCGTCGTATCAGGCTTTATGCGCGCCTGCAGGCTGGCTACAAAATTAATACCATCCAGACAGCAAATACATTTTAAAACTGAAATGTCATACGCTGTAATCTAAGAAAATTCACAAGAATATTTTCAGCCTAATTAAAATCGGCAGAAAACTAAGAATATTCAGCCTCGATCGTATATATTTATATGTTTACTTTTTCATCTTCACCAGAGAGAGAAAAACTCGTTTCTCATGTTACAAGCCTTTTACTGGAATTGTCTTGCCTTCTTGTTATATAATGAAATTCGAAGAAAAGAACCTACTGCCCTCCAAGACAATCAAAAGTTGACAACATGCTTACTGGTTACTCAGAATCAATATCGACCAATCGCCTAATGGCTCTGACACAATCTGTTAGATATCTTGGATTTCATAGCCCCAGAGGATCAAGACTGGATCCATGAAATTAGTCTTGAGGTTGAAAAAGAAAAAATTGTCGAAATCATTATGCAACCTCTGAACCAGTTTTGTCCAACCTGTTGGCCCAAGGAGGTGGCCCAACCTCTTGGTACTGGTTAGATTTGATCGTTAACGGAGTTGATGAAATTGGCCGATAAAGGATCCGGTTTGACATGATCATTAACAAGACTGACAAGTAAAAACTGTATAAAGTTGCTGCGATTGCACTCTCACGTTAGTTTCAAGATGAGTTACTTAAAGTGTGGACTTTGCCTGAAATACCTTGAAGTCCTCAGATCCGCTTCGGGTATACCTTACATTCGATGTGTGGACTGGAAGCTATGCCCCTTCTTCTACCGCGAAGATAGTATACATTCGTATCAACAGTGTCTTTGTAATCGTGTTATACCTGAATACAAAGTACATGAAGGTGGACAGTTGCCTTATTGTAGACATATGGACGTTGCGACATTAAAAGTCTCAAGATCTCAGAAGAATCCATTCCGGCTCTACTTTACCTGTAGAAGAAAAGAAATGTGTAGATTTTTCCAATCGGCTGACCAGGATCATCTCTACCACAAGTGCACATGCTCAACAAATACATTCCAAGACCCAAGCTACAAAGACAATTTTCCGTTTCAAAATCCTGACATCTTTGAACATTTACGTTCATTTATAATATTATAATAATCATTACTTTTGGTTTGTAAACTTTGCCTATACGTAATAAATTTTATTTGTTCACTTGAAAATGCTTGTTGCTATTTCTTTTACAAACTTTCCGTTACGTTTAAATTATCTCCTTAAAACCAGTTTGACTGGTTTTCTAACAGATTGTGTCGCCATTTTCAATCATCAAATCCAACCGGTCTCAAGCCCAGTCTGACCGGTTTGACAGTGCTCCTTCATTGGTTCTCAGCGCGATATCACCCGAATGGTTGAGAGGCACGTTCACTCGAATACAACACACACACACATCTCTCTTAAAAACTCATGTAAGATTCAATAAAAAAAAACTCTTAAAACATTACATGTATAATATTATTCTCGCTCTCAATTTCCCTCACATCTACCTACACGGCCTGCATCTCATTACACCCCAGCAAACCCCCCATATCCCACACGGCCTGTATCTCATTACACCCCAGCAAACCCCCCATATCCCACACGGCCTGTATCTCATTACACCCCAGCAAACCCCCCATATCCCACACGGCCTGTATCTCATTACACCCCAGCAAACCCCCCATATCCCACACGGCCTGTATCTCATTAAACCGGTTCTAGATTCGTTGTTCATTAATTCTAGGCTGCTGAATTCGTGAATAAATTGATCTAGTCATCCGTCACATATTACTGATACCAGTACTGAATTTTGAGTTCGTCGAGATCGCAACCTTATATTAGCAAAATGTTACAACCAGACGGCTGCGATATAAACAAGCCAAAATTAAACGAATCGATCGCTCGCGCGCTTGAAGAAAAATAACTCGTAGAAAATAAATGACGTCTGGGACGTTCTGATGGCTAAATGCTAGTAGCTGCATAAGCTACTCTAAAATCTGAGGGCAAATAAAGTAATGCATGCGGTATGTATGAGGACAAACTACAAGTCTACTGAGGGAGACAAATCCGGTTCACGCACCTCATAGAAAAATTTTTCATCAAACTTTCATAGTATTTACAGATCAATCAACTAGTCATATGTAGTCCATGATTTGTACCCGAAATGTTATCGACTTAATAATTCAAAAACGTTCTATAATAACTTCTGTATTTCGTGGTCGTAAGGGCGATCGATACTCGTCAAAATAACCGTTTTAGCATTTGCCCGCGCTCTTCACGGTTCGTTGAATTTCCAGAATACTCTGTGGATCCTAAGAATCTAGAGCCGAGAAAGCTTTATTAACAGCTGAAACTGTGCAAATTGTCAAACATCAATTTCATGGAGAAGCTTTTCTTGTAGTCAGTGAGATTAATGATATTATAGGAAGCAAATTATATCAAGACCGGAGAGAAAGAGGGTCGATTCAAACTTTTAAAACTTTACGGAACTCGCGCGTAGCTTAAGCAGGCTCTTCAGTTATCTTTATCAGACATTTCATCCATGTAACCGTCTCATTTTGATATAGAGACGCTCTTTATATTTTAGGGATCAGCTATCCCGCTTTCTATAGCTAAGAATTTGATATTAAAGTACTAAAATGAACAATAATAGGGCAGATGGCCATTGTTATAGCTTTGATTGGATTTAACGATCTTGGACGGCGTTCGGTGACCCCTACTTTTCTTTTCAGAAACAGATTTCATTTACAATTATCTCCTCATTGTCCAAATATGAACCAAAAATCAATGTGGGAAGTTAAAAAAATTTCAAGATTTCTGTTCACGGGGCATAGAATCCTGCCATCTTGCGGCTGCAAGGCGCCGTGAAACTATGGTCGCTAAATGCGAACTTGTTCTTTGAGGAACCTCACCAGTTGACTAAATTCGCTTAATAGGTCTATTTAAACCATATTTGGCAGAGAACATTTCCCTTCAAAGCTATAATTGCAATATTTTGGGACTTGCAGCCCCTGTGGTCTTTTTCGCTAACAAAGCCCGATTTACTCAGATTTAGGTGTTCTTCCGGGCATATTTCCAAAACGAAGTCGGTGACCCCTCATTTTTTTACATTTCTTCCATCGCTAACACATGATCTTTCAATGGTAAAATTTTCAGAAAAAAATCAATGTTAGAAAAATTTCGCGCGAACGTTCTTAAGTGGTAAGAGTACGGACTATTACTGATGCTTATACTACAGGCTAAGAAATTTCTCAAATGCGATTGGGTAAGACCAGTAGTATTTCTGCCAAATTTGAAATACTTACATGTAAAAATTTCAGTTTCCATGGAAACCTAAATGATCGAAACAATATGGCGGAAAGATTTTCAAAATTCTGTGGAAAAAACTGCGAGAGCTAAAGGAAATTACCAAGATATGGAAACAGCAAAGAATGTACAAAGATCTAGGTCACTGTTTCGTCGATTTCAGGTGGAACGCAAAGGATATGCAACTTTTGGCAAAGTTTAAAAAAATTCTGTACATGGGGTTCAGAGCCACCTTAATTTTTGAAAAATTTAAGGTGGCTCTGAACCCCATGTACAGATTTTTTTTAAACTTTGCCAAAAGTTGCATCTTATCATGCTTATCAAAAGTTGATAATATAAAAAAATTTCACCGTGCCGTTTTTGAATTATAAGCCCCTAAAGCTGCAATTAAGGGTGCTTTTAGGAGGTTATACTGTTGCTATGGTAACGTATTGTGTCACGAAAATGATACCAACGTCTTCACCAATGATCGGGCAGTTTTTTGATACCATGATTGTAGCATCAAGTGATAAAGAATGGTTATAACGACCCATGCAAATATAAGTGCTGGAAACTGTTTTGAGCCACCTTAAGGTGATTCCCCAGTTTTGCATTGCGCATTCCTACTGCGCGCGAATTTTGCGTCATCAGCGCGCGCACATGAGCGCGCGCGCGTACAAAACATAAGAGATTTCCTTCAAACTGAGCTCGATAGCGAGATAAAAGCTAATTTCCTCTTAAACGAGCACGGTGACCCCCACTTTTTATTTTATAAATTCAATGAGAACAATATCCGCAATAACTGAGAAAAAATTTGGCAGAAATCTATGGCTACTTTTTTGGCAAATGAAATAAATGTTACAGATAGAGACGTAACGGGCCCATTAGAGCAAGTCCAAATTATGTTTCCTTTAAAGGATAAAAATATCAGTTAATAATGCAGGGTATTTGAAGCCATTTCTTCTGGGACGTAGATGAATAAGCAATCAAAGGCAGTCGAATTCTGTGTGATATAACACGCCGCATTGAAAAATAATCGAGCTTATTTGTTGCGCACTGAGATAACCAAAAGTCACCAAAATAACCATATTTGTCAGCATCGTGGCATGAAAAAAAACACGGTGACCCCCACTTTTTATTACGTTTTTAACATCTCCTTGTACTGTAATGACACCATACCAAGTTTCATCGGAAATCTATGGCGGGTTCTTTTACCCGGGAATCACCTTAATGAAAGCCCAAAGTCCAAGTTCCACACAAGCAGAATCGGTTAAAAAATCTATTGATAAACTTCGATTGACGATTAGGCTGTTCAAAATGTACCCTTCAAAAGATATTTACAAGTATTTAAGTACTGTTTTATCGCATCATTTGAACGTACATGCGTGACCTTTGTGCGATCACATGTTTGATCACATGTTGTAGTAAAGCCAATCACTCGCGCGTGACTAAACAGCGTTACAAGATGCGAAAAACTAGCACGGTTTCTTCGGGGTATTTGGTATAAATACCGGCTCGTGATATTTCAAAACTCTCCAAATATCACTCGCCGCGGCGGCTCGTGATATTTTGACGAATTTTGAAATATCACTCGCGGTATTTATCCCAAATGCCCCTAGAAACCGTGCTATTTCCTATACAAATAACACAAATGCTTTTGGCGGGCTCGATGAACGACAGTTAAGCTTGCACTTGATCGAGCGCGCGCGCAACTGAAAGAGAAACCGGGACTACCTGAAAGTCTTGAAACACGTACCTTTATACTGTCCGTACGTTTTATTGCCTGATACACTGCAAAAAAACAAGACTTTTATCTTCTTCTACAACTAACGAAATCAAAAATTGCTGCATTTAAATTAAACCTAATAATTGTAAGGCCAGTAATTTTACTGAATTGAAATCAACCGTAGAACGGTTACAAATGTGGCTGATTTTTGATTATAGTTTAACCCACAAAACCTCCTAAAGTAAATTGAAACAAATTGGAACCTATATTAGTAAAAAGGTATATAATTCTGTATGCCTTTGGGATAATAGCCACAGAATTTTAACGGGACAGTGCTAGCGTTCGAGCTTAAAGACTTCCCGTGCAGTTGCCGCCATCGAGGTCGCTTCGACATTTTTGTTTGGGTGCGAATTTCTCAGTGTTCTTCTATTCTACTTGCCGCTCTGTATCGCGGGCAACAAAGAAATCGATGGAAGGAAACACATAGTTTTTCAGTTTACGATTTGCGCCTCTCTTGGAGTACCAGAGTGACAATCAAAACGAAAGCCTACTCTACAACAGATCTAGACTATATACACGGCAGTTATTTGTTGGCCACTTGATCTCCTGAGATATCTACACTATAACTTTACATCAGACTGGATTTATATTATAACAAAAGGCACATGTCTCCAGAATCAAGGCAAGCTAAATGCATTATCCACCAAAAGGCAATCATAACAGTAAATCTTCATTGTGTCCGCACAGTTCCTTGTCACTCTTGTTATGCTTCTAGCCTCTACCAAAGGTAAATCAGGTCGACTAGATGACAGAAACCCAGATCCTCGCGATATGCGAGAACTGTGATGATGGTCTAGGGTCAATTTCCACAGTACATCTCTCAACTTTGAAATTACCAATATATGTGGCCGGCAAGCTACTTAAGCCACCCTCTTCGGCCTCTACCCACAGCTGGTAGTCATTTTGGCCTGTGGTATCCTCTGTGCTGGTGATTGCTTTCCAAATCGGTTTACCAAAAGGCTGGCTTGGCATGTCGTTCAGAATTTCGCTTAGTAGCTTGGTAAAACATAAATCACCTGCTCCTTGTGTTATCGACAAGATATACTTCCCAGTTCCCGTTTGTAGGCTCTGCATATCGGTTCGTCCCATGAAAGTTGCTTGGAAAACCCGTCCCAGAAGCCGTCGATACTGATTCCGTTGCAGCCTGCTCATGTTCAAAACTTGTTGAGGGGGATCGGGCCCTAGAGAGGCCATATAGATAGTTTCGTTCAAAAAACCAGACATCATATCCCTGACTTCGTCTTAACACCTGAGAAGTTAATTTGAGAGTGAAAGAGGAAGTTGCCGGAAAGAATTATCATACTTCATGTCAACAATTTTAGTCATATGACGAGAAAACAGCAATTTCATTGGCCCACATAATAATTACCTGACTTATAGGCAGTAGGACGTCACCGTTTCACAATTGACTTCTTTTATGACGGGTGATTACCGCCAAAATTAAGTTTGGAAATTTATTATGCTGTTTGCTAATGTGGTTTTTAATGTTTTCACCAGGAGTGTTTTCACTGATGTTTGTAATGTTACGAATTGTGTTTAATGTGTTCTCAGTTATGTTCACCAAGAGGTCGATCGCTGTTGTTTTGTCGTTTTTGTATTCGATTATTCGAATTATGTTTGTGTCGTTCCGTATGGTATTACGCGAAATTTCGATGCAAAAATTTGTGTTTTGAATTATGTTCGTCTTAATAGCGTCGCGCACAAATGACGTCACGAAAATGTACCCCCCGGTGTGACTCAGACAAAACATAGGCACGCAAGGCGTGCAAGAGTTATTTTTTATGAAGTCTCGGAGATAGGAGCATTCATGGAGCTGTTTACAGTAATGATTTGGTTAATTTTAGCAAACGTTTTGGTTGCGATGTACAGCAAGAGATAAACTGGGAATTTATGATATACATGGTAAGATAACTAATTAGTATGCCATAAAATTTTTGACTGAAAACTAAAAATAGCAAGCATCTCTTGGGAACAAGTGGTGATGATTTGCCAGCTCTAATTGAATTTACTCCCTTGTGAAAAACAAGTGTCAAATTACCCTTTGTAACTAAAAAATAAAATATCTCCTTATATTTCCATGCAACAACAACAAAACAATCGTTTCCTGTACCTATTGTAAACGTTCGAACTCTTTCAAATCAAAATAGTCTCGTCTCCTCTAAAACATTTCGTAAGAACTAGAAGCAACGATGCGTGACGTCTAATTGAATTTACTGCTTGTGAAAAACAAAAATATCAAGTTACCATTTGTAACTAAAAATAGCAAGCATCTCGTGGGAACAAGTGGTGATGATTTGCCAGCTCTAATTGAATTTACTCCCTTGTGAAAAACAAGTGTCAAATTACCCTTTGTAACGAAAAAATAAAAATATCTCGTTATATTTGCACGCAACAAGAACACAGTAACCGTTACCTGTACCTATTGTAAACGTTCGAACTCAAATCAAAATAGTCTCGTCTCCTCTAAAACATTTCGTAAGAACTAGAAGCAACGATGCGTGACGTCTAATTGAATTTTTATTTGTGAAAAACAAAAATATCAAGTTACCTTTGTAACTAAAAATAAAAACATCTCGCCATTTGCATACAACTACCTCACGCACTGTTTCATACTTCAAGGCTCATCTCGTCCATAACTAAAATCCTAAGCCTAACTCACAGAAAATGCCGAAGTAAACCCAATATATGAATACTTCCTCCTCTTTTATAGAAGAATAAATATGGCAGTTCTGAACTGTATCGGGATCAAATCTTCTCATATACCATTTACTTTTAAAACAAGAAATTTGATTGGCTGTTTATAGTAGATCCGATCTGATTGGTGTGACATACATACATCTCTCACTGACTCACTGATCCATTGACCCGTCCATAACATACTCGACGCGCCGACTAAGAGATATTTTTTTTACAAAAAAATAACTCAACAAACCATTCCGTGCGCTGCTTCTTTGAGAGCAACGTATGGAACAAAGGCGTTCGTGAGCTCTTCAGCGTGATACTCGGCGATTTATTTCGCAATTTGAGGGCCTCTGTAGCTCAAAATGTTAGACCCACAATGTGTACTTTGGGATAATAAATATAATACAGAGTTTGAAGGAGGTCGGCAAAATATGATGGGTTACTCATTCTCATGTATGAATGTTGTTTATAAATACACTTCTCGCATATACTATCATTGTACCCGACATTCAGGTGTATCACTGACAAGAAAGCCAGCAAGCCACTAAAGAAAAACCTCAAAGAAATACCGTAGATCCGAACCGATCGGTTGCCTTGCCTTGCCGTTTAAGTGAGATTGACCCGCTCTATCTTCGCATATAAAATAAGCTTTAGCCCGCGCTATTTATGTTACACGTATCGCGCCAAACATATAACATATCAATCTACGAAACACATTCAGTTGAGGTCTGCTCGCATTCGTTTATTTGGTCGGAGAAACGACTCTATTAAAATCTAGGTCCTCCAAATTACACAGGACACCTAATTCTGCTATGCCTTTGGAATTGCCTCAGAGATAATAATCATGTCCTCCAATTCTATCGTATTTGTTTGTGTGGACGGCTCGGGTTGTCAAATTTGGGAATTTCTGGCGATAGGTCAACTGATAAGTCCTTTTTTCAAGACCAGGAGAAACAGCAGATAAGTTTCTTCGTAAAAAGTTTCCCTGTGAAGAATTCTGATCGGCTAGTCACAACCGCCGCTCAAAAAGTTCTCGACTTCCAATTCCTGAAGTGAGGGTTTTGGGATCTGTCAGACTGTCACTGCGGCTTTGTAAGATCCTCGTGCAATTTGTGACATTTATGCTCTTTTCTGGACACCTTGAAACCGTTTTACATTACCTACGGCAGCATTGTTTACCTTCTAACAATATTTAAGCTAATCAAAAACCTAAACCACCAATCTCTCCTGTTTTGCCTGATTTTCTGGTCTAGAATACAACGCGCTCATACAAAACCTTC
>OZ026598.1:18107200-18192200 GCA_964020085.1 Micromussa lordhowensis
CCTCCGGGACGGTCTCCACTTTGGAAAGTTACCTCCCTAACTGAAACTGCGACGCAACAAACCTTAAGGTACAACTTAATAATTCATATCTCAAAGGCCTTAGCCCACGCGAAAACCAACAAACAAACAAACTGACGCTAACGTAATCTCCTCCGCAGCGCGCGGTATTTTGGGATGTCACGCAACGCTCTTCCCAAAGAAACGCGGGGAGCGTTACGTGACATCCCAAAAACGGCTTCGGAGGAGATTACGTTAGCGTCAGTTTGTTAGACTGATGCTAACGATGCGCCGGTTTCAGTGCCAGGCCCCTTGCGTTCAAGACGGCCTGTTTGTTCGGTCATGATACGAATTAATTTATAACGACCAACTTATCCGATCTTACCCGGCGTATAGATTATTTACTAACTAAGATGCATGATTAATTCGTTGGGTGACTTGTCCATCGATTTGTTTTTCTTCTACGAAAAAAAAGAAAACAGCTAATCATGCGACTCGGCAAGTTTAAGTTCATGCAGATGAACATGGCGCAGGCATGAAGATGTAGTGAGACTGTAAAAAATATTAATTAATCAGAAATCGTGACCGCCAGGCTGATCAAATATATTTCAAGATCGATTTTGGAAACTCTGATGTATACACTGCACTAACCTGTTCCCAGGCTCTCGCCTCTCGGTCAGAGCCCAGTGGGGACGATCGAAAAAGCGGGCGGGTGACCAGCGGGACCAGCGACTCCGGAAGCGGGATCAGCCACTAGAGGGACCCGTCACCCGTCCGCTGAGACAGGCTAAGACTGCACTGAAATCGGAAGTAGTTTTCTTATCGAATGTAATCAATATAGGTTTACGACAACTTCACTTAACTAACAAAATCTATACAGTATCAAAGTGATTACTGTCAGAAATCAGACAGAAACGGCATCTGAGCGGAACTCTTTCGTGTAATACGAGCCGGGCTGTAAACGCGGATTTCGCGTGTGCGAATCGCGTGACTGTGTGAAAACTTTATCTATTTTATCTTTTCCTCATCTGCGCTATATGTGCCACCTCTACTTCCCTTATGGTGATCCGCAGGAAGCGATAAAACACTCTTGTTAGAAGTGAGTCATGACCACAAGAGTTAGATCACGGAACTCATGATCACAAGCCACTCTAGTTTTCGTTTTAGCGGACTATACTTTTACTCAGCGCTGTATGGACTGCATGAAATAAAATACTGCTCCCTACTGTTGTTAGCTATTAAGTGTTAATTGGGCAGGTATGTTTTGCAGGTTGCAGGTTGCAGGTTGCAGGTTGAAAAATGGACTTTTAAGTCTGAGTTAGTCTACTTAGCACTTCGGTTAGCCTGAATAGCACTCCGGTTAGCCTAAATTAGCTTAGGTTGTTTGCGGTTAGCCTTTATACTGGGGTTTTTTCGACTTTAACTCGAATAAACACGTCGTTTCAACCTGCAACCTGCAACCCGCAACCTGCAACCTGCAAAACATACCTGCCGGTGTTAATTATCGAATTACTGTCCGTACATACAGAGTACTGAGAGCTTTTGGCTTTCCAAAAATATGACATCCTGATGTTAAATCAGTTTTTCGAAGGTTACGTGCTGTCTACGTAGAGACGGAAGTTTGATTCTCAGAAATCGAGGAAGCTTATTTAAGCTTTGAAGATAAATTCTATCCATACGGCACAACGTGACAGTTCCTACATGTTAATCACGCGACTATGGTAATTGGTAAACGTACCAACCTGTCCATTTTAACAATCGTACTTCAATTTTTCACTATGTTTAAGTAATTAACGACTTCCGCTCTCTTCCTCTCTGGACTGATATGGAGGGAGCCACATCCACGCAACCTGTAGTCCAACGATTAAGGTCAATCCACGATGGACAAATCATGACAGGTGAATGACGTTATGAAAACACGGGTCTAGATTCGGTCGGAGCAGCTCTCATTGAATCCAAGCTATCTCTTCCAGGAACCGATAGTTTGATTCTCACACTGGAAGTTTCCTTCGTTGTATACGATAAGCTCATCCCCAGTGGGCACGAAAGACCTGTGATCTGCTTAGGGGCGGGCAGAATCACCGACAGGAAAGATCATTGCTATCGTTAAGAAAGTGGCTGGGAACGGACATATTCTGTTACCGAACAAGGGGTTAATTAGATTTATTTTTGTACGCTCAAGAGATATCTAACTATTGTGTTGCCTGACCACGGACCGCAGAAGTTGAACATCTATCATGATGGACTTATAATTTCGTGGTTAGCCAATCTACTCTGGTACAAAGAGAACCATTGCTATCTGACGTTTTACAGCGCAAATGCCGAGTTCTCCTCTTTAAAACAAAGTACTTCGTTGCATGTATATTACATTAGCAACAATCAGGTTTCCTTTTCAGCTAAACTTCGCTGAGGGCAAGCCATTTATTTTTTACTCTGTCATCAAGGGTTAAGTACTTGAAGAAGCGCACATTGCAGGACTCGTCACGCCTTTATCAGTGTCGCCTGTCTGCAGCGAAAGGATCGGAATGTCATTCCACGGAATAAATTACATACTGCCGTAGCTCATCCACTGCTATGAAAGCGATATCCTAAAGTCTAGCCGACGAACGGTTCCATAGAAGATCTCTAATTCAGAATTTCACAGCGTTTACTTTATCAGTGACGTTAATCTGATATCGTCGTTTAGCCTGTTTTATTGCTAATTTGTCTAATTTTCTTACTAGAAAGCCTCCTTAATGCTCCAAATGTTTTCGACGGGCTTTAATTTGTTCAAGTAGGTGACTGAGGATTAACATATCGGCGCATACTTCGGTTACTGAAAGCAGAACAAAACTCTCGATAATTTCAAACTTGCTAGGATCATTTGGGGCGTGCCATTTATTCAACTTCCGGGACAAATGGGCACGGCAATTAGTCAATATAATGTGGCGAAAAAATGGGAATGGATGAAAAGAACGTGCAGAAAACAAAAATATTGTCGTTATTGCTGATTGCTAACGAGATATGTCTGATTAACAATGTATTTGGCATAATTCCGTTGACCAGAGTCGGCAAAGATCTATATCAAACCGTTATTGATCATGTATAATGCATTCCATTTGGCTTGAAGCAAAATAACACTCGTGGAGTATCTGATCATTTTAGCCTTTGCACATTTGCAGGTGCCGCGATCTATCGCGAGGAAAACATTTTGCCAAAAAAGAGTTGAATCACAGATCAGAACTTCCTTTGAAGATTCCTCTCAATTTATTTTTTTCTTTAGCATTTCATTAACATAATATTACTTTTCGGCAATTTTAATTTAAAATCCTGTTACACCTCGTCTTTTATTTAACCTGTTATGATTTCTACAATTTAATTTTTGCTATTGCGGCATTTTTGCGTCTTTTTGACAGCTGGGTAACTTTTCTGCTGTTGTTGCTACAAAACATTACTACAAAAATAAACAGAATATAGAAAGGGTGCTAACAGCCGGTTCCAAAAAGCTACCAACCCTCGCTATTTTTGTATGCAAAAGCACTTTTATGCAGCATTTTGAGCTTTCATATATGAGTTTTGAATGTTCTAGAAATACAGTTTTTTTTTCCGACTGTGATTGTGTAATGGGGCTGAATAGGAAATCCGTCAGATTTGATCAAGTCTCTTCATGTAGCCGCGAGAGCCGTCAATAAGCATCAACCAATCAAAATGCGAGCTATCGGTCATCTGATCGCAAAGTCAACACTCCAGAGTTTCCTTTCGAACAAGAAAAACATGGCGGTGAAATTGATGACTCGTTTGTTTTTGAAGTAGAATTTTTAACGTTGTAGCCCTGGATAAAGGACATAATGGGTTGATTTATACGATGCAGTATATGGTTTGGCTAACTAGACCAGAATGGATAAACATGATCGCTTTCTCGGTGAGTTTTTCGTCTGTAAACTTGAGCCAATTTTATTCAGTGACTGCGTGTGTTGTATCGTTTCTTTGTCCGTGATTTCCATATTTCTTATTTGTCTTCATAATCTTCAAGGCTTGGGCTTGTTTATGTAACTATATTGAAAACATCTAATACTCAAGCGATCTTTTAATCTATGGACGTTTTCTGAACGCCATCCCTCATGTGTAAACTGTATTCTCACCATCGAGTCACTCTCTCTACAGCTATCAACCAAACGCTCCCTGGGTTGGAAGATTTTCTCAAAGTGGTGCTAGGTGGCGAGCCATTGAGTGAGGAAGCGAACAGACAACGAATTGAATTTCTCAGAAGGTTAGAAAGTGTATCGCGACCGCCATCTCTGCCCCCGAGACCTGCAAACTTGAGTGAAATTTATCGCGCGCGCCTCCAACAAAACGAAGCTCCGTCCGGAAGCGGCCTACAAGATGAAAGCAGTGTGTATAAAAACGACAAAACGGTAGACCCATTTCAGTTTGCCTCACAGCAACGTGAATTATCCAGATTTGCTAACCTGTACAAGACCTATGCTCCACAAACGGTAATAATCGGTGAGAAAGGAAATAGAAATGGAGGCTTGTATTTTGCAAGGCCGGGAAACACAAGGGTAAGTGAGGCTTCCTTGAATCAACTCATACGACTTACTTGAAGTTTCTTGATGTATGCTTCAAGGCATAGTCTTTTGGGTTGTCTTAATTTGTATTTATCCCTTGTACGTGACTATATTTATTATTCAAAGCAATATACTTGCCCTCCCTGCCGCGAACTACAGTACCAAGGCATAAATAATTTCGTAAACGTGAACTCGCATATTTAACGATCCTCTGCCAGCGCACCATGAATGAAAAAAAAACTTCTGTACGCTGTGAATATTGCTCTTTTACCCATAAGCTGATTGTCGATGAACCTAACGCAGTGTAGTGAATCACGTCAGGGATATATATAAATTTGTGAAAGTTTACGTAGCTAATACAGTTATCGCGTGGAAATAATATTGATCTGCTCGGTCTATACTTCATCGCCGATAAAGGATTGAAATCCACAAGGTAGATAAGGTGCGGTGTCTTTTCTTCATTGAATTTTAAAATCGTTCTCTTTGTGGAGTTAAACTCTATTAATACAATGAGCTGCTTTTAAATAGACTATAGTCATAGTTTTATTTCAAAAGACACAAAAGACCTTTTGTTCCGTTTATGCTAAATTACTTCAGATCAACACCTAATTTTCAATGGTCTTTCTGGATGGAGAGGGAAGTTTTTGTTTCAGACGGGTGTTACAGTCACCCCCCAAAATTCGGTTCCTTAAATTCAACTTTTGACCTTTCTGAAATACTGTGTATCTATCAAGCTCATTTTAATTTGCAGTTTGTAGAAAAATACTACTTTGATACGTTTGTAATGAATTTCCTCGCTTTACTTTATTGACTTCCTCTTTCCTGTAAGAACCAGTCAGTTACAAAAACAGTTATGGCTAACTGAAAATTATACATCTAGATTGAAAGTGAAAGATATCTCTGACTGACTAGAGGTTTTTTTTTTAAATTTCACATGAATCTTGACCTCTGTCCATGTCAAAATACAGGATAGCGATGATGTTTCAAGAAGAAAGCGATGACATTTTCCACAACTGTAGTGTATGATTTCAAGCACATATCTCAGATCATTGTATAAATGTAATACTGGAATTTTCATGGTATTACCAGAGATTATCTGCTACCACAAAGTTAATTGGCTTAAAAAATTCTCAGATATAGTTCAAAGGGGTTCTTGAAAGTCTGTAGAAATAATATCTTTTTCATAGGTTTTTTTTTACTTGAATGTAAACTGTTGATTCTAACCTTCATTTTAATACGAAATTAAGTATTTCCAAAGACGTCTTACCATTTCAGGTTTCTTTTTGAATTATTGAAAAGTTTACATATGTGTAGAAATACAAAAGTTTATGGTTAAAACAATAATTGTTACTGCAGACATTTTGACATGTTATCTGGCTCAAAAGTGCAACATTAGAATCATGCGAATTTTTGGAAATGTTCTACTAGCAAAAGATACTATATGCAAATATAAAGTGTAGTGTAGATTGTCATGTCATCAGACCATGTCATTTTGATAGACTTTTCAGCATCCCTGCTAAAAGCTTTGAACATTTAATCTAAAAGCTTTGAATGTTCACATCTACAGTGTTAACTTAGTTAATAGGTGTGAATATTGGCCATTCTTTTACACATGAAAGTCCATAATTAGCAATCAGATATTCAAATTGCCAGAGTTTTTTTGTCTTTTTAAAGTTTCACATGAAGAGTCAAGGTCTCTTATTTTGGAGAGTAATTAGTTCATATTACCAGGATAACTATGATGTCATAGTAAACAGTTTCAAGTTACCATTTGCCTAAACATTAAGTTACCCTTGAAAGAACGTGGTTGCTTTTCTGACATTTCTTCCATTAGCAATGCTTACTTGTGGCCTAAACCACTGTATTTTTCTTTGTGTGCATGTTGACCTTGCTTGACATAATTAGCATATTTGACAAGTCTTCTTGAACTACGGCAATTAATACCACATTTGAATTTTTTTCTCAAGGATTGTCTATCACTTAAATTGATTTTCCTAATGAATGAACCAAGCGATCCTCAGATGCTAAGTCTATTTTTTTAATCTAAGCGTACATCAGACACCTTAACTTGGGTCCAAAATGCTATACTTTGGGATTTTCATGTTATACAAATTGGTGCAAAATAATCCTCATAAAACAAGTTAATCCGGATTAAGATTTTGGCAGTCATAAAGCTGAAATTACATCCAGTAAATCACTGAACCATAATCCCTGAGTTATCATTTACTAATTGAATTGAGCAAAATTAAATGACGATCCTGAAAACTGCATTTTTATGCATGGCCAATACATTCCATACAACAGTCGGGTTAAAAAAAAGTGAGGTCTGGTCGTCCGGGACAAGTAGATTTTCCTGCTGGGCAAGTAAATTTTCATTCTCGCTTGCCTAATAGGCAAGGGGTCAGGCAAGTCATCTGCCAACTAAATAACAAAAATAATCCACAACTTGCCCAGGGCAAGCAAAATTTGAGGGCTGCTTGTCCAAAGGGCGGTGGAATTCAATTTTTTTCTGAGCCCTGATATTTACAGTGCCTCTCACCTCGTGATATTTTCCAGTCCTAGTTCAAAAAATGATAAGAGTATAAGCTACATGTAGCAGCATACAAATGTAGCAAATATATTCAGCAACCTATTTAAACATAATAAGTGTCAAGAGTGATTATTTCGAAAATATTATTTTATTGCACTCTCTCTAAGAAATGAACTGAGCTGTTTGAGAGCAACTAAGACCCTGTTCTTTTATTGCTAATGAGCTTACAAGTAATATATTAGTAACAATTAGCCAGGCATCTGTATTATAAACAGTTACTGCCTTCTTGATCTCAAATCAAGCAAAATCTAAAGATGATGATGGACAGATGCACTGTTATTTTCCTGTCATTCAAGAAGCACTCTCATTTTAGTTTGCTACAAAGAGGTTTCTAAATAACCTTCTATTTTTTGGAGTAAGTATTCGCCTGTTGGAAGTTGCTAAGAAAAGCATTATTAAGTAAAGCCAAACACTTTGCGGTTCTGTGATAATCCTGAAGCTTGAAGAATGGATATGGCTGTTTTCTTGTGTACAAGAAGTTGTCAGGGCTGTGCTCTAGAAGCAACCAGGTGCTACAGGCAACTAACTTTGGGCAACTGGAAAAACTTACTTTATTCATATAAGCTTAACAATTGGGAACCATTGGGCTCCTTGTAATTTGTCTTAGACCACAGCCTTGAGGTACATTCACTGCTTTGTGTCTGTCTGATCACTAATAGCAGCTATGCTTGACATTTCAGGATGGCGTTCGAGACTCCATACAGAGTACAAGCAGTACTGAAGATGACCTCTATGAACATCTGAGTTTGAAAAGCACTTCACCCTCTGACCCTGTCAGCTCACAGGATGGCGATGGAACTACCAAAACAGAAGATTCATTTGTGTATCCCAGCCCTCCAAAGACTCCTCAGGAACATTCCTCTATTTACATTCCCACTCGGACAGGCAGTTTGAGGGCTTCCGGAGGCAAAGGCAGGCTGTCTACAGGATGGTAAGTAATACATGAACCACTTAGGAGACAGAAAAATAGATTTATAAGCAGGCTGATGCTCTTTTCGAAAGATTTAAAACAGTCATTATGAACTACAACCTTCCAAGTTTCTTGCTTGAGGGACAACACTGTAGTTACATTTATGGTTTACAGTGAGGACACTTGAACCATGAACACCTAGACTTTTCACCCGCTTTTTTTGGCATCTTCTAATCACAAGGTTACTTCATAACGAGGAATCAAGTCAGAGTGAATATTGAGCTATCATGGCTGAAAAAAGTGAAGTTTTCCACTGGTTGAAATCATTATCTTCAGGAATGAAGCTAGAGAGATTATCTATGCAGTTCGAAAGCAGGGATTTTTGCTCACAAAGACCACTAGCCTACGTCAATTCAGAGGATTTGGACTTGTTCTTTCTGTCTCCTGATAAGCTTTTACTGGCGGAAAGATGTGTGTTGGAGGCTGAACTAAGCAGCATTAAAACAGAGAGTGGCTGTGAATTCAACCTGAAACACCTTGAGCCGAAGCAACTGAATATGACTCCAAGAACAAAAGTTTGGGAAAGCTAAAAGTGACCATGACATATTTGCCGCTTCCCGCCAACGAGCTAAATCAAGTTTCTTTGCTATCATGCATCCCCATCTTAGAAAACAAAACCCTGCTAAGTATGTAGATCGTTCTGCCTTGGATAGAGACTTGATGATTCTCCAGTGAGTGCTGAAAAATAAGGTTCTATTAGAGGAAACTTACAATTGTAGATTGCCAAACGCTATTGAAGAGTATAAACATGGAATTGTTGACCCTCTCCGAGTGCAGTGAACTGAAACGAACGTTTACTACATGCAAATGTTAATCACAGTTGTATCTAAGTGGTACTTTCCTCATTGTATGCTGCAGTGCACTGCACTGTTGATATGTTTATGTTGTGTTTTTATTTTCACTGCGTGTATTCAGTTTTATTCCGACTTCAAATGACATAACAACAAAGCAGTTGCTATTTGCAGCGCTCCAAGCTGTGACTGTTGTGGTCGCCAGGGCGAGTGAAAAAATAATTTGGCAACTAAATTTTACGAGCAGGTTGCCAATTTGGCGACTGGTGCAGTAGAAAAGGCTGATTGTTCATCAACAGAGATTTTTCCAATATAATCACTAAGCCAAACGAATTTAATCACAATTTTTGTTTTTTACCTGTTTCTTTTTTCTTTTATTTACTTTCCTTAACAGTAAATAAGACTGTTCAACAAGAAAAACTGTTTAAAACGAAAACTAACATTGTCAGAACATTCTTCGAACGATTTCAATGTGGGCTTGTTGTGGTCAGCGGTACTAACCCCATGTAAAGTTGCTCAGAGCTGAATTATGCGATTTCGGATCGGCGCATAATTCCGGAAGCCCTGGAAAAGGCTGATTTTTCATCAACAGGGTTTTTCCAATATAATCACTAAGCCAAACAAATTTAATCACAATTTTTGTATGCTTGTCTTTCTTATCTATTTCTTTTTTCTTTTATTTACTTTCCTTAACGGTAAATAAGACCGTTCAACAACAAAAACTGTTGAAAACGAAAACTACCATTGTCAGAACATTCTTCAAACGATTTCAATGTGGGCCCATTCTGGTCAGCAGTACTAACCCCATGTAATGTGGCACATTTGATTTTGGCGACCAAGATTATCATAGTGGCAACCATTTTACAGAGGGAGGTCATTTCTACGGCTCAGCTAGATATCTCCTTCTGAATCACTTTCTCCTCACAGTTCTTTCAGTTATTAAAACGACCATTAACTGTTATCACTGTCAGGGCTCAAAATAATTTTTGAACGGTGGCCGGTCATGTTGACCGGCCAAACCAATTTTAGCTCGGTCATGTCTCGTTTTTGAGCAGTCAAAATATTGAAAATGCTTATTTTGAAGAATTTCCCTATTAAGGACGTTCACGTGAAAATTTTCCAGTCGATAGAATTTTTTTAAAATTTTTACTGCAGGCAGATAATGAGTTACTTGTGCCAGATATGCAAAAAACTTTGGGGGTCACCGTCTTCGTTTCAGAGATAAAGCGTGTGGAAAACTACCCTGATTTCGAAAAATTGGCCCATATAATTGAGCACGCTCTACAGGGATTTACAGTTAAAAATATCGAAGGTGAGTCAACGGAGGCAAACGATCTTAGTCATATTTTGTAGAAGTGGGTCTGTTGCCTAAATAATTTCAAATGTTACTACCGTTTTCACAAAATTTAACCCTTTAAGAGGCATTTGAAACCGCCGCACAGGTGCACAAAGAGCTATTAAGAACAGAATTCGATGGTGCATTTTGCCAAAAATTCAATTTTCTAGTCGATAGATTTTCTTCATTTTTCCCTAAACATAGAAAATTAGTAGAGGAAATGATCTATCCAAAGAAAAATTGGGGTCACCGAACGTCCAAGATCGTTAAATCCAGGCAAAGCTCTAGCAATGGCCATCTGCCTTATCATTTGTTTATTTTCTGACTTAGCACTCATGCATGACATGGCATGTGAATTTGCGTGCACAGTAAGGATGCGCAGAAACAGTTAGTGCGAACGTCCTTAAGCCAAAAATATTGCCTCATATGCACAAAAATGTGTTAAAGAGGATAAAAGTTTTAATCGCTAAAAGTATCACTTAAATATGTTTGATTTTCATTTCCACAGACTGCATTAATTCTACTTGCCTGGGTTAACAACAATAAAAACTCGCTATATTATTTTATTAGAAATGCTCATTTTATCGTAGTTACTCTGCATATAATTGTATATTAACTTACCACTTACACTGAATGCGATTTTGGTTGTAAACACTTCGAGTTTCTACCAAACACTAATAGGACTGCATAGGCTCATGCTACAAGTGAAAGATCGCTGCCTTTGCTCAGCATGCTCGGTCAGCACGTAGGAAATAAACTAAAGAAACGCTAACGAGGACAATTAAATCTGTAACTGCGACGTTGATTGATGCGATGTTCATTGTTGTCTAGTCTGTTTAGCGTATTTACAGAGGTTGATGTTTCCTGTGTTATTTTAGCGAGCCGCTAAGACGCCACAGCATTCACGAAGCTGATGATCATAACCGTCTCATCGGTATTCGCCTATTTTGTAACTACAAGCCGCTGAGATATTTTTATTTTTTCACCGTTTATATTTTCTGGGAATAAAGGAAAATTTTTTTTCTAGTGAATTATTTGGAAACCGCGTACTTGACCGGTCAAAATGACAGCCAAACCCAAATTTTGTCCGGACAAATAGTTATCTTGGCTGGACATTGTCCGGTGACAGGCCGTTATTTTGAGCCCTGACTGTAGTATAAGGCTGGAGTAGCTGATGTTGACAGTGGAGAGATTAAATTTCCCAGAGAAGATCCCTTGCAGGGTGTGGATTATGCTTAAATCCACAAAAATTGTCGCACAAGTGAATAACTGATTGTGTTAATTGTCTAAAAGCTCCTTTTCCTTAGTGTATGGTATATTGATGATTCATACTCTTGTTCATTTTGTATTCTTGAAAACACAAATTAAAACCTCACAAAATATTGTCTATCCAAAACCATGTATGAATAAGGCATTACTACTTCGTCGAGACATAATGTTCATCCATTGCAGGAAACCTCAGCATTTTTCCCCAACAGTGATTTACCAAAAGTCTCTCTATACTTCTAGCTTAAGAAGAGCCATTAGGAGAGTAAACTATCCATGCTCCCAAGTTCAAATCATTCAATTTGGAGTTGAATATGTAACCATCAGTCTACCCTACTTCCATAGCTAATGTAGTACTCTGAGAAAACAAAGTACTGCAATCAAATGAGTATTTATTCCTTATGAGTCAACTCTGCTGTGAGTATACTATAACTTTTTTCACCCCTATGTTTTCTTTTAGGTTTAAGAGAGAGGCAAAATTGAATGAAGAAGTTTATGTGTCGCACTTAAGAGAACCTGTAATCAAAGGATACCTCAAGGATATCAAGGCAAACAAAAGACGCTGGTGTGTTTTACAAGGTAATCGCTTACATATCTTCAAGAACCAAGAAGATCCAGCCATTATGATTTTGTACTTGCCAGAGTGCAACATTGGTGTTGATGATAAGAAGAAGATCAGCTATAGTTTTAGACTGATTCCAGCTGACGGGCCAGGTGTGACGTTAGCCATAGAAGATGGCCACGACCTCTCTCCATGGATGAGTGCGATTATGGCCGCAGCTGTACGACGAAGTAGTATTGACCGGCCTGTCAGTCCTCTGGAAGGGTTATTTTCTTTGGAGCAAGCAAGAGCAGAAAAGCTGCGTGGTTCTGAATTGGATGGTGGAATAGAAGAGGAAACCGAGGACCTAGAAGAGGACATTTATGAAGAACCGAGGGATGATAGTGTGGTAAGCAAGGATTGCTTTATTAAATGTACAAGATTGAATGCTTATCATAATCAGGCACCTCTCTCAAGGGCAAGTGAACAATTATTTTATTTTTAGCAAAGAGGTTTAATCCTTTGACTCCCAAGCACATACATGTATATATGTTGCAGGTCAAAATGAAATTCAGGTTAAAATGATTTTAACCTAATTTGATTCTCAATTTCCTTTGTCTTCTAACCCTAATTAGTATCACCCAACTAGTGGACTAATGCAAATCCTGCTACTAGGGGACTATTAGCAATAGTCATCGAGTACGAAATTCGCCAGTTTTTCTTTCGCTTTTTTTCGCCAAATAAATCTTTTTTCAACTTGCATTTGCAAACTTTATTATTCCCTTTTCTGTCCGACTAGTTGGGTGATACTAAAAAAATTAGACCCTTCGCCCTCAAGGGCCACGGGTCAATAGCCCATTCGGCTTCGCCTCATGGGCTATTGACTTTCGGGCTACAGGTCTAATTGTTAATTATTCATGGTCCGTGAATAATTAGGGTAAAGAACAAAGGAAATTCATTTTAACCTGAATTTCATTTTGACCTGCAACATATACATGTATACGTTCTGAGTGGTAATGCTCTTTGTACCACTTGTGACATCATTAATTTAAATGTCACCAGATATTTGTGATAAGCAGATAGTAGAGCTAGGATACATGTATCTGCACAACAGTCGGTTTTGAATATTGGCATTCTGACGTAGCAAATTGAAAAGCAATGTTATCCATTTTATGAGGTTAAATATACTTATTTAACTTAGTTAACGACTAGGAGCTTTGCTCTGTAGTTGGCGTGGCGATTAGCGTGGCGATTAGCGTGGCGTTGGCGTTTATTAGCGTTATTTGGTGGCGTGTTGTGGCGTTAGTTTTTTGCTAGGGTTTGCGTCACCTTACAGGCCTGAGGCGAGCAGTTTTTCGTGCCCTTCGGGCCAGCGGTCTGTCGTTGCTCTTATGCGTGCGCCTTGCATGTGGTCGTAGTTTTACTGTGTGTAGTGGTTGGGGCGTCCTCAGTTTTTTGGAGTTTTCTAGTGTTTTCTCCCTCCCTCCTCCCCCTTTTATTTCATTACAATGTTTATTATTGTTTATTATTGTTATTATTCCACTGAGCTCCCAGCTCTGTGTGACGGGTGCTTGGGCTGGGGCTGGGTTTGGCGGGCGGGGCTCGTGGCTGGGTTGCGGGTAGGGCAGGCTTTTGGGATGTTCTTGCTACCTGGGTTTCGGGTCGGCAGCTCCAGCCCCTGGGTACCTGGGCACCCAACCTCCATGTGCGACTCAGGCGTTAACCTGGAAAAATGGTGGTAAAATGGCCCATTATACTTATAATTGATCAAGGTTCCATTTCCAGGCTTTGCCCATACTTAACACCCATTTCTTTACGGCAGCCTGAAAGAATATGAAAGGCAAAAGGTAGCGAGAGTAAAAGGGCCGAGTAAAGGGAAGGAAAGGGGCAAGAAAAAAATGTGCAGCGGGCAATCGCCAAAAAAAAACAAGTTTTGGCTTATGTTCATGTTCCAGATTAAAATATTGTACATTTTTGTACCTGATCTTGGGGAAATCTCTCTTTCTAGTAAAAAATAGTTTTGTTTGCAAAACGTAAGCCCTTTAAAAACCACATTCAACCTTTTGAATCAAAAAAAGCTTCCCCTTGAATGTATTGGGTATGCCCATTTGACTGATTTCCAGGACATCTTGTAAAAAAAAAGTGTCAGGATTTCCATTTTTCTCAATAGATCTCCGGCAATGGCCTTTGAAATGAAAGTTGACAGAGCAATTATTGTGAGCAACCGATAAGAGTACTGATGAAGCGCAACACAGTTTTGTAGAACAGCCCCTTGAGATTGATAGAATTTAGTGGTTTTCTTTGTGTGACCATATTCAATACCCGATAAAATTACTGGTAACAACATCAATTGTTTTGGGTTTCTAGGCTTCTTTTTTCGTACAATTCCACCAGTGGATCAGTTTTATTCTTCAATCTTGTATAAATTTCTAAATGCAACTGAAATAAAGTATGTATGTGTGTGTCTACTTTAAAATTAGGTAAATTTGGAGCTACAAATTTTAATCAGTTAGTCCATTGTATAAGCTTTATTATAGTGATATATAGTTTGTGGTGGTTGACTTTAAAACAGTGCAATGTTTGGTATTGGTGTGATCCATTTGAAAACAAATTAATAAAAAAGAATCACTTCTTGTGATGCTTACTCTATTCTCCCTTCTCTGACATTTTGTTAACCATAATATCTTTTTGTTTGTATCTTGATAGTGTGGAACACCATCTTCTCATAGTACCCCTGTGACAACAGAATCTAAGAAGGAGGAGGTGGAGGAGGAGGATGAAGGTTATGATGCACCTCTGCCTCCCCTCCCTATTGACGATGACGATTCCTCTTCTGAAAGCAGCTCAGATGAAGATGAAAGCATGGAGAAAAAAGAGTCTGTTGAAAAGGCGGCAGTAAAGAAGAAAATTTATGATCAAATTCCTCCTGATTTACTGGCAGAACTCACAGCTGGACAACACAAAGGAGGTGATGAAACAAACAAAAGCCAAGATTCTATTTGCGATGAAGGATCAACTAATGACCAATCATTGGACTTCACTGACAGTCACAGTGAACACAGTGGGAATATCAGCAACAGGCACAGCTATATTGAGCCTATAGCGAGTGATGATACTGTTAGCTCTGAACCTAAGGAGGAGAATGTAGAAAATATGTCAAGGAAGAGAACTTCCACAGTTCTCAGCATTAGCATGGAGTCAGTATCTTCTGATACAGAACACAAAGCAAGAACTAGTTCAGTTACTTCTGACACTAGTGTAACTTCCAAAGGTTTGGGCCCCAAAGTGAAGAGAAGAAGAAAACTTGTTCCTGCCGAAGCCGAGCTTCAGTTTCTTCAAGATCCCAGCGCAATGCACAGTGGAATCTTGTATCAGAAGCGCAGGTTGGGAGTCTGGTCAAAACGCTACTGCAAGATTATCGACAGTAGATTCAAGTGTTATCGGTAAGTGGCAATTGTAACATTGATTGGATACAATGGAAACACTGTAGTTACAGTGCGAGTACTTCAACCAAGGCCACCTCACAAAAATTTCCACAAATTTAACGAGTAAACATCGCAGAGGTTAACAACAGTTTTCCAACAAATTATCCTTGTAATGAAGCTGTACGTTACAAAGGCAACATATTCATAATTTGTTGGAAAACTATTGTTAACTCGACAATTATTATTCGTTAAATTTGGAGAAAGTTTTGTTGGGTGGCTTTGGTTAGAGTAGCCGCACTGTAAGTGGTCAAGAACACCTGAAATGAAGACACTTGGTGAAAGGAAGATGGTGATATTAGCCAAACAATGACGCAAATTGGCATCTTTGTGTGTTTCGGTAGTTTGTCTCTGATTCAAAGTCTGCAGTAAACTTTGTTGTTGCTGTGATTGTTTTTGTCTGCAACAACAATCATACATGTTGCTGTCATCTTTTTTTCAGAGAAGATAGTCCTGAAATTTACTTGGGATAATTTACATCATAAATTAGCACCATCACAGATAACACCTTTGATTAAATACATGTTGGTTCAAACTAACAATAACTAAGTAAATGTACTATTTGCAAGATGAAAAAAAAAAGAAACTGTCTTTCAAGGGTTCTGCTTGATGGCAGATGAGGTGATGGTTAGCTACAGATAGTTTGAATGGGAGTGCTAGCTCAGCAATTTGTTGATTTTGTACACTCGTGTCTTCTCAGAAATCCAGCTGACCAGAAACCAAGCCTGAACTTTCCAATTCTTGGTTATGATGTAAGTTTGATCGACAACAAAGAGTCAAGGAAGAGTTACTGCATCAAGATATCGCACCCTAGCCAGGAGACTTATTACTTTGCCACAGATTCACGGGTCTCAATTGAACGTTGGATTGAGGTGCTTTCGTTGGCTGCTACAGGGAGGCTTGACGTGATTGCTCCATATCCCCCTTACTTTTGTGCCGAGCAATCTGGAGATGAGTTGAAAAGCAGATCAAGGGAGTCATTGCTAAGTAGTGAGGTAAGAATTTTTGTAATGTGGTGATGGATATGCATTAATTACCAGTAAAGTGTTCTGAAGTACTAGTTTGTAACATTCTGACTTTTGCCATGACATTGAAATAGCAACATGGATGTTGATAAGATGATGACAAATGGCGATGACTTTTGTCGAACATTGATGTAATTCAACATTGATGTAAGGGCTTTCCAAATTGCAACATGAAAAAGGCCTAAACTCAGGAAGAGGTATATGTGTACATGTGCCCCCCCCCCCCCCCCTAGAAGGGCCCCACATATAAATCTTCATTTTTCCCAAATCAAATCAGGCTCCCTGCCTGTGTATAATATAACAATAGAGTTTATGTTCGCGGGCATAAATATGTTTTGGGCCCGACTTAGACTCATTTTAGCCCGAGCCGCTATACCTTATTTTGCAGCTCTTAGTGCACAGCATAATGTGCAGTAAGTCTTGTATCCCATGTGCATCTCAAAAAGAAATTGAAAAATTGTTGGGTGGTCAACCATATCCTAGGCAGGAGGGGGTCACAATTTTATGACTGTAATGAGCAGATCTTTGCAAGACAATTCTTGTGGCAAACATTCACAGAAATTGATTAAATATTCATAATGTTATGACTTAGTGAGCGAATTGGCACTATTGGGGCTTAAGGTTGTAGTTAACAATTCTCGGTTTTCATGTGACGTAATCATTTTCCAAAATTAAAAATTACCTTTCCTCCTGAGGTTTTAGTTTCATCAGGTAAAAGACCCTATAGGAACTTGAAGTTTCACAACGTTTTAGCTCACAAGGGTTCTTTCTTTTGCAATATAGAGCACGTTTGAATTTCTAAGCTTTGCGTTGCGTGACATGAAAATGGCGCCCAAAGAGGGCTGTCGCTTACATGTAGGTAAAAAGAAGAGTTATCACTTTAGTTTTTTGCGAACTAAAAAGTGCTTGCACTAGAAGAAGCATTTATTTCAATGTGTCGGATGTCTAGAGCAATAATGTTTCGTTTCAATAGCAAAACTCAGTGACAGATGTTTCCGTTACGTTACGGCCGCCATATTTGTGCCCCTCAGAAGGGCACAAACATGGCGTCTCCATACAAAGCTCTATAAATTTGGGTGACACACTTCTGCAAATAACGCGCGAAGGAAACACAGCAGAGACCTGATTCTTGGCGAGGTTGTTTATATATCAATCATCTATCGTATCCAAGATTCTTGACTTTATATATTGAATGCTTACGATTTTTAATTTTAGTCACATGGCTGGTGAAAACCAAGAATATGATTAGAATGCAAGCTCAGTGATTCTATCCACTGACAGTTGTCGAGGGGCAAACCACTTAGTCAGCTTTCAAAGCCAATAGCATCTGAGAGTCTACAGTTTCATTGGCTGACCAATATTTACTTGGTTGAAACATGAAATACTCATACTGCAATACTAATTAAAAGTGAACTGAACCAATAATTCAACAACACACACACCTCACAGACGCACTAATGACTGGCTTCACTTTACATAATGTAAGAAATGGAAAACATTTTTTGTGTTTCTATTGAAATTTGGAAGCATAAGCGGGAGTTTATGAGACCAAAAAAAGATCTGTTAACTTGGGCCATATACAGTTTTCAACGAAGGCTGTAAAAAAGACTAGAACCATGGATGAGTAGTGATAAGTGAACAAAGATGGTGAATTTTAAGCTTGTTAATGAAATGTGAAACATAAATTGATCAACGTAGACAGGTGATTCCACAGCAACTCTAAGCTCTTGTAAACTTCCATTAGTGATTGGTATAATGCAGTAGAAACAAGAAAGATTTATTGTTATTAATTTTGGGGGAATTGCTGAGAGGAAGTTGTCACGTTTATCTTTGCTAGTGTAAAAGTTATTGTTTTTATGTACATTTACAGGGTGTTGTCTTGATTGTTTAACCTCAATGTAAAGTATAAGTAGTAATGTTTTTTTTGTTTCTGTCATCTAACAGGGAAGGCTTTCTGATGATGATAGTGTGGACACTCTGGATGAGTTGGACCCTCCTTCTGAGAAAGGTCAGAGTCTCAGTAGACTTCAAGCAAATGAAGAACAGAAACGTTTACCAACTGAGAAGACAAATGCAGTGCTGCCAAGTGAATCTAGGTATGTACTGTTGACTGCTTTGGAGACACAGTGGTCTTGTGTTCAGTGTACTCGACTCCAGATCGAGCAGTCTGGGTTCGAGCCCAGGCCGGGGACATTGTGTTCTTGGGCAAGACACTAATTTCTTGCAGTGCCTCTCTCCACTCCGGTGTATAAACGGGTACCGGCGAATTCAATGCTGGGGGTAACCCTGCAATGGGCAAGCATCCCATTCAAGGTGGAGTAGAAATACTCCCAGTCACTTCTTGCTACTGAAACTGGAGATAAGCTCCGGCCTGATGAGCCACTTGGCTTGTATGCAGACTTGACTTGACTTTCCACTGCTAGTTCCTCTAGACAGTTAGTAGTGTATCAGCACCAGCATCATGACGTGCGGTGGCCTAACAGTTAGCACGCTGCACTCAGAATCAAACTCAGAAAAATCAGTTCTCAGAAACAAGGAACAAAGTGAAAATCTCGGTATGTGCCAATGGCAGCTGAACCTTTCACTTTGCTCTAAATATTTAATTCAATAAGTTAAATGATCTTGCTAAGCTAACAATTTTGTGCAAGAATTTTCAAGATTTGATCTAAGTGCTGGCCGAATGTTGTTAAACTTGATTATTTTCTCGCGCGCTTTCATGTTCGGCTACTCGACATACCATGTAATAAATGAAGGATTACAAATGATCTAGGTTAAAACTGCTTGCTTTAGAGACTACTTGCAGATTAGTGGGTTTTCAGGAAGGGCTTCTCGCTGGTCCAAAACTATGATCTCCCCTTTGGGATAATATTTTCTATTTTAATGTCATGGTACCAGAATGGCTGCTACAAAAACCCTTTTTTTCTCTTCATTATGTTCATTGTGAGTAGTGTCTCTTTAATGACAAGTGCAAAACAGGATAACAGTTCTTAGAATAATCATCCTGAATTCAATCCTTTCCAGAAATGTGGAAGTTTCAGTCCAAACCGAAGCGAAGTGCCAGGAAGGTGGAGCTGACCAGTCTCCAGAGACTGGAAAGAAAGTTAGGACACAAAAGAAAAGGAAAGAAAAACCAAGAGAAGGAACGAGTAAGAACAACATTATCATTCAACCTGTTGTTTGACTTGAAAAGCAGATTTGGCAGCGTGGTTTCGAAGTGAGAATGTAATTTTCCCAGGAAAGTGTACAACTCGGTCACGTGTGTTTTCTTACGCGTTGCACTTTTTCCCCGCGCTTCGTGCAAGTCACGTGTATTTGCTTGAGTGTTAATCGGTTCGTTGTGTTGCTTACAGTCTGTGAGTGGCCATTGTAGTTGCTTTGATTTGGCTAATTCTGAATAATTTTATTGTTATTATTATTTCAGAAACCCCCTCCACCATGAGTCCCCCTCACAGCATGTTCATCAGTGAGTCTGTTGATGGGCAAGCCAAGCCTGAACCAATGAATGAGGAATACGCTTCGCTTCCTCAAGGCAATGCAAAGGTCAGTTAACTCTCCACACCTATTGTATATTTCCCGAATCTAGTCCAGCGTGTGAGAACGTAGTCTCGATTTCCGCCGCTTACTCGAGTCCAGTCTGCGTTCCTCAACGAGAAGAGTTCGGAGAAGGAGCGCAGTGGCCTTGGTTAGCTCAGTTGGTAAAGCGCCAGTCTGCTGTGCGGGAGGTCGAAGGTTCGAGCCCCAGACCGGACCAATACTCAGGGTCTAAAAATAACTGAGGAGAATGTGCTGCCTTTGTAATTACATCTGCAAATGGCTAGACATTCAAGTCTTCTGGGATAAGGACTATAAACCGTAGGCCCCGTCTCCTACATCTTCAGTGTTACATGGTTAGCAGGGGACGTTAAAGAACCCACACATTTATCGAAAAGAGTAGGGCACGTAGTTCCCGGTGTTGTGGTCTATCTCTAGTTTCACCACACATTTCATGCATGGGTTGGGTGGGTGAGTGAGATCAAAAATATGGACTGATAGCGGCAGCCAGAGGCGCCTTCACAAGCTGACGTCCGATCTCACTCAATAGAATTTTTAACCGCCATGAGACATGATGTGATATGTGCGGTATATAAATTCACATTCATTCATTGGGTTAGTGCGCTCATCTACGGATCGAGCGGTCCGGGTTCGAGCCCTGGCCGGGGACATTGTGTTGTGTTGTTGGGCGAGACACTTTACTCTCACAGTGCCTCTCTCCATCCAGGTGTATGACTGAGTACCGGCGAATTTAGTGCTGGCTGGACTAACATCCCATCTAGAAACCGGGATAAGTTCCAGCCGGTTGAGTCGCTTTGCTCGTTTGCAGACTTTTTTTGTTTCCCATTTTCGAGTCGCACATAGTGATCTCATGCTGTTGCGCTGTTGTTCTAATTTGTTTCTTTTGTTGTTGAATTACAGGAGAGCAGCGAAGAATCTTCCCCAAAGAAAGACAAGCGTTGGACAGACACGTTGAAAAAGAAAAAACTATCACGCGGCCATTCCTGCGACTACAGATTACGAGGAAATGTAACACCGCTCACTCACCCAGACAACGCCAAGAACAAACACCCAAGCATGAGAAGAAAGAATTCACAGACAATTACCAATCTGACGAGTTTATTCGATAGAGAGGGCCGTTTCTGTGGTTATCTCACCGAGGTCAGGTTCAATAAGTTTGGTACGACGCATTTACGAAGGTGGTGTGTTGTTAAGAACGGACTGTTAATCCTCTTCAATAGTGCAAGAGAAGACACTCCTCAAGCAACGCTGTCGCTAGTGGACATGTGGCTTACGGATAAAAGCGAAGAGTCTCGAAAGAAGTTTTGTTTTATGCTCGAGGACAAGGATGGTAACGAGACGACCTTACAGACGACAGTCGAAGAAGATTTCCAGAAGTGGATGGGTATACTCGAGTTGTTCACGGAGTTGCGAGTAGAGAGACCGCAGCCTGAAGTAGCGGCCGAGACGCTCAGTAAAACAGATTCTTGTGCCAGCGATTTGGGAGACGGATCGTTTGAGCGAGGGACATTACGAACAATGAGCTCCCGCGCGGCCGCAAAAATAAAGGACGAAATATATGCCCTGGCTCCCGGGAAGGTTAGAACATCGCTAAGAATGAAGCTATCCCAGAGAAGGAATGTGATTGATTTTTTCCGGAAAACGCACAGCTCGTACGATTTAGAGGGCGGAGCGCCTCCTGAGGGCTCGTCCCTCCCGGAAGCTGATGTCGACACGTTGGCTGTTTTCGGCGGCAATTTGACCCAAGTAGAATCGGACGGGTCAACGAATTCAAGATGGTGTACAATAAGGCAGAAAGAACTGTTGATTTTCTCAGACCGGAAAGCTTCAGATCCACTTCGGAAAATACCTCTGTTAAGATCAGCGTTCAGTGATTTGAGCGATGAGGAAAGCAGCCCGAACAGGTTTCAAATTCGTTTTTCCAACGAAACTCTTGTTTTCGACGCGTGCGATAAATTCGATCACAACCGATGGCTCCGAATGTTGGCTTCGGAGATCGAGAGACGAAACTCGAGCGACGACGACAGGCCGAAGTGCGTCGGTCGGCTGACTTCGCCGACGTTTACGAAAAAGAAGATACTACATCGGAAGACTCGGAGCGAGGCGCTGTCACAAGAAGTAGAGACGCCTGCCTCGGCAACGAAGACGCTTGAAGGTTCTACGAGTTCTACTGATAGACTCATGAGTGGGTATCTTCAGGAGGTCCGTGAAACCCACGGCGCTAGAACTCTTTTGCGACGGTGGTGTGTAGCGACGAGCGAGAAGTTCATCGTGTACGAGAATCAAAACTCCACGAAAGCTTCGTTTGAGTGGGAACTCTCACAAATGACCGTTGAAGATCAGAGCGACATAGATGCAGGGTCGTTTGGGTTTCGTGTCTTTCTTGGCGAGGAAAAGCTGTGTTTTAAAATTATTGACGAAGACTCCGCGCGGCACTGGTTGAGCGTGTTAGCGCGCTATTGCTATTCAGTTTCAGCAAGTGAACCGCTAAGGTCAAATAGCAAAGAGGACAGAAGGCGCTCTGCGAGCGATAACGATCTCAAATCGAAATCGGCCGAAAAGGACCCGGACGTTCTCGAAGTGCTTAGCGAAGGGAGGGCGAGTGGACGAAAGCTCATGCGAAGGGCAACCGAAGATTCCACTTTCTTCCGAAAGTTTAATCGTTCCGAGTTGTTCAAGGCGCCATGGCGAGCGTCCACAGAAAGGCTGGAGGTAAAGATGAGGGATCGGGAACGATCAGGCCGGGCGGCCGCTAATAAGGCCTTGAAAAGGTTCTCTTGTGGTAGTCTGTTCGACAGCAATGGAAAGTACAGCGGCCACCTGATGGAACTTATCACCCACGAGTTGTACAGCAGCCAAGTGCGCAGGTGGTGTGTCCAGAAAGATGATTATTTATACGTTTACGAGAACGAGGCCACTGATGACCCCATCAAGGTTGTTCCTCTCTGTAACGCCAAAGTAGTGGATACCAGTGACGTCGAAGGTTGTATTTACAGATTCAGAGTCGATTATGGCGAGGGGAAGGCTGTGTTTTTCCGAGCACTAACTCGCACCGATTTGGAAAAGTGGACGACTGTCATCTCAGTGAAGACCGCTGTCCTGCTGGACCGGAGCGAGCGCCAGCTCAGACGCAGTCGCACGTTTAGTTCAGAGAAAAGCTCTAGTGAAAGCGAGGTAACCTCGCCGGATAACAGACCCACACGTTCTCTGACTGCCGACTCCGGCTCTTACAATGAAACGGTTTCCATCTGGTCTGCTGATAGCGTCTTTGGTCCAGCAAATGACCCCAGCTCAGCAGGTTTAAAACCTGTTGGTCCAGATGTCGAAACCAGTACATCTCCTGTTGAACGAAAAGATGAACAGTCACCAAATGACCAACGCGAAGATTTGCCTTCAGCCGAAAGAACAGGCTCGGAAGCTGAAATTTCTGATAGCTGCCGAAAAACTGTCACTAGTCTTTCGAGTATCGAAGATTTGGGTCACGTTTACGAGAATTTCTTGGCCTTCGCTTCCGCGATGGCTGAAAGAAGCCCCGAGTTCCAAGAACAGCTTTATCACGTGTATGAGAATGTTACGCAGGCGCTGGACAGAGGAGATCTGGGAAGCACGCAAAACGATGATGGGCAAATTACACAAGAGCTCCCTGAAGAGGTTCATCAAGGAACTAAGGAGGGCAATGATTTGGGAAGCCCTTCGATGGAAATGTCATCAGAGTTCGAGAAGATCAGTTTGCGGGAAAATGAGGAAAAAGACACTTCGTACGAGTACAGATATTCAGGAGTCCAGGGCGAATCCGAGCTGGAGAAAGTTGTGGAGGATGCCCATGAAAACGAGCAACATGTTATGGATGCCGCGACTGAAGACGAGAAGAGTTTGCAGACTGAAGCTAACCAAGATAACGTTGTGGTGAGTGGCGGTTTGATCAGTTTGCGGGAAAATGAGGAACAAGACACTTCGTACGAGTACAGATATTCAGGAACCCAGGGCGAATCCGAGCTGGAGAAAGTTGTGGAGGATGCCTATGAAAACGAGCAACATGTTATGGATGCCGCGACTGAAGACGAGAAGAGTTTGCAGACTGAAGCTAACCAAGATAACGTTGTGGTGAGTGGCGGTTTGATCAGTTTGCTGGAAAATGAGGAACAAGACACTTCGTACGAGTACAGATATTCAGGAACCCAGGGCGAATCCGAGCTGGAGAAAGTTGTGGATGCCAATGAAAGCGAGCAACATGTTATGGATGCCGCGACTGAAGACGAGAAGCGTTTGCAGACTGAAGCTAACCAAGATAACGTCATGGTGAGTGGCGGTTTTACGGGCGAGACTGAGAACGCAGCTGTTGAATGTGTGTCTAGAGGTGCTGAAGAACTGGTGGAAGCTCCAGATAGCAATGGCAGCGATGAAGGCCTTATGAACGAGAATGCTGTTGACGAAAGCGAGCAGGAAACAGTCACGAGCAAAAACGAGAACGACATTGAAGAGTTTCAAGATACTGAGAATGACACAAGATGCATCGATGTTGAGGATCCCATCAGCACCAGTGATGAGTTACAATCGGAGACTGGTGAAAACATGAATGAAGCGACAACAGGTGAATCGTCCCTGCAACATGAAAGCGTTCGAGAAGATTCTTCCAGCCGTCGTCTGGTTCGTGTTGACGATGTAAGTACTATTGAAACGGAAGAGAGCTCGCTTTATCTGGTGGAACAAGTGAGCGACCAAGTGTGCGGGAGAGAAATCGACAGTGAGCAGTTTAGCGAGCCTGTTGTTGACTCAAGCGACGTGTTAGATGCTGTACGAGTTTCAACCCCGTGTTACAACAATAATTCTGTGTCTCCGCTTTTGGAACGTGATTGTCTTGCTTCGGCTGTTGACGAGCCGGCTTCAAACGAGGACGATGAAAGAAGGACCTCGAATATTGAAGACCAAGATTCTAACAATGCTCCTGAATGTGCTGGAAATGATTTCAATGTTGGAAACGACGATGAAAGTTTGAACAAGCTCGAGGTCCCTGAAACTGAGCCACCGCGTTTTACTGCAGCGGAAAACGACGATTATCAGAAGGAACTTCAAGATGTTGAGCGTGGCACTGAAGGAGACAAAACGTGGAATAATGCAGAGAGAATCCTTGACGCGACTGAGAATGTTTGTGCGGCTGAATCTCTCGAGTTATCTTTACCAGCTACGTTGAAATGCTCCAAAGAAGCCGAGGTTCGCTGTGAACAAACTCTTGCGTCGGAGGTTTACGTATCTGAGCACGCGCAGATTTGGGAAGAAGCTGTGACGCGCGTAGATGAAAGTCCTTCTTCGACAACGCAAGACTTCGAACATGAAAGCCACGCCCTGCTAGAATCACCAAACAGTGATCTTGAAAGTGGAGACTTTACCTCTACACAAAGCAGCCTAGAGGGCGAGCCTAGCGAAATGTGTAATGATTCTTACCAAGAAGACGCCGCCCTTAATAATGTCGCCCAGCCTCTTTCGTCTAGTCTGCCTAGCCAGACCAATCTAGAAGATTCCAGTCCAGAAACTCGGATAGACTCAGTCAATGCTGTTGAGAATTACTCAGAAACGGTTTCGAAAACCAGCCATCTTGAAGAAAAACTTCGCACTGCGTTCGCATTATCTAATGAACATGCTGAAAAATTCCAATCTACAGAGGTATGTTCTAACGATTCTCTTGGCAATGAACCCGTAGAGAATAATTCAGCTCTTCAACAAGATATTGAAGAACCCGAGGATGCTCTGGACGAGGGCATCGAGTTAGAGAAAAGGTGTTCTTCAAGTGAGGGGTATTATACTCCTGAAGATACCTTAGAACTTTTGGTTAGAAGGGATAGTATTGCAGAAGAACAAACTGAGACAGATTGCGAGAGCGAGAGAACTCAAAACAGCAATCCTGAACTTGGTTGTACAAGAGATGAAACAAAGCTAACTGATCCCGAAAGTGTTCTTCAGTCGGAGAAAGAAGATGTAGCGACATCATGCTTAGAACAAAACGATCAGGAGTTTGCCAGAGAACTAGAAACTGATAATACGAACTCAGAAAGCCAGCCTCCTAGCGCCTGGAGTAACCATGACTCGAGCCTGACGAGAAGCCAAATGGATATCCTGAAAGCTGTGACGGCGGCATTCGAGGAGATTCTGGAGCTTCATGGCGATGATAGTGACGCAGATGACACCAGACTCTGACGAGGGTAGAAAACACTACGTTCACTTAGTCAAGGAAAACTTATCAACAGATCAATTAAGTAAACAGACAGCTTCTTCGTGCGCTCAATTTTTCCTCAAGAGAAGTTTAAGATTGGAGCCTAGAAATTCCATTCTGGTGACGGAGATCTACGAGTACGGAATTGGCGCAAGTTCTCTGATTGGCTGTTTCTTGCGTGGGAAAAGTGAGCAATAACCAATCAGAGTCTTTGTAAAATTACGTCATCGACGCGAAATTTTTCGGGTCTAATAAGTGGGTGAAGATTTCTGCGCGGGAAGAGTGACTTCTGTTTACTCAGGCCATAAGCAACTGTCCTCATCATCAAGACACCGGGATAGCCTAAGGTTGATATTTCAAAATTCTAACATGGCACCGAGGGTTTCTGCCAGACTTTAACATTTGTTCTTTTTTTGGCATCAAGTCTCTTTTGAGAATAACCAGCGAGGGGAATGTCAGAGAATTTGCAAGTTGGGGCAAAAAGCCTCGAAGTCATGTTAGAATTTTGATATATCGGAACATGGACTATTGTTCACTGTCGTCCAATGAATCATTCCAGTGTACAAACAGTTCAGTAAGTTTACTCAAAACCCAGCGTGGATGGTCTAAGGGCAAAGGTAACATTTCCACCAGCTTTCACCGCCTAACGGCGTTTGAAACATTCGTCTTTCCAGAGCCGAACATGTGAAGTAAGAAAAAATTTCTAAAGCACTTCGAAACCCCTTTTACTTCTTGACATTGTTTCCTAGAAATGACTTGTTTCCTAGCAGCTCCGCTACTTGAGATTTGTGGGCTCAGTTTTTCAGAAAACGTTGTTCCAATATTCCTTTAAGAAATCGATTTTTTTTATTTAATTACAATTCGCGGTGTATCCGAACTTGAAGGAACATTTCAAGTATGTTTTCAGTATTGATTAGAGCACTGTTACACAATTTGTGTCACAGGATTGTTGTACCGTGGCAAGAATACTTACATGGGCATTACTTGCTTTATCAATGTTGTTAAGTTAGTCTTTTACATTGCTTTGGGTGGAGATGCGACGAAAAGTCCACTTCGTTGTATGTTAGTCAGCTAGGCTAGTACTATTATAATTATTGAGATTTTATTAATGGCTTACCCTATCGCTCACATCCTGTTCTATGGTCGTCTGCATTAATCCCAAGCTTTTCAGTGACGAAAAAAGAACTCTCCAAGCAACAGTATGGTACGTTGAAATACCGAATTATTACGTGTTCTTAAATTGTAGAGATGTTTACCTTTCTGTTACTGATTAAGGCCTGCTTGACTTGGCCATGGCAAAAAAGCCTATACTGCTTTGACGTTTAATGTTTCCGCTTTCGTTTAATGTGCAATCAGAATTTCATCAGCTAAGAGATAAATTTTAATAGTAAGCATCACGTTGCAACAGGTATTTACAGCAATAATATTAAGAAAGTACATAGTCATTTCTGTAGGATATGTTCAAATTCAAATATCACGCGACGTAAATTTGTCACGCAATCACAATTCTCGCTTTGAAAATGATTAATATAATAATAATAATGAATGAATGAATAGATTAACGTTCTGTTAAAACCAGAACTTATTGAAATATCGTGGTCTAATTTGTAATAAGTAAACCGTGCCTTTTCATAAGTTCAAACGTTCAATGATGTGAAAGAAATTTTTTAAGAAATGTATGAATTTAATTTAAATTATAGCTTAGTCTATTTAAGTTTGAAAGAGGAAGTACAGTCTTTGAAATTTTGCAAGGATTATAAATGTACACGTGTTGTAAAGGCGTCTTAAGTGCTCTGTTGACATATGCGTTCATAACAGAATTTATAACTTTCTCGTTCACCCTGTTTCAAATTATACATTTTGAGTAAACACAACGTTTACTGATGCAGGCGTTCTCAAGCTTTTCGGCCAGTGTTTGGTTAAATGACTGGCTGAGAAGTTTGAGGTAATCATAGCTTCTGTAATATATGCTGTACAGTTGAAGTAATGTTCCAAATCATTTCATAGGAACAAAGATGTCTGTTATAGACAATAAAAGAGATGGAAAATGGTTATTGTACGTAATTCTTTAATTTTAAGTTGTTTTTTAACTTAATAGCGGACCTTGAACTCGGATGGTAATAACTATTGAGACTGAGGTCTTTACGGGAAAATGTCAAACCGAGACCTTGAAGTATTGACCTTGGGATAGCGAGGTCATCAAGGTAAGGCCAATATTGGCCAGCGGCCCTCGCACGAGAGGTTATGCAAACAGTTACTTGGCATGCATCTAACTCTTTACCAATTCTGGTCTCGTTGAGGATCATTCTTGGGTCTGAAATAAGGGTGTATTTTCGTGACAACTAAATGGAGCATAACAGGTGCCTCAAAAGTGTTATCGCGTGTTTGTTTCTCTTTGTACACATATTCAATGTGTACCGTGTCAGGAACTACGAAATGAGACTGGGTAACTTCGTATTATATCGGCAGGTACCGTTGACGAAAAGAGAAAACGTTGAGTACATTTAAGACTACCCCGCTGCTCTTCAATACTGGACAGCATGTAAGTACACAGACTGTGCACCAAACCAACCGATGTGCAGGGAAGGCCTGGGAAGCATATAAACCTGTATATTTGAGTGTCACGCTTAACTAGGAGCTGCTTTCCATGTATGGTAACTCGTCACGTGACATCGAGTCTAAAGAAAACGGTACCCTCTTATTACCTTACTCGTCTCTGAAGGACTGGTACAGACAAAGACTTCTGATTTCAAGGAAGAGCTTTTATCCGTTTAGGAATCCGATACATGTAGATAGCTTTATTTTGAAAATTGCCACTTGTACTAAGTTCTTAAAACTGTTGAATTAGGGACACTGAAATCAAAATAATACTATGAAACTTAAAATAATACTAGGTTTCAGAAGTTCAAACTGGGACGAACAGAGAAATGTAAAAATCAAACTGGTTTAATTCATTTTTTAAATTGGCGGATTACAAATTTTTTTTGAATTGGCGGATTACAACTGAGGTAATTGATCCACCATTCCACTTACTCAATGAGAAAACAAATCACCTCTCCATGAAATTTCAAGAATGCAATTTTCTCATTATCTGAGCGAAACAGTTGATCACCCTCTAAGTTAAAACATAGCTATCTACATGCTTGGTTGAATGCTTTGTATGGGAAGATATTTCCAATTTGTACCACACCAGGAGCTCGTAAACCTGCTGTGTTGATTATGACAAGATTTGCCTGCTTTGCGCACGTATTCTTCACTGCTTCAAGTTTTAAATTCTAATTAGAAGATTACGTACAAAGCACATGGAACTTTCGCGGGAAATGGGTGAACTTTACCTCTTGGGGCCAGCGGTCGATTGGGTATGTCATGTACCCCTTACTATAGTATAGAGTGTAGTGCAAAGCAAGATGGCCGATGGATGAAGATTTGCGAATCTGACTCGAATTTAGGCCTAAAAATATGCCATTTACCCCTGCCATGTTTTATTACTTCCTCTCCAATGTGATGTCATAATATAAGACTTAGGCTTTACCCGGAGATACCGGCAGTGTCGCAAAGATTCTTGTTTACAAACAATTCTTGAACGATCATCTATCTATCCTAACCGCGATCGTGTGAGGCATTTATGTTCTAATTCACCCTTCTTTTTTATTTGCAGATCCACTGTTTGAAGACAGAACGTGCGACTAAGTGATGAGCGTTTACTATTTTTGGTCGTAGCAACATCTCATGGATTCCTCATTCAATCTGTTTGTGTTATATTTGGAATTCTTACATCATGATCTCATAAACGAACTTAACCATGCGAGCGATCGCTTCCCAAAACATCTCAGACACAACATGAAAAAACTATGTCTTATGTTCAGTGTCCCTTTACGGCTCTATCAACTCGATTACTGCAGTTTCATCTTGTAGTCGCTGGTGTCTGTTTCCTTGGCTTTGCTGTGGATATTGAGAACTCCTTTTGTAAATGCGAGGACTTCCCGATACAGGATCGGCCGTTTGTAGCGATTTGGAACGCCCCGACGGGTGGGTGTTATGTTAACTACAGCGTCAACATCAATTTGAGAGATTTTGACATCCTCGAGAATCCGAAGCAAACTTGGGATGGAAAATACGTTACGGTATTATATAATGCACAGCTGGGATTGTATCCGTATTTCACGAACGAGCAAGGAACAAATAGCTATAATGGAGGAATGCCCCAGGTAAACATGTGACCGTAATTACCTCGTTTCAGGTCATTGATTTTTCTTAAACTTCACTCTTTTTAGCCTCAAAGTTTACTGTTCAAGCTGAAATATCGAAGACAATTTCTTTAATTCTTCAGGGTTTTCAGTCATTATATTACAGGATTTGTATGTTTGTTTATGTTCATCTTACCAATGTTTACTACCCACTTAAAAATAACCATTCAGTCAATTGAGGTCATTTGTGTACATTACCTGCAAGTTGCTATAAATTTCCTAGACTGAAATCCGAAACATTTTGTTATTATTTTTTACCTTGAAGTTATGACATGCTGTAACAATTGTTTTCTTATTTTTCAGCTAATAAATTTAGCTGCACATCTACAGAAAATGAAAAAAGACGTTATTAGAAAAATTCCAGACCCAGATTATAGTGGTTTGGCAATTATTGATTGGGAAGGCTGGCGCCCAACATGGGACAGGAATTTTGACTCAAAAAGAATTTATCAAAGCAGATCCATAGAACTTGTTCAAGAAAAACACCCAGAGTGGTCAATGGAGGAAGTGATTAAGGAAGCGAAACAAGACTTTGAAAGTTCTGCTCGTGGGTTAATGGAAAGTTCTATAAAGTTAGCGAGACAGCTGAGACCCAAAGGATTGTGGGGTTTCTATGGATTCCCTGATTGTTTTGGAAAAGGTGAAACAAATTACCGTTGCTCTTATGAGGTAGGCTTGGTGTATTTTGTATTTTTTTTTGCATAGTAAATTAATTCTCTTTACACTCTAATAGTCTACTTGTGACACATGGAAAATCATGTTTATGACAAAATCATGTTTCTTGATCAGGGCGGAGTTGTTTGAATGCCAATTAATGCTAACCCAGGATTAAAAGTTAACCAAAGTATAAATTTGTCTTCTATAAAAATGTTTTTCACTTCTTATGTTTTGTTTAGTTTGAGATTATAGAAGTTCAAAACTGAAGGACAAACAGTGTAAACAGAAAAACTCACCGAAAAGTTACAAAACTGAAAATATCAAAATTCTCGCTAATCCTGGGTTAGCTTAATCAGGCTTTGAACAACCCGGTCCAGTAGCCAAAGATGAATGATTTACATCTTTTAATGTTCCTACAATATCACAGTTTACTTTAACAATTTATTATTTTATTAATTGATTCTGTAAATTTTAGACCCTTTGCAGCTGGGGTCACGTGACAAAATTGGTGCTAAGAATTTTTATTAATGGCTATAACTTCAAGAATTCCAGAAATGGAAAGGGCATATTGAAATAGCAAAATTGCCAAGTTTGAAGCCCCTGGCATTGCAGGCTTTCCTGTAAAACCGTGAACACCAGAGAAAATTTCTGGAATGTTTATTGTTTCGCTACCAATCAGATGCAAGATGAAACTGCAACATGATTCACCCGTGAAGTACCCTTTACAACATCCTATTTATCACTCTTTTGGTTCTCTCTGAAAAAGTGCTATGTTTTTACTATAGGCAAAAACCATTCAAAAACCAACCTACCAAACAGACCTAAAAGCGAGTGTAAATTGTCTGATCAAAAACCACCAATCACAGCTCACTAAGCATGACCTTTTGAACTGCATGTGAAACAAACACCGGTCAGCATCACTTGTGATTGGCTCATTTTTTTGCTCGCAGACGCATTGTCTAGTCTAGCTGTGTCTGATCCTGTCTACTTGGTGAAATCACTTTTCCGTATTAAATATATCATTCATATCTATCATTTGCTGATACATAAGCTTATATAGAAAAAGAACAATTTCCGTATTTGAGAACGGTTAAAATTGAAGATTTGTCATGGAAGAAAAAGCCAGCTTATTGTTTCGTGCCTAGTCATGACTAATCCATGCAGCGGTTTGGCAGTTCTCTTTTGCAGTTTCATCTCACATCTGATTGGTCACAAAACAATAAACATTCCAGAAATTTTCTCTGGTGTTCACGGTTTTACAAGAAAGACTGTAAAGAGCAAGTTTATACAACAGTTTTAATTTTGGGAAAATTTAGAGGATATCTATGGAAAATGTTGCTTGAGAGCAAGGTGTTACTCTCCCAACATACATACATTCTTTTATTTTCTAATAATTATTTGTACAAATTGGACATGCCCACAGGTAGCTAGCTAATCTAGGTGGGTCATGTCTTAACTAAAAAGAAAAAGATAAGTACAGAAGTTAACAGAAATCAGGAAACTAACTAGAGAGAGTACGTATACAAGTTTACAGAATTCAAAAATCTAGAAGTTAACTAAAGGAAATTAAGGAAATTAACTAGAGAGAGTACGTATACAAGTTTACAGAATTCAAAAATCTAGAAGTTAACTAAAGGAAATTAAGGAAATTAACTAGAGAGAGTACGTATACAAGTTTACAGAATTCAAAATTCTAGAAGTTAACTAAAGGAAATTAAGGAAATTAACTAGAGAGAGTACGTATACAAGTTTACAGAATTTAAAAATCTAGAAGTTAACTAAAGGAAATTAAGGAAATTAACTAGAGAGAGTATGTATACAAGTTTACAGAATTCAAAAATCTAGAAGTTAACTAAAAAGAGTAGGTATAGTTGTTATTCTGAAAATACATAAAAACCTCAAGAAAATTTGACCTTTTGAATAACGTTTCGTATGTCAAGATAGGAGTCTTCAGAAGACAGAATGTTGAAAAGTACTCTTTTAATTTTTCTTTTAAAGTCATGTTTTGAAAGATTCCTTAATGTAAGAGGCATCTCGTTCCAAATTTTTGTTCCAACAATTTTTTCCATACAAATCTTCTTAATTTTTTAAAAATTCAAACCATTGTAAAATCTTATTCTTTAGGCCAGGGGCCTCAAACTTGGCCATTTTGATTTTTTGGACATGTTTTTTCCATTTCTGGCATTCTTTAAGTTATAACCCATAACTTTATAAAAAAAGTAGGTCATGTGATGGCCTAGCTGCAAAGGGCTTCAAATTTCAAGATAGTTTGGTTTTATCAACTGAGTTGATAATGTGAATTGGCCACGGTAAAGAGATTCGAAAGCTGACGTTTCAGGCGTTAGCCCTTTGTCGGAGCGAGACACACCAGTTGTATGCAAGGTAATGTTTTATCTGAATAGAAGGACGAGTCTCTTAAAGACCTTCTGGTCAGAGCTAAAATTCCTTCGCACATTTAACAACAACATTTTGGAGTTATAAATGGTAAGGGTCAAGTGACAATATCACAAAACTTAAACAGACAAACAATGTGTTAAAATTGGAACCAAATTACTTTGATGTTCAATTACAGCTTTGAAAAAAGGTATTGTTAATAAAGCAAGCAACTTAAACCCAGTTCTCTTCATCTGGCCTAAAAACATTCCTAGGACATTTGCCTTGCACGTTATCTGTCCATCAAAGATTACAGTTTCCCTCCAGCTTTACTCTTGGAAAACTCTTTGCTTTTCAGGACAGATAATGCCAAAATGAGGCTTATGTAATGAAGATCCCATGGACTCAAACCCAATAATTTTTAAGAAATAGAAAACATGTGCCTTGTTTCTATCAAGTTTTAGTATAAATCTACTAGCGTTCTATCACGAAGGCCGTTCTCTGATTGGCTACGCTACTCACTTTCTATTCTGTGATAGATAGTGAGTAGCGTAACAGTGTGCACTTGTTAACAAAATGACGGCCGTTCCTTGGCGTTTTCGAAGTGTTAAGAAGAGGATTTAGATTAAGTTTTGAACGACTCTAGTAGATTTATACTAAAACAATTAGATTATTCGCTCTCGATTTCTATCACGTGATAGAAATCTTGAGCTCACAATCTAATTGTTAAATAGATACACAAGTGAAGTTTGGGAGAACGAGAAATGCTGCGGGAACACGAGCCACAGGCGAGTGTTTTCACAGCTTTTTCAAGTTCTCCCAAACTTTCACAAGGAACACGGAGAACATGTTTCTATTTCGTTTAGAAAATTCCGCGACAAAGAAAAAGAAAAACAACTTGTTTACTTTGATCATCAAAATGTAAATTCTCTTTGTTCGCGCCAACATTACGTCAACAGCTTGTGCTAGTTCTGTGTTTCTATTGAGTTATAGAAACATGGTTTTAAACCAATCAGCTTGTGTATTTGCTTTGGGTTACTTTTTAATATACAATAATAGTTGTTTCTAAATCACAGACACAACTGAAAGATTCATTTCTTTAATTGACAAACTAAGTTCCTTTGTTTTCAGAACCAAGAACTGAACAACAAATTGAAATGGTTGTTTTCAAGCAGCACAGCACTTTATCCATCTGTTTATATGTATGATCAGCAGTCTTCAAATAAAGCGTTTGCATATGGCCGACTGGAAGAAGCATTCAGACTAGCAACGTGGGTTTCAAAGGAAAAAAATAGAAGAGTACCTGTGTTTCCTTATTTTCGACATTTGTACGAAGGAAAACCACTGGAGTTTGACTACCTCACTGATGTAAGAAATAATTGAATTTTGTGTTGTCATTTACACTGCATACGTGCCTAGTGGTTCATCAGGCCGGAGCTTATCCCGGTTTCAGTAGCATGAAGCGGCTAGGAGTATTTCTACTCCCCCCTGGATGGGATGCTAGTCCATCACAGGGTTACCCCCAGCATCAAATTCGCCGGTACCCATTTATACACCTGGGTGGAGAGAGGCACCATGAGAGTAAAGTGTCTTGCCTAAGAACATAACACAATGTCCCCGGCCAGGGCTCGAACCCAGAGTGCTTGCTCCGGAGTCGAGCGCACTAACCATGAGGCCACCGCGCCCCCACTGTCATTTACACTGCTTAACATTTTCTCTGCAAGCAACACTTAGGACATGTTTTTCCTTTTTGAGAACAGCATCTTGATTTCATATTAGTTATTTCTTAGAGAGTGGAAAGTGTGATGGCACTTTGCACTTCCTCTCTCCACCCCAGGTGTATAAATGGGTACCAACAAATTTAATACTGGGGGTGGGTAACTCTACAATGGACAAGTATCATGCTATCCAAAGGGAAGAGAAATTCTCTTGCGTAGCTGTGGAAACAGAGAGAAGCCTTGGCAAAATGGGTCGCTTTGACCTGACATGAACCTTACTTTACCTTCACTACCTGTTCTGGAGTATTCTCTCAGACTTCCTTGGAGGCCAGGAACATTTAAACAGCCCTTTCATAAAATCCTGGCAGCCTTCACTTCTGCAATGCTCCTCCCCCTAAAATAAACTGACAGACGTTCCTTTTCCATTTGGCGAGTGTCGAAATTGTTGACAGGTCATCAGCATGGCAACAACGACTTATTCTTGAGGCTTGGCATTCCGTGCGAGACATGAACGCTATAAACGAACACATAGTGCTTCCAAACGTTTACAATAGCATAAAGAATTTGTAGAAGTAATTAAGAATGCTCGAGAGACTTTTGTTTTAACTTTTAAAATATTCTTTTGAGGTACAATGTAATATTAACATACATCATATACCATCAGGACGCTGTTAAACATTTTATCTTTTGCTGAAGAAGGCAACAGCAGTTGCCAAAACGTCCAACACAATATTTTAGCCAGTGTCAACCTTTTTAAATATCTTTTTATCTAGTTTTTAACTTGCCTGGCTACAACCAAGCATTTTTAGTTCCTTTTCAGTATTTCCACTTTTCCTCTTTTGTACTGAGTTTTATTATTATCTGGCTGCTCTTTTAGGTTGATCTGCGTAATTCAATTGGTCAGGCAGCTGATATGGGTGCAGCGGGCGTGGTGATGTGGGGTAATAGGCGTGATGAGAACACCTCTCCTGCCGTATGCCAGGAACTTAATGACTACATTAAAACAAAACTTGGTCCTTACTTAGAATCTCTGAGGCATCAACTGGAGACCTGTAGTGAGAAGAAATGTAATGGTAGAGGGAGATGCGTCGATAGAAGATTGATTTCGTCAAGATGGGTATCTGACGAGCCAAGTTTGTATGGACAAACATGCAAAGGATCGCCAAAATTGTTTTCTCCAAGCATACGACAACACTCTGCAGTCCACAGACTACATCATGGTAAATAAAAACTTTGCTCTTTGTTTCATTTATGAATTTTAAAAGCATAAACAACCAAAACTAACATCTAAAGTATGTGTTTATAGACCTTTTGACAGCATTTGTTTGGTACATGTAGTTACACAGCTAACATTACTGTCTCTGTATGAGAATACCATACCATTGCGGGGCAGGGATAGCACAGCGACTAGATAGTTCACATCCCACCAATGTGACCCGAGTTGAATTCCGGCCTGGTGCCATATGTGGGTTGAGTTGTTGGTTCTCGCCTTTCTCTGAGGGCTTTACTCCAGGTTTTCTTCCCTCCACAAAAACCAGCATCTTCAAATTCCAGTTTGACCTGGGTAGAGGATCTGCATGAAAACTAGCTAAGGCTGATGTGGCTTCCTCTGTAAATAGTGTAATCTATTTCATTTTTTTTTATTTTTATTTATATCAAATATTACTTCCAGAATGTAGTATAGTAAACGAGAGAATGCCAAATAACAAAGAAGGGAGTGTTTTAGACATACGCTAATATATCTACATCTACATTAAATTTTGATAAGTTTTATCGAGTCAGCAGAAACTATATACAGTTATCACACTAACTATGAAGTAGTGCTAATTAAAATATCAAGTGTAATAGAAAACTTCACATAAGAATATGTAAATAATAATAATAATAAGAGCAAATAAATGATAATACCAATAATAGAAAAACTCGTTATATCTAACCAACTAAACTCGTAAGTAATTGCTTAATTTGGACTAAAACATTTTAAGGATTCTGGGGTTACAGCATCAGAGGGGAGACTATTCCATTCTGTGACAGTTCTAGGAAATATCATGAAAATTTTGAGTTAGTGCAAATGGAGGAGAGTGGCGGTCAAATGACTCCCAAACTTTTAACTCTTTCTGATCCGGTGGTGTTTTGGCAAAAAACTATTCTTATAACTTGTTTTTTTTAGCCCAGTGCACACCTGAAGCTTTAAGTTTCCATTGCATTTCAGATAATCAAGCAAAGAACCGCCAAAGCGACGACGAGAATTCCAAGCTATCAGTGGCAAATAAAACACATCATAATAAACATGGATTGGACTCCAAACAAAGAACTTTTTTGATGAAAGAGCTTGCGGTACTTAACGCTACCGGAGCAAAGAAAGTATTTCTCGATTCTCGTCATCGCAACTCTTCAAATGCAAAAGACTTTGTGGTTTTCATGTCCACCTCAGATTCAGCAGTGGAGGTTAACAAGGCTCCTCAAGAACAGAAAAATACTGAGGGAGGGGTAGTGGCTACCAGCGGGTTACACTATCATGACCAATACAATGATAGGTAAGATATGGAAGTTTAATGTTACGTCTACACTTTTGGAAGTGCAGTGGCCTTGTAGTGTGTTCACTGGACTCCGGATCCAGCGCTCCGGGCTCGAGCCCTCGCCGAGATCATTGTGTTGTGTTCCTGGACAAGACACGTGGGTACTTGCGAATTTAATGCTGGGGGTAGCCCTGTGATGGACTAGTATCCCATCCCTGGGGAAGTACTGATAAATACTCCAAGAAGCTTCGTATTACTAAAACTGGGGCAAACTACGGGGCTACGGGACGCTTTGGTACGATAGAGACTTGCACTTGGTTCAAAGTGGCCCAGTCAAGTCGTTTCTTGTTACGTGAACCTAGGAAAACTAGCGCTGGCCTTGATGATTCACAGAACAAACATAGCTTATCTATCTTTATGATAATTAAAAAGGAATATACTTTACATATTGATATAACAGCGGAGGGGGTGGTTGGGCACTATTTCTTCTCGCTTTTAATCGCTGTAGACCAATCAAGCCCAACCAAGCCCTCCCTCTCAGATTCAAACTCTGATTTTGTCCTATTTTATTTTGTTTCCTCAGTCCCAGTTTTACTCAAACAGCAGTCAAGGGAGCTCTAGCGCCAAATAAGCTGAACATGCGCTGTAATGAATCGTCACCAGAGAGTACGGACTGTGAGATCATGAAAGAGAGTCCCGCGGCTTACACCAGCAGCTTTCACTTCCCCCACACATATGTGGTGTTTATTTGTGTGTCTCTTGCCTCAGCCCTTCTCGTGTCATCAGCTTTCATTATGAGTTATTATTACTGTAATATTCGCAAGAGAGTGGAAGAAGATGAAGATATTCCTCGCGGGGACGACTGAACACTCACTGGATAACAAAATTGCTTTCGTGAAGAGCAAACAAGTTGAATTTAACGCGGGCAAGGAAAGAGGCGTCCAGGAATGATCTCTTTGGGAGACTATGACAACAGATAAACAACAACAGCAGCAGCAATAATGAACAATTTATATATACCTACAAGTACATAAGATTGCTGACCTTAATAAGACGACTGAACGAACCATCAATTAATAAGAGGTCGAACAAAAAAATCTGGTCATATAAAGGGCTTTTTTGCGAAAAAGGAATGCCTGGCTAAGCTTTTCTTTAAACTCTACCACATAGAGAACTTAACAACCCCGCTTTAAACGCGAATTTTCAGTCAGTCTGTTTACCCATCGACATGCCTGTGTCATCTGTCCAGCCCTGTGCTGACCGATGGCCGTGGGAAATACCGAATTTAGCGTAAAAAACTATTTTGGTCGAATTTGATGTCAGTGTTGACCTTTTCTTTTCTGTGACTCAGTGTATGAAGTTCGGTTATGACATCCGTGCGCTTCGCCTAGAGAATTAATCCCAGTAACAAAACATTTACGGAACTGTCCGTGAAGTATAGATGTGGCCCTAGATTAAATCTCATTAACAGTCACTTGCCAAGGTCACACGTATTGAGTTTTATTTTTCTACCCGTGGATCATAGCCTGAAACATGAGCTTTGTCTTTTAAGCTAAGCTCTTGACTAGCTACATCCGTCGCCAGTTACGTAAGAATCACGAAATATTAGACAACATTTTTGACGTGGTAAATTATTTTCAAGCATAAGGAAGGAAATCAGGTAGAAAACACCAACGAGGTGGTAAATGAGTTAGTGGTAGGATTTGTGAGACTGGAGAAGATAGAGATTGTTTTTTTTTTAAAATCAGTGTTTGTCTTGTGCGTTGGAAAGTGTTTTTCTTGGCCGGTCCGACAGGCTGACTAAGCAGCCAGTGACAGTCGATGTGAAGAATCGTGTCGACCTCTTTCTAGTGATAATTGAGAAGAGGTTATTTATAAGGTACGGAGAAAAGCCCAGGCTTTGGACAAAGTGACCAAATTCAGTTTGATGGTGCAATGAAGAGCCTTGTAGCGAAGCTTAGCAAACCGTTGGTCTGTCTCGAGGCTGACAAGTTAGGCTGTCTGTTTGCGAGGTGAATTCCTTACCCTTTGAATCAGTGTGATCAGGAAGTATTTTCACTTGAGGAACTCCGGATGCATCAAATTTAACTCTTTTTGAGCAAAACTTAATGCAATGCATTTGACGCGACAATGTCAGTTTAACAAACCTGTTTTTACCGAAACCTTTGTCTGAAGTAATCCTACACGTAAAGCTTATTTACATATTCACGACAGTGGCGGGGCGGGTATTTTGTATCAAAAGTGATTAAAATTGGTATTTGAATAACCTCTATGTCGTTGCTTTTGTTATAGAATGGGTAAGATCATGCTATACCAGAGGAAAATAATATCACTCGCGTGGGTCGATGTTTATAGTGTTGGGTTTTACCAGCAAAATCAACAACTAAGGCGCACGACCGACCTCCAGGGTACATTACCACTATTTTTAGCAAATTTTAAAGTTTTATAATTATATACATCGAGGGAGGATTTAGTCGCCACGTAGTTAAAGATTTGGTGATATTGTAGAATGCATGGCTTGGGTAACATGGCTGTAAGCAAGAATTTTACAGAGGATTAAAGTAAACTCGAATTTTTAACTCAATAAACCTTATACTATAGCATCTAACCTCCAAATCGTTTGTCGCAAAGTGACGGTTTGCGAGTCATACGTATTTTAGGTTAGAATTAAAGATCACATTGATTCTACACTTCTAGGGGGGTTTATAGTTTTCTATAGCAGTTTTCAGTGCCGGGAAAGAAAAACTTGATAGAAAACACGAAAGCCGAAATAATAAAACATAAACGAAGACGACTCGGGGCGAAGTAAAAATGAAGTTCCTCTAAGCGTGATTGCGACAAGCGCAAAGTTCTAATTTAACAAGTAATGATATAAAAGTTTACAGAAGCTCAATGGTCGTTGGCAAATTTCTGCGTTCGTTTGCCTCGCGTTTTTGTGAAGAAAAAAGCCTCAATAAAACGTGATGATTCAAAAAACCGAACTACAGCCGTATAGGTTTTTGCTTGGAATTTAATTTTTCAACCCAGCACATTTTCAGCAAACCAGCGTAAATGTTCTACCGTCAATGTTCTTGCTTTGGAATTTGACACTTTTCTTTACTTAGTCAAAGCTGTCTGAACACCTATAAAGCGCATATATTTCGTTCTAAGTTTGGAATTTAAGGATGATGGAAGCTGGTAGTTAAGTAGTATGTCACCCTTATCTATTTCGCTTGGATACGGCTGACTTGGACAAATAGCTCTCCTTTCCTGGCCTTTGGAAAGAATCTGTGCGAATAAATGACTGACAACATTATGTCAAATCAAGCTACAATTGTAGATACTAACACAATCCAACTTCATGACGCCACCAAGATACAGTAATTCCCCCGACATAACGCCCCTTATATATAAAACATAACGCCCCCTAAATATCAGACATAACGCCCCTTATCATTAAGATATACCGCCCCCGATAGAAAGATTGTCACAAAACACCCTAGATCCAAACGAAAAACGATAAGCTTACGTACAATCGAAAACAACAACACGAACCCTACATAACAACAAAGACACTTTGTCGAGTGCGACCATTATATACACTCTACCATCGAGGGGGTCGAAATCGCGTCAGTTAAATCAATGAATTATAAATCTAGCCTGTATAAGCATCGATTTCATGTGTGAGATCTCATATAACACGGACATGTCTATATTCCCCTTTCATACAACCCCCCCCCCCCCCCCGCCAGCTAAACCTTCATGATGGTTCTTTGATTTGAGAAGGAAACGGCCCGAACGTCTTACGACTGGTTTAAGTCGTTTGTTATGACTGAGCGATCTTTTGAACCGAGTAAAAAAAAAAAAAAAAAAAGCCAACAAAACACAACTGAACTTAACCGCCAGTGATCGTTGGCAAAAGGCACGATACCGATCGCGAAAGGTGTCAGAAAAAAAAGAAAAATCAATAAGAACTGGGTTTTTTTATCCTGGCTAAGAAGTTGTAATGACAGCTTGTCGCAGAACTAATGCAAAACTGTTCTTTAGTACTTATGTGCGCTGATCTTCTTGATCTTTTTAGCAAGTGTCAGTGTTGGGATGTCGGCGATCCTAAACCGTTTAAAACTAATAATGTTAGTGTTAGATGTACTAGAAGTTTCGTTAAAAGGTTGCCGGTAAACAACTTGAATGTGTTATCACTGAATCGTCAACGTCAATAGCACGTAGAAGTGTTGTTTCATATGCGAGGAATTTATGTTAAAAGATTTTACTAGTTGCGATATTTTGCCCTGAAGTTTCTTTCACTTTGCGTAAATTTTCGTTCCGGACAGAAATTCAGCTAGGAAAAGAAAATAAAGAGTTTCTGTTAGAGAAGGAAAAATTGCAATTATCTCTTTAATGGACCGTTTGCTAATCGTCTTTTAAAGTGAACTAAAAATCCTCTTTATAGATCTCATTATTGGGGCCGAATTTCCTGACACAAGAAGATCTAAATGCTTCTAACTATAATTAGTTAAGTGTATATAAACAATAAAATGTAAAATGAAGTGAGAAAGACTGTCTGTATTCATATTTAAAATTTTCTATGATTTTTAGGTGAAACGCTCGCTTAAAAATGGTTCCTTCCCGTGAATCACCTTCCTTGCCCTGAAGGAATCACTTCTCTGCCTTGGTCTCTAACCTCTGCGAGCGCTTGAGTCGCGGATCCGCCGCCCAAGACAAAAAGCTGGGCGGTTTTGATATTGAAGCAATAATATTTATTTTGGCATGTCACCCTTCTCCCGAGAAAGAAGAATAAATAAACAACAGCCGTGAAAGGCCGCACGATTAAGCCACGAACACGAAAGATAGTATTTTAGTCTTTGGAATGACAACATTTCGCTTTCAACGAGGATGAAAGATTGTATCGCCTGAGAAATTTGAGAAGAAGTACGGCAAATTATCACATTCTTGAGGGAGACTGGAACTAGTCCAGTTAAACCAAAATGGCGGCAGTGGGCAAAATATTTACATGAATCTTTTTATGAGAGAAACATGTGGGGTTAATGTTGATAAACAGGATTTCAACTTTAATGAATTCGAGGACGTGGACGATCTTCCGATGAAGCGTTTCGATAATGCGTTTGGGACCGTTTTGTCTGCACAAGCCTTCGCTGAAGTTATTTTTGGCCTGCAGTTTTACGTTCGTCGTAACTTTGTACGTGTTTTGGAATGGATGTGACATCCCTTCAAACATTCCCACAAAGAAACTCGAACAGATAAGAGGTGTGCCACAAACAGTCCTAGATTGTTCTAAAGTAATTGCTAAAACAAGCAATGAAGAAGACGAGCAAAGCGTAGGAACGGAATTAAATAAACCCGCAGACCGAAACGTATGCCCAAGTGACAAGCGAATTGACGTGGTTGTAAACGGCGAAAAGAAATTAGATGGGAAACTCGTGGGGAGCGAAGCGTTCGTACCCTTTTCTTTCGTAAGGGAGTATTTTGATATTTATGGCGAACTTCAGGAGGTAGATGGAAGAACTGTCTTGGATTGGCGCCATTCCTATTCAGAAGTTCATTCAGTGAAACCGGGAACGGTTTACGAGACGAAAGGCCCGTTTCTGTGGTTTGAAACTTATCATGTCGAAGGTCGCACTCGAGTTAAATGCATTAGCGGTGTCGAAGAGGTACCCGTTTCATCGCAGTGGTACTCAAAAGGACATTTTTATCCTATTCAAATCGCGCAATATGGTCTTTCGCACTACAACATACTACAAATCGAAGGCGATTCGGACAGCAAGGAAAAAATCTTCGAAGATGCTGAAAGTGTCTCGGATGTCAACTGGAATTGGGTCGTACCAAAGAGTGCACAGATGGCCAATGTGTTTGATAAAGAGCAAAATTCAAGAGTCTTTCAGTTTTCTACGGCAGGTAAGCTTTTGATTTATCGTTGCTCGTTTTTGTGTGCGCTTTTGCTGGGGAAGAATTATTTTTTGATTTTGTAGGTGACAGCACGGCGTGACTTTAATTTTAACGCCAGTTGTAACCCACTCTAGGATGCAAATTAGCGACACTTGAGATTTTGGTTGTGTTGTTTCAGTTTGCAATCCGAGAACGTTCATTTTAGGCAAAAGTAGCGATTTCCTTTCGGTGGATAATCTGTTTGTTTTTAAATTTCTTTCCAAGCATATTAAAATATCCGGTACAATTTTTCTAAGGCACCGACAAAAGCTAGGTAAACATTATCAAAGCATGAAACCCTTGTCTTTCGCCTCAATCGGATTTCCATTTCTTAAGTCTTTTAAAAGATGAAATATCGACACCCAAACGAGTTAAAATTATGGCAAAAGAACCTTTCCATTCGTTTTAGGGTATCTAATCAGTGAAGTTTATAAAGAAAACTGTTCGTTAATCTACTGCGCGGAGAAGATGTCCTATGTAAACAAATTCCAAAGTTTCTTGCTCGAGATAAGCAACCTTTATCTGGGAATATATCTGCCATGTGATTTCCTTTTGTGATAACTCGCACATAATTGAGGTTCAAGAGTATAAAAAATGCCAACAAGGAGACGAAGAAGTATTTCTTTCCCCTACCGTGTTTAATGTGCTTTTAATCATTCATACGAAAGTTACATCCAACTGCAAAATTCTTTAACTGTCTGAAAGAATGTACAAAAATTTGATACCACGGCATATCGCGATAAATGACTTACTATTTTTTCCCTTTCAAAACCGATTTGAGCTGTGTGGGAGGTGTCTGCCGAACTAATTCACCGTAACTTCTTTTGAGTACCACACAGAGATCAAGTGACCCAATTCTTGAAGTTATGAGTCATGGTGCTTGTTTTATATCTCGTTGTAGACACAATTCAGTAGTTTTCACCGACAGAAACTTCTGAATTAATTGAGAACAACAATGCACAGCTACTATCTCAGTTTCCAGGTTTTAGATTCCCACTAGATAAACTTTTCTAGACCTGTCCTAGCCTTATCTCTCTTAATGGTTTTTTTTTTGGTCTGCGAATTTACATTGTTGTTATCAGGTTTCTCTTGCTTTCAACTAGATCAACAAAACGACGTCTGCTATTTTTTGCCAACTGATATTGTTTCTTGACCGTTCTTTGTGATTAGTATACACGTTGCTCTCCAGGGAAGGCGGCCCATATGAAGGAGGTCATCTATGCAAAATATGCTTTATAAATAATTGTTTATTAAATATTAAGCACTGTAGATATTTGCCTCATGCAGAGATGTGCTATGCTTCACAAATTTTGTTTCGTCAACACTCTTTTTCTCTGCACAACCTTTGCAACCCTGTGGGAAAAAAAATCTGTTTTCATTAACATTTCATGAGTTTTCTTTTCCACTTATGCACAGGCAAGTTTGCAAAGCAAACATCCCTTCTTTTGCCTGCTTTCTGAATAAAATCTTTTTACTCTAACAGTGAAAATTTTCCATTAATGCAAAAGTTTCAAGAAATAGCAGTCTGTGTTAAACTCGTTTCCATAGTAAACTAATGAGAAACACATTTTAATAACAACATGATATTGATCTTTGTTGAAGCAAAAGTGACTTTGGCATAAAGACCAAAAAAATTGTATTTTTTGCAACGGGATTAAGTACAATCATAGAAAAACAGCAAAAATATCATTAAGCTTCAGATGTTTGTCCAGCGTATTCTAAGGCAGAGTTGTTTTTGCTTAGTTACATGCATTTCAACTCTGGATAATAATCACGATTGGATTTAAAGAGAAAACTTCAATATAATGTATGAAATTATATTTCACAGTATGATATGTAATATTAGGAAACAGTTATATTCCAGGATATTTATTTCTAGACAAATAATTTGCTTGTACTTCTTTGATGTGCAATGTATTTTGCTGTCCCAGTGCTTTTGTTTGCAGATGTTGGAAAACATTCTTGATAATGAAGGCTTCATTTCCTAGCAACATCAAAAAAAGCTTTTAACTGATTTTCTGATAAAAAAATATTTCATCAGTTTGAAAAGTAGAGATGGCAACATTTGACCACACAGGAAGCTTGCTAATTTCCTGCAAAGATCTGTATCAACTAAGTGATAAGTTTCAAATTTATGTGTTTCCAACATAAGGTTCTTTTTTTCATTCTCCTTGTACTGGCATTATGAAGCAAAGAATTTTATTTGTTTACTGATACTCCAAATAAGTTGCAAGAGTATATCTTTGTTTCATTCTAGATCGTTCTTGCAACACAAGTAAATGTTAATATGCATGGGAACATGTTGAATGGTAAATGATTTATTCAACAGTCAAGAGTATTAGCTGAAGCATTCAGTTATCAGTGATGAATTATAGAAATTTTTAATTTAATGCAATATACCACTGACTGTGCAACCAACTAATTCCTGATAATTTTTAGATCCACAAAAAATTTTATCTTAGTTGTTTTTATCATGCTGGTTTCCAATGCCAAAGAAAAATGATTTTCAATTTAATTCATTTTACTGCCAAATGTTGATAAATTCCATTATTGAACTTTTTAATCATAATAAATATGTTATTTCTATGAACCAATGCAAGTTGAAATTAAAGAAATCAGATAATTGTTAAAACTGGAAAAGAAATATTAATTTTACAGTGTATATTAAAAAACTACCCAAGTAAACTACCACAGTATTAGGTAAGGTATTATTTAAATTCTTCATAGCTGGAATGTTTTAATTATTAATTTATTTACCAATATTACTAACATAGAAAAAGAAAAGAAAAAAATATACAAATCATTAAGTTTCCTTATACAAATAAAACTTCTAATAAAATGCCGTAAGTAAATAATAAAGGGAGAAATCTTTAAAAAAGCAGAATCTGTGGCATTCAGACAAGGCTTACAAATTAAAATCAGGTACCGAACAGTAAAATGATTTACTGTCTCAAGGGGCGAATAACTGCAATTAAAACTTCTTGATTTGCTGTTTAAATTGAAAAAATGTGTCTAGAATTTAATTTTGATGAGCATGAAGAATGATGACTGACTACATTTCATCAGATATTTGATTCATGAAAGCCCCTCCAAAAGGGCAAGCTCTCTCATATCAAGGAATTTTTCTTGTGACAACTGGAATTGGTTAAGACAGGGCAACATAGAGTGTAAAATATGTAGCTACCATTTTCTGATAAGTAGATTCTTAATTCTGTTAAGATAAGGTTTGATCTGATATTTGTGTTTAGTATCTGTATAAAGACCTTAATTTGTTTTCAACATGCTAAAAATAAGTTTAATTAAAATGTCCAGACTTGGTTGGTTTCTGAGCCCTTACCCTAATAGTTGTCAACACCTAAGTTGGTAAGGAAATAGAACTTTTCACAATGGGTAGTTTGCAGAGGAAATGGAAGTAGCTAACACAGAAGAGTTTACACGTGTTTTTGCCAAATGGTTAGAATATTTTTTTTTCTCAGACTAACCCTGACACATTGATTGCTAAACAGGACAAAGATGATTTGATGAATAAATTGTTGCATCATTCCATGACTAAATGTCTAAGAATTCGGATCAAAACCTTGGAAGTTTGAAAGCATATTATATCTTTGTTGTGTTCACCTTTTTGGTTTTGCCACATTATAAATGACCTTTTTTCTCCAAACTTATGTGTAAGCCATCTATGATATACTCCTTTGAAAGGAATCGAGCAAGATATTTCATTAAATTCATCAGCAAATTTGTAAGAAGTTAAGGTGTTTTTAATAGAAATTTCCAGTGACACAAAAATAGAAATCCGTTGAAAAAATTAAGAGAAAAATGTCTTTAACCTTGTACATATATGTTAGGTATAACCAGCCAATGTTAGATACATGTATAATTATTACAGCACGATCAAACCTTAGCAGTCAAGTGTTCACAGAAATCATTTACTTTGCACTGGGGTACAATATTTTCTAAAGGAGCATATCTTAACAGTGTCCACAATTCAAATAAATTCCAATAATTTATGCACAGCTAAAAGCGATGTGAAAGAGATGGACTAGTCGTTGCCTGAATTGATGGTGTAATGTTGGTCAAAGTGCTTTAAGGTATGAGACTGTTGTTTGCTGATGTCTTCTGCGGTGCCAGGAGAGAGACAGATATTCTTGTCCAGTTTCGAATACTCTCTTTCTTTCGCAATTAATGCAATTATAAAGGGTAACCACAAATATCTCTTCTATTTCGCTGTTTATCAGGTCAAAAGTATTCATGTTGGAAGAGATTAACACAGGATCTGTAGGGGCGTTGGTCTCCAGGATACGGGCCTAAAAATACACTTGGGCCGAAGGCTCCAGTGCGCTGTGTTCTTTATTGCCTCAGGGTTCTAGGGACCGAGAACCGACATTATTGTCCGATCCCCAGGAAAAGAAAACCCTGGTTTCTGGATTCCATAAAGCAAAAACTTTAGGACTTTAGAGATCTTCTACTGGGACGGTGAACCCAACAAAGGAGAATTAATTAATATTTCGAATTTGATAATGGATGGGTTATTATTGGTTTTCTTTTTTTTATGATTTTTGGAAATTGTTCATTGAGGCAAGTCGGCACAAGGCAAGAAACTTGTGTAAACAGTAAATATCTTTTGTCACGTATGTGTTGGCAATCTTCGCTATCTCGCGCCAAGACGCCTGATCAATTAACAAGTGTTTCAATTTAGCGTTAAAATACTTTATCTTGTTATCACAGGTGTCCGAAATCGTTTAGATCACGAGTGCCGCGAAATCCGCAAAACCACTATCATTTCGTTGCGTGTCTGTTGTTGTTGGGGCAGAAGCATTCCTCCTCTCCTTTGAGAGCACTCTCGGTGTTTGAAACTTCGACGAGGAGTGTGCCTTCCTTGACCTGTGAAAATCTGGGTTTAATTCCGTCGACATTTTATTTAAACAACGAATTACATCCAGATGTCAGTTCTAATTCGGGAATTTGAGCTCGATAAAGGTCAACCTGTAGAAAGGAAAAACGAAACGGTTTGATTCTGGTGTAAATTTGAGAGTGAAATCGAGATGATTGTTGTTTATTTTATAGATTTTTCTTTAATTTGTATTTCAATCTTCTCATGGAATTTCGTACACGCGCTTATTGTAACGACGTGAAGTTTTTAGCGATATACAACTGTATGTTGCGGCAATTATTACAAAAAGCCTTGCTTTTTCAACGATTTCGCGGTTTAGCACGACACCTGTGGAAATCTCTTGTTAATATGTTTGGTTTTATTTGTGGGTGGGTGGGTGTGTCGCAGTAAAGCGGACGAATCCCTGGGGAGGGGATACATCCCAGTGATAGGCTAATGGGGAAGTTGATTGACTAGGATAGGGTTGCATTTTCAATTGAGTTACAAGAATGGGGTCGCACATTTTTGAGATTTTTGAGGTAAGGAAATTCTGGCAAGAAGGGATTTTAAAAAGGAGAAGATTCGCGGTGACAACGTTGCTACCCTTCTACCGAGTATTTTAGGATGAACTACTTGAATGGCTTTATAAGTCCGATGCATAAACAGAAAGTGACTAAGTTTGGATTGCGAAAATTACATTTGCCCAAAAGTGACTCAGAACGGGGTCTATATTTGGGGTAGGGGTTCTGAGCGGCCAGCAACACATGCCGCGCAAAAAGTGACTTACGTACTGCGTTATAGTGGTTCAGAAAAAGAATAAGGAAGAATTTGTGATCAAAGCTCTTCCGAGTGGCATGTCGACATTTCCATTTGCGGGAACATTTGCATTGAAAAACCGATTTGAGGTGACGACTTTCTCGACCGAAGTGTTCACACGCCACAGAGGTTCCACAAGTAACGTCGCTGTAAATATTTGGACTAAGTCTGATAACTCACTAAGAAGGAAAAGATTGTTCAGGAAATTGGCGTTCGTTAATATTCATTTCAAGCCACTGTTAACACCATAATGTTTCAAAATATGTCGATTAGGGTGCAAAACCTTAGAAACTTGACGCAAAGAGTGGAAAGCTCATTTAGCTTTCGTCGAACTTGAGAAATGAATAACAGTGAACGATGGTTATGCGAGGGAATTTTATGTAAAAACTGCGTAAGAATGTTGCGATGCAAGGTACACAAATAGAATTGTTACGTGTTCCAAGACCTTTGTTTCTGTTGGTGCATTTTCACCTTGGCTGTCGATAAACGACTGTGCTTCATAAGCTAGCTGGGGGGTTGAGAAGAGGATAATCTCTTCAATTCCTTGAATCGGCTCTGAAGATTTATGATTTATTTTAAACTATCAAAAGCAGATTTCGCAAAACTTTCGATTTCACTGTGTTTGAAAGGCGTTGTCCCTGCTTACACGGCAAGCATTACTAAGGATCATGTTTGGCGAAACTTTTACGGTGACTTGAAGATATGCATTTAAGTTTCTCGTGTTAAAAACAGTGTCTTACTCACTCGCTTATAACAAGCCCCGTAAACTTTCGGACGCAGCACAGCCCCCGATTATAAGATTCAATCTCTAAAAGTACTATATAATTTTATCCAATTATTATTTTCCTTCTGTAGATATACTGTTTCGTATTTTACGTCATAAAGATGTTTTTCAAGCTTTTTTCTTTTGTATTCCATATAGTCATATTCAGGGAGCTCTTGCAGACAGAATTCTTATGTGTACCAGGTGTACCTTTTCAGGCGAAACATCGCTTCCAAATGTAAGAGGGTCAGCCGGATGGAGTTAAACGGATAGCTAAGAATTAGTCAAAAGTTTAATTATCAACTGAAAAGTGACGCTGTTTATATATATATATATTCCAAGATCCGTAAAATCTCTTATAGTTTATAAATGGGCTGAAATTTTCACTGATAGCCAACTAAGGAAATCGAGAAACTTTAACTGACAACTGAGACTACAGTGTGTGAGAAACGCCGCGGCGGCAAATGTCCTTCCGATTCTAAGCTTCTAATCCCTCGGAAAATAAGCCTTCCCTAGGATAAGCCCACAGAAAGCCTTTAAAACAGCAATTAGCCTAGGGGTTTTAGTTTTATATGAACAGTGATTAGTTTCTGGAGAAAGTGTTGTCTTGTATTAGCTAGCAAGTGTTAGCTGAAATACTTAGCTGAAACGTCAGCTTTTCCAAATTCGCTACGACGGTTAATTTAGCTTAAATTAGGCGCTTAGCTAATTCATGGAGATTTTCTTTCTGTAGGCTTAACAGGAGAAGGGATTTCTCTGAGTGTGGACAGTGCGACCAAGGATTTCATTGTAGCCTTCGACCTCCTCCTTGGCGGCGAGGTGCGTGTTTCTATTGTCATTGAAACAGACAACTCGGATTTCTACACAGTGCATTACACCTCGAACAAAGAGCTAATTTCGTCGGCGGAATCGACGGAGATTTTCTACGGCATAGGGCACTGGAATGGCTGGAGAAGGATTGTGCGGAATTTGGATACTGACTTGAGGAAAGGGCTACGGTCCCCTGATGCGAAGAACGGGAAAAAAAGCAAATTATCTCTCACCGAAATCCAGAGCATCTCCCTTCACGGGAAAGGCTCCATTGACAACATTTCATTGACGCATTCCGCTCATGCGCACTCGTTCATGGCCGCCGCAAAGTGGTTCTTACGTCATCAGACCGAGCAAGGAAGTTGGCCAATCACGGTGAAGCGTAAAGTTATAGACGGCGTGACACTGCACCCGAATTGGTACTCGGCCATGGGACAGGGACAGGGCATGTCTTTGCTAACCAGGGCCTATCTATACACCAAAGACCCGGCGTATTTAAGAGCAGCGCTTAGGGCCACTAAACTCTTTAAAATCAAGTCAAAGGACAAAGGTGTTTTAACCACATTCATGAACCAGTACCCTTGGTATGAAGAATACCCCACGTCACCTTCACTGTTTGTTCTGAACGGTTTCATCTACTCGCTCCTTGGACTATATGACTTGAAGCTCACTGCAGGCCCGCAGCACGGCGCCGAGGCAGCGGAGTTGTTTGATCAGGGCATGCGCTCGTTAAAAGCCATGCTTCCCCTCTATGACAGTGGCTCGGGCAGCTTTTATGACCTGCGTCACGTGACCATGCGTACCGCGCCCAATTTGGCTCGGTGGGATTATCACACTTTACACGTTAGTCTGTTATCGTTTTTGGCGAATATCGATCGCGATCCCATTTTGAGAACGACAGCGGTCCGATGGGAAGGTTATACTAAAGGGAAGAGAGCCAAACACAATTAACTTTAAAACAGCGTTTTTTATATACGCAGTCCAATGACGTTCTTTGATATAAAACTCGTATTCTAACAGACTATTCAAGGTCATTCAACGCTGGTTTCGTTGTGATATTTCCGAAGTATTGTTATTTATTGCACCGCAAAGCGCTTTTTAGGGCGTATAGTATCTCTCTACTTTACTGACCACGCCCTTTGCTGTCTTGACAGGGTGCTCTCAGCAAAAGAGGTTTATCAGCAACGTGCCTTAAAATTTCATTCTTATGACATGGCACTGCTCAGCTCTGAGGACTGCTTCTGATTGGTTCCTTGTTGATTTGTATTTATTTCAACCAATCAGAGTCACTCTCGTGGTTTGAGTTGGCCTACATCATCACTGTGCAATTTCACATGTCTTCAGTTCCATGGAGGAGCAATTTTCCCAGTGTTTATCTTCTGGTTTACTTTGAAACGTTAAGCAGCATACCTATATTGTAGTCTGATTTCTTGAATTTCGTTAGGTAAAGACGAATATATACTCTATTTTTTACTTTTGTGGCTTGGTTACTGCCCGAAATGTTTTGAGTTGGTCATGCCAAAAACTTGAATGCCATTTCCTACAATTTCTAAGGAAAAAATGTATGAATATTTTTGATCAAGTTAAACGACCGCTCCTGTATGATCGTGTCGAAATTTTTGCAGTTTGTAACTAATACTAACTAACGCACTGTCGTGACTCAATGGGCGTGACTTAACACTGCATTCTTGTGAATGACCGTATACTTTGCATGTCGCGCAATATTCGTTTTTAGTGTTGCGTGACAGTCCGAGGAACGGCAACTAAAAGGCCGAGAGCATTTCAAGTAGACGTGCTGTGTTGCAAATTGAAAAGCGTTATTGTATATTGTCATGTCTACAACTTGCAACACGGGCGGTGACACGCGCGATTCCTCTTTACACGTATTGTCGGTAATGGACTGATATAGGCCATTACCTTGTGCCTCTGTTTCAAAACGAGGCCTCGTGCAAAACCTGTCATATGAAAATGACTTTGATACTTGTAGGCGCAACACATTTTCATATGAATGATTTCGCACGAAGACTCGCTTGACAGAGAGGCGACACAGGCAACTTGGAAATGGCCTATTAGCTTGCAATGGGGGCTTGCGGAGAAATATTATAAACGAGATTAAATCCATTTACATTTGAAAAGACTCCCTTTCTTAGCTATAATTTGCTTAATTCATGACAAATGCAGCTAACTCGATATTAATATTGCGATCGTCCAATCATCGGTACTCAAATGGATGGACATTTCTTGATAAACAACGACGTTTTTACTGAAACAGTTGTTCATTTAGTTTTCCAGCAAAAGGCATTGCTCTGGCTTGTTTAGCAAGTAAACCCTTCGAAAGTGAATGTTTACAGTGTCAATAAAATGAATTATCTTCCCTAGCTTCTCGTTGTACCATCAACTTCGTCTCTATAATAAACCTCGGAGGACCTCCCGAGGGGTTTCAAGTTCCCTCGGAATTAAACATTTTGCATTCTTCCCCTTGCTCCGCTGCTCCAGTAATGGATTTGCCATTCCCTATAAAGGTTTAGCGTAACTGACATCCCGTGTTCCCACAAGTCCGAAAAGTATCCACTGTTCTGAAATTGGCCCCTTGAAATAAATGATCTGGGAGATTGTTGCCCTGGGGAAAGAATGAACTGGAATATGTTTAGAGATTTCCTTCCATTGTGGAATGGCAGGGTTGTGTTAGTTTGTTTAAAATGGAGTTGTGGGTGTGCAAATGAAGAAAAAAGTCTCGGTATTGACCTGATGCTGCGAAATAGCGCGAAACTTCGCTTATTCGAATTTTCGCTACAGCGAGATCCCGGGAATTTTCGTTGTCTCAAATAGCCTTTCATCGAAATGACGAGACAACAGAGGGAAAAAACTCGTCGAAATTCCTCTCCGTTACTTTTGCACGGTACTGTTAAGCAGAGACCTGCGTTTTATAACAACAGGTACCGAACAAGACAATTTCAGACTCGTCTCATGGCTGCGACGCAACCATCGATTTAGTCTAGTTGCTGGCTGGCAAATATCTCTTTCTCATTCCTAGAAGAAAAAAAATAACGTCCTCACTTTCATTTCCCAGCAAACAAGCATACAAACAACAATGAATACGCTGAACAGAGCGTGGTTGAAAAGTCCAAGTTTGCTCGACTGCAATGAAAATTTTCTAAAGTTTTGTTGTTTTAAGGCGGGGCTTCACCTGAAAGCCGTATTTTGGCTTGGTATTATGTTTTTAATGCAAATATCTCGTTTACGTTTCAAGCAATCAAGAATCTGTTCACTCATTACACACATCTATGTTTTGCGCCGTTTTGAAAATTTTTGGGTGACTTTTAGGTTTATTTGGAGATAAATAGTTTTTCTCAAAGGATTAGTGGAATTTATGGAAATAGGAAATTTTGAAGATTTGGTGTTGTTTTAAAATTAGAGTTTGAAGTTAAAAATTGGTAGATACACACCAAACAGTTGCCTAACAACCTGGGTGCCATTGTGGGGTCGGGCAACTGTCTGGTGGTGTTCCATAACCTTTTTTCCCCCTTTCAATCTCTCTTTAAACTTCCTCAAATTTCACTTAAATTCAGGTGTACCCCCACCTTAAGATCAACTTTGGGAGATTACTGACTTGTAATTCATGCAGGTTGCTCTCAACAAAGATGGCGCCAGGCAGATGGTGGGCGCTTTAAAGCGGGTTATACTGGCTGCACTTTTCACCAAAAAATCATTGCAAAGAGCTCAACTAAGAGGTCATGAGGGCTTTCGTATCCGTTTTGTGTTCGTTGTTGTCCAGGTAGCGCTATGAGCCATTTTCAGGGAGGTAGGTTTCCATGAAAGTAAAGAGCCCTTGACAAGAGAGCTCAGTCCCAGAATTTTCTAGTTACTTTGACCACGCAAAGATGGAAAAACACCAAAGAGATTGTAATAAAACCGTAAAGAAACAAGGATGGTAAATGATGGAGAAGATTAACACCGATTACTGACAAACGACGAACTTGAAACATTTTGATTAAACCTTTCAAGATGCCATAATTATTATATTATGGGTTATAACTTAACGAATGCCAGAAATGGAAAGAGCATATCGAAAACACTAAAATGGTCAAGTTTGAAGCCCCTGGCATTAAAGAGTAAGTTTGTACAACAGTTTGAATTTAGAAGACATCTGTGTAAAATGTTGCTGGAAAGCAAGGTCTTGCTCTCCAACAACTTTTTCCATACAAATCTTCTTAATTTTTTGAAAACTTAAGGCGGGGGTAAACGTGAATTTAAGTGAAATTTTGGTAAGTTTAAAGAGAGGTTGAAAGGGGAAAAAAGGGTTATGGAACACCACCAGAGAGTTGCCCGACCGCACAATGGCACCCCAGGTTGTTGGGCAACTGTTTGGAGTGTATCTACCAATTTTTAATTTCAAACTCTCATTTTAAAACAACAACAAATCTTCAAAATTTCCTATTTCCATCAATTTTACTAATCCTTTGAGAAAAACTATTTCTCCCCAAATATACCTAAAAATCACCCAAAAATGTACAAAACAACCCAAAACATAGATATGTGAGATGAGCAGAGAGATTCTTGATTGCTTGAAACGTAAACAAGATATTCTCATTAAAAACATAATACCCAGCCAAAATACGGCTTTCATGTCCCCCCCGCCTTAAACCGTCATAAAATCTCATCCATTAATGCCAGGGGCCTCAAACCTGGCATTTTTTTCTATTTTTTACATGCTTTTCCCATTTCTGTCATTGTTTAAGTTATAACCCATAATTTTATGAAAAGTAGGTCACGTGATGGCTTAGCTGCAAATGGCCTATTAGGGAAGGTACGTTTTTTCTTGGGGGGGGGGGGGGGGGTGAGGGCTGGGGAATTTTGCTATTTTTTCCAAAAGAAAGTGTTGGCCCTCCCTCACGTTTTCATTAAAAAACTCATGACCCCCCCACTTTTAGGTGACTGACGAAAGCGTGACCCTCCCCTCACTACCACATGGTATGCTCCATGCCATAGAAACCTCAGAGCATTTTGCTTGTAAATGCAAAATGTTTCAATATGAATAAATCTCGATATTGAATATGTGCGCGCTGAAACAAGAAAATGCGAACGATCAGCGTGGGATCCCGGCTTCACTTTTTTATATAGATGAAGTTTGAATATGGAAGTAAAAAATTTCGAGGAATTAAAAAGTTTTGAACGTAGAAGGGAAAATACACGCGTTTATTTCTCCGACAAGCCAGCATTACCGATTGTTAATTTAAACAGGTTTGTTTGTTTGTTTGTTTGTTTGTTTTATAGCCTGCAGTGGTTTGTAACAACTATTTTCTGCTGTAGAAAAATAAATTTTCTGCCCTAAATTGAAGCATCATTGTTAACTTACCTATAAAGTCAAACATCATCTCTCTTGTCGGCCGTTCCATGTTCTGCTTCAGAACCCTGGATTGTCAGTATTAAATTATTAAACCAGCGCATAGCTCAATTTCCGCTATATGAAGTATTACACAAATCCATTTGTAGTACGATCATTGCACGTTTTTGACTACGGTCAGTATTATGGGTATAGATTCGCAAGGAATCAATCGGGGAAAGTGTTCATGTGGTGAATGCGTGGAGTTTGTGAGAGGCAGTGGAGTACTTTGTGGCTATTGTGAGTGCGTCCCAGTGCGTCACGAGAAAGTGACAGATCCAAATTCCAGCACTACAAGCAATACACTAGCCTCCTACGCAGACGCTCTTTGGGCTCGTCACGCAATATTCCTCCCGTGGGGGAGGAATATTGCGTGACGAGCCCAAAGAGCGTCTGCGTAGGAGGCTAGCACTACACAAGATGGGCAAACTACCCAACCAAGAAACAACCCCTGGAATGATGTCTCACTTGGATGGATCCCAGATCCAAAAGGCGATTATACTCGCTTTTCCAATTCCCTTTTGGCAGAATTCTACCAGTGTTTTTGGGCGACATGTCCACTCAAAGAAAACTTCCGTCTGGAATTTATCAAGGAAAGAAATCGCCAGTGGAGTATTAAAGAGATGATCGAGAGAGCCAACAACAAAGTTTCCTATATTACTTCCATAAATCCAGCAGTGGCTGGAAAATTCCTGCATCAGAACTTTCAAGCAAAAGAACACGATTCGATAACAATTTCTTACAACATAGTCGGTGAAGGCTAAGATAACAGAACAACCCTAAGAGTAGGTGAACTTGAACTGTATATTAATCATCACAATATTCTATAGAAAGTGATGGTTGTGAAGGCTCATATTGGCAGTAAGATTTTGACTGCAATTGTGCAGGAAAAACAGACAAACATTCCGCTAGCCTCTGACTCAAATCCAGAGTTTGACAGCGTGACAGTGACAGCGACAGGGTAGAGGGCATTGTTGGATCTTCTAGTAACTCTTCAGAGCTTAATGACTCAGGAGATCAGACAGCGGATAGACAACAGCTGGAACAAGAAACCATACTTGAGTCATGTACGTCACGATACGGACGGAAAAGGACACGAGTACTCCGAGAAAATTATGTGCCATGGAATAATATACATGTACACTGTAGAAACCCAGTAACCTTGTAAAACTAGTACCTGCACCGAAATAAAAGAAACAAGTTGAAAAGAAAAAACTTAATCTGTTAAAGAAAAATGGAAAATAACATCACAAAAATTTCCATTAAAAATTCTGGAAAAGGTGTGTGATCCCTCCCCTAAAATAGCTGAAAAAGAGGGTATGGCCCTCCCCTTTAGTGCTCACTTTCACTGATGACCCTCCCCTCTGAGGCCTCAGCCCTCCCTCCCCCCCAAGAAGAAACGTATCTTCCCTTAGCCGGCTAATTCACTGGCCGTGAAAAATCTGGGTTCGAAATTGCGCCCTACCAGAACGAGACTATTTAACTCTAGCTCGGCCAGTGTTGACGATCGAAAAAGCGGGCGGGTAACTAGCGGAGTCCGAGACCGAGACCGAGAGCCTGGAACTGGGAACAGGCTAAACTAGCTAAACTAGGCGGGAAGATGCGGGACCCTGGGAACGAAGTTGGAAATTATCTTCCTCCGAATCAAATGCCTACCAGCAGTATATAATTATTGCGCTTTTTCATTGCTTTACGGGTGTTTTCAGGACCAACTGAAGGTCTTGTTCCGTTAGGAAAATGAACCCAAAATTTGACTTATACGTGATTATGAACAAACAAGAACACCAAGTTGTCATAAATTCGAAAGGACTTTATTACAAATCCTTTTACATACAAGAACGTTATAAATAACATTTATTTACAAATCACATCACGATTTCTCTATAAGGAATGTTTCGAAATGACGAAATACTGAAGTTACAGAACTTGTCTTCGATTTCGCAATGATCTTTTGTTCCGCTCAACAAGAAACTCGTTTCAATAACGAACTCTTTAATCCCTACAAACAACATATCACTTCTCGTGAATTGCCATACTACAGTTCCTCAAGCGTTAGTCGGGACAATAAGATTTTTTTAATAAGATAATTCTTCCATTTTGATCGATTCTTAAATTTTCATTATTTAGCTTCAGTATTGCCGCGAAACACCTTTGTTAGTGACCAAAATTTAATATGTATGTACAACTCTCTGATTCTTTTTTCGTTAAGTAGTTACGTTTTTACAGGTCTTTTAGATATCAAATTATTTCAAGACAATCGGCTCTTATAGGAAATAAACAAAATTATACCCAAAATCTACAAAACAGAGTGTATTAAATAAAATATATTTTTAAAGTTTTTCTTATATATGCCATTACTCTATTTTCACTCCCTTTTAACGGTAAAGAATACGAGGGAATGAAGTCTTACTTCGCATAGAAAATTATGTGTTTCAAGAAGTTCTTTTCTATCATTCGATGCTAATAAATGAAACGGAACGTTTTTTAAATCTCGTGTGTAAAACTGCACGGAAGAAAATAAAATCACAAATTTCAAAAATTCCCCACCTAATTCATTATATACGTTTAGAAAGAAATAAATAGGTTATTTTTCTTCGCAAGTTTAACAGACCTAAAATAAATTTTAAATATAAACGAAACAGTTCTGCCATCTCTATGTTTGTTGATAGGAAACGTGTAACCTTTTTGTAGCAATTAACGATTTATGAACAATATGAAAGAACGGTCTTTAAATTATTTTTTTGTTCACTTTGAATAAATTTCTTTACGGTTTTATTTCAACTGAGCACATTCTTAATAATTAGCCTAGATATTCGATAGGTCTATGATGTCAGGAGGTTTCTTGGAAGGTGAAGAGTACATTCCTGAGTTGTCCAGGGTCTTCTTCACGACATTTTCAAGTTGTGAAGGGCTCTGCAGATTTTTATGCTCCTTCTTAAGAATGTTCGAGAGCAAATGGTCGTTCATTTTTTCGCTTTCTAGTCTTTGTTGAGCTCGACTGTGTTGCCTCCAACACCGCATGAACTCCTCATGTGGTAACAGATGTTGAGGATGGAATTTACTCTGTTGACTCATCATAAGTTGTTGCTGTAGTTGACGATCGAGTGGTGTCGAGCCGAGCCCGTGAACCGGTACAGCGGCGTGCGCCAACTCCTCGGGGAAAACCCCGCGCGCACCGCTACCATGGAGATGCAACAGTTCTGGATTGTGCCACAGTGACGGGTGGTTTCTCCAAGCACTGATTCCCGGGTGTTGTAGATAAGCTTGATCAAGAGCCGATAGATTGGCAGCCTGCAAATTCTGAAGATGTTGCTGTTCGTGAGGATGAATGTGGAAGTGAGTGTGAAGATGAGAGTGCGAGTGTTGTTGAGGTCCGTAATACTGAAGGCCCGTCACAGGGTCTGTAATAATACGTCCTACGCCCCCCTTGAGGAGCGACTCGTGAGCTTGGCCACGTGAGTCCAATGCGCTTGGCTCCAGTGCTCGCCCCTGGCCCTGAAGATAGGAGATAGCAGGGAGATGATGGCCAGCGGACTGCATGTGAGCCGTACGATATTGCGCATACCACTCATCGAACCCTTCGGTAAATTTCGAGGCATTGCCCCTTGATTCCGCACCGGGAACAACGCCCATCCCTGACAACATATGATATGGGAGCATCCTGTAATCCATGCCAGCACTCGGATGCGGGGGGAATCCCGGTATGCTGATCCCCTGGGATGACATACCCGGTGGGATGTTCGGCGGATACAAATGGTATTGTCCTCCAGACATCATGTTGCGTAGCGACGATTCGTAATGTGATGTGATGGTGGCTGGCGTGTCGTACGGTGAGTGACTGGCACTTGAACGAGCCGGCGCTTCCGAAGACGACTCCACTCTGGCCTAAAAGAACAAACAAACAGATGTCTTTGAGAAACACGTAACCATTCACACCGTGTGTCAGTTAAAATCGGTTCTATGTGGATTCGTTTAGGTCATGTGTCAAGTGCCACCAGTTGGCGCGAATGCACGTTTTAGTCGAAGGCAAACTTTCGTAGTCTGGAGAGCATAAACTTGCGATTAGGCGTATTTTTATTTCGCAGTGTCACCGTGAAAACAAAAACGCGTGATCGCAGGTTACGATGGCAAATTCCATAAAGTCATACGGTTAGAAAGTTTGTCAAGAAACTTCGGAAGTGTTGACACAAAATATCATCGTGTGTCTGTAGTTGATGGACAACCTCGCGCAAGTCGCTATTTTGCAACCAATCAGGAGTGACGCTGGTTACAAGTAACTGCTTCCAATTCTGATTGGTTTATTACGTACATTTGCTTTTGTTGTGATTGGTCCGATGTCTCATAGTTTACTTTGGTTTTCAAAAAGCATTTTCCGTGTTTAACAAAAAAGGCGTCTTTCAGCTTAATACATACCTCAGCCTTTGATGGCGACTCTTTAGAAACCGACGTTTCTCGAGAGCACGCCGGGTCCTTCTTCGGCTTCTCGGGATGCACGAAGATGACGTCAGTGCGCACACAGCTTCGTCCCTCTTCGCCCGTAATGATGCGCTTAAATCTGGGAGGAAGTGAAACAGGCCCACGCTCTTCACTTCTAGTCCCGGCCGGCGAGCACGAACGGTTACTGGCGGCGTCGTCATTGTTGTTGCTACTATTGCTACAAACGCTACTGGCATCATGGTCTGGAAGTACACTGTCCCTACCCCCGGTAGTGCTACTGGTGTCGCTAGCGTTATCATTGGCATCTTCGTCGGAGTCCTGAGAGGGTGGTAGACAGTTAAGTTAGAGGACTTCCCTACATACAGAAAGCACACACAACATAGTAGTTTCAAACAAATCGTAGAGTTCTCAATTTACCTGCGATTGAGCTTTCTTTCGTTTGTCTGTCGTTTGATTCTCAGGTGATTGATCCCGTCGACGCTTCTTTCCTTTTTTCACCTTACCCTGTTCAAACAAAATTCCAGTCACGCTTTTACATCATTGGTTGCTGTGGTCATTAACTCCATTCATATCACGGTTTGCGCATCGAAAAGTTAAGCCTGAATTTTTTTAGTTCGTCGTTTGTAATCCGTGTCAATCTTCTCCATCCTTAACCCTCCTTGTTCCTTTCTAGTTAATTTTTATCTCTTTAGCGATTTTCTCTCTTAGTAACCTATTATTTTCAGGTTTCCTCAGTTTTCAGGTAATCAAGTTTTGTAAGTAACTGAGCTCTTTTACCGTAACTGAGCTCTTTTAACGAGAAAGAAAAACACTGAATAGTTGCAGCAGAAAAGAAGACCCTAACAAAACAATCCAAACAAAGTATTGGTGAATTTAATACCTTCTTGAGTTTGTCTTTTCCTCCGCTGCTTCCAGTACTTGAAGTGCTGCCACTTGATGGAGAAGGCGCCTTGTTCATTTTTGCTAATCTTCGGCTTCCTCCGGACGACTCACTAGTAGCTCCTAAATCAAGATTTTCATATTTAGAAGCCTGGATCACGAATGAATTTATATTAAAGACTTGAATGCGGTCTAAAAGCCGTGTTTTTAAATGTAGGTTGACTTTAGAGAAATTCTGGGTTAACATCATTCGTGCGTGAAAGTTCTGCAGGAACTCGTTGAAGCTGGGAAGACACTCCCTGAGATTAATCGCAATAGAAAACCTTTTTAAACTGTTTTTTTTTTTACTTTTTTTTCGGATACTCAACTCAACTTCTTATAAAATACCTGAGCCACTACGCGCGCTCTCATTGGTCGATGGGTGTGTATAGATGAGAGTATGTAAACACGGTTATGACGTTTAAGATTCGCGCGTATTTTTAGGAATCATTTTATAAAAACAATAGAGCACTTTTTCCGTGTTTATATAGCCTCATCTAAACACTCGGAGGGTTATTTCGGATTCGTCCACTTGTGTCTAAACGGCAAAACCAATCAGGTACTAAAACGTTCTCTAGTGTAAATCTAGTCTGAGAGAACTTCCGAAACAGCATTAGAAACGCCGGTCTTTGAATGGAGTTTCCCTTGCATCTGACGATTCATAAGACTTCCGCTCGTTTTTCGAAATCTTAAAAAAAAATTTAACAGAAACTAAAAAAAACGCTTAGCGTTCTCATTTCTTAAATACTTGAGCGGAAGTGACGGATGTAAAATGAACCATAACAGCGCGCAAAATGTATTTTTGCCACAATTCACGCGCGTTGCAATTCCTGAGGAACGAGTGTTAAAATGATGTAACAAGCGACCTTAAAATTTTAAAAATACCTTCGACGGGGCTAGCAGTCTTGTTTCGTCCCGATCTTAGCGTTGTTTGCACTGGAGGAATGGCTCTTCTGCTGCGGAGAGCTAGTTTTCCATTCACTACGTAGCCATCTTCATCTCTGAGTTCCCTCTCCACGACAACCTTGAACATGTAAGGCGGTGGCTCGCGCGTTTCATCTGTCGCAGGAAGCTTGCCGTATTTCTTGTAGTAAATCCGACAATCGTCGCATAAAATCACCTTGTTTTGACTGCCGTGATGCCAGCTGCGAGACTCAGTCGTATAGCAATGCCGACAGCAGTACAACCTAAAAATAAAAACACACAATAGGCTTAAGTTCGAAAATTGAAATTAAAAACAGTTCGCGCCCGAGACGTATACACCACGCACGATAGAGAAGAAGTTCGTGCAAAAAGCGTGAAAACTACGTGTGAACACGCGAGGAACAAGGTGGAAACAGAAAACCGACTTCAACCAACCTCAAATCTCTTTCGCTGTCATCACTGTCATAATCGTCTTCACTGCAAGAGCTAAGATCAACTAAGGAAAGAACAAGTGAAAATGAGTTGAAACTTAAACTTTCTGCTTAAAGTCTAGGCCAATTTAATAGGGTAACAATCCCCGAGATTACGTTTTTGCTACTTACCGAATTCGCTGACGATGTTCTTGGATGTTCTCGGGAGAGCCTTGCGCCTAAGAACGTTATGTCTTCGACGCCTGTGTGGTCGAGAACTTAGCGCAGTAGGAGTCTTTTTCCACGTGTAGTAATACTCTACAAGCTCTCCCTGTAGGTCGCGAAAAAACGTTTAAATGAAAGGAACAGGTGATGGTTTAAACATATTTGAGCAGTGTTGGAAAAAAGACAAATATCTTTACCGTTTCTTTGTGAGAAAGCAGTTCCTTCCTGATCTTGTAAAAGTTCTTTCCATATTGCCTCAGCCCCTTGACAAACTTTTTCTAAACGAAAAAAAAAATAAACAGAAAGAAATGATTACCGCGAAAGAAGAGAACAAAACACACTCTGTCTCTGAGAAGGGAGGGAGAGGAGACAGCAAATCGAAGTGCGGGAGGAACTCTTCGGACGGCTTTCTTAATTTCCTTAATGCTTTCTTAATTACCGTTTCATCATCAGACCATTTCTTTTCCAGTTCCTTGGGGTAGGGCTTCTTCACAAGAGCTTGTAAGGCTTTGGCTGCATCGTAGTTGTTCTGATGAAGCTGAGAAAAAAAGAACACTTCTGGTTGATCATCTATTCTGTATTCACAGTTCAACTTGAGGTTTTTTCAAGATCTCCCTTGGTCAAGAGTTGAAAGAAGGTCTTAGGGAGCTACTTCACGATTTGCGCACCTTGAAAAGTTTAGCTTAAATTTTTCAAGTTCGTCGTTCGTAATCTGTGTTAATCTTCTCCATCATTAACGATCCTTGTTCCTTTATGGTTTATTATTATCTCTTAAGTGTAGATCTTTCTTAGTAAACTTCTATTTTCAGGTTTCCTTTAATTTAAAGGTGGTTTTGTAGGTGGCCAAAAAACTGAAAATAACGTGAATGAGCCCCTTTGAAAGAACTAAATCCTCTTGAACAGAAAACAACTCACCACATTAAGCGCATTACTTGTTGTTGCATCCTGAGACACAGCACTGTAGCCATCCTCAGGTGATCCACCATTACACATTCCAGCATACTGCGCCATACTCCTTCAAGACACAAACATGACAAAAGATTAATTCCACAAACAAGTTAAAAGTTGTTGTGCAACAAAACAAGGAATACTCATAGACCATGTGATTACAACACAGCAACATGAACCGTTAAAAACACCAGTAAGTTTTACTATTCACCTCGCAGCACGCAGATACATCATCAACTCATAGTCATCAAGAGTTGGATTCCACATCTGATGAGAAAATAAAAAAAGTGAAATGATATCAAGAGAGTAACAGAGAGAAAGAAAAATAATAGCGGAGCTCCGGCGGCCCGAAGGGCCGCCAAGCGGAGCCCCATAACCATATAGGAAAAAGAAACCCATGTATGGATTTTCTCATGGTTAATCATGGACAGCGGTATTGCTCGTGGGCGCGTACGCACGACGGCGACGACAACGACGACGACGACGACGACGGTGGAGTCGCGCAAGATGGCGGCCATAAGGGGACCTCTAAACCAAAAGGAGGCTTAATTTTTCGCGTGCTTTCTGGAGCTCAACGCGGCTACACAATATGCTAGGTCAGCTAAAGGAGTAACGTTTGTCGTGTTTACGTGGAAACTGGAAGATTTCCAAACTGGAAGATTTCTGGCTAATTTATTTAACTACAACTAGTACTACGCAATAGGGTCAATGCAATGATAAAACCTTGGAACAATGCTCACATGTTAACATCATTCAGATAATATTTTAGCCCAATAGTTTTTGGCAATTCTTTATTAAACAATCAAAGTAATTTTCACAATTTCCTCTGATAATGTTTTGATTTTTTAATCCACTCGTTTGACTTCTGGATTGAAAAAAGCAGTTCATTTCAGTTGAAAGAAAAACTAAACACCAAACAATATGCAGAAAACCTTGCAGCAAAGTTACAAAACTGAACTCAAAATTCAACCTTATCCTGGATAAGCCTAATCGGGCTACAGGAGCTCCGCTTTTAGGTTGACCTAAATCTATATATTAAAGTATGGCTCACAAGGTCAACATTCGACTGGGGGTCCATAGCATGAAGCATATAGGAATAGTGCTACTCCCCGCTGGATGAGACAGGTGACCAGCCAGCATTTTCTCAGATTGCCATAACAACCATATCCTTTACTACAATAATTATTGGGTGACGAGACACCGCGAAAGTTAAATAGTTTGCTTAAGGACATGACACAGGATTCCCAAGGATATCTGATAATTTATCAAAAATAAATAAAAAAATAATGCACAACAAACAATTGAAAATTCGTACCAGCTCTTCTCTTGGTTTTTCAGCCTCCTCTGGACCATTCATAGGATATGGACAACATTCTGGGAGCGTCGCCTGCAGTAATGAAAATAATGAACCATTAATGTACAGGTATTGAAAAATAACAGGTAAATATTGTAACAACATTGAAACAATCCAGCAAACACCAAAATTGCATCTTATCATATTGATGTAAACATCTGTGGTAGGAGAGGGAAGACGGGTTGCTGAGTTTCAGTAAGGATGGGTGAAGAGCGGACTTTTTACAAGTCCTTTCAAATAATACATGTACTTCTCTTGCCTGCTCTTGCTCAAGACCTTGTCACTCAAAGATTCTCGTCTCGGGGAGATGATTAAGCAAAGGATTGAAAAAGATCAACTTCTGTCAAGTCTAGGTGAAGAGGTAACCATTATCTAATGGACATGTGCTCTAAACTAATTTAGATGAAAATTATGCATTATTATTTTAAAGGCTGCTGGTTCATATTTGTTCATTCTTTACCTGATGGCTGACTCCAACTCTTATTTCACCTTTGGTATTTGCTAACCTCCTAAAACAAAGAAAAAAAGAAGACAGTGAATGTACAAATCAGCAGGGTTTGATCAAGAGTTATCACTTCCTTTATTCATTTCCTTGCTTTGAACAAGTGGACTAAAGCAGATATGCTACGACTATCCTACTGTGATGTTTCTTTTATTCTTTTTTTTGGGTGGGGGAGGGTGGGGTGCAGCTCAAGAAGAAATGTCATAGTGGCATAGCCATCTAGTCAAATGTTTTCTTTTTAACTATTTTTGAAATTCAACTTCTTCCAAGAGTGTTTCTTTAACCTTGAGTAAACAGAGAGTAAAATGCTTTCTATTTCTTTGATAACCAACCAGCTGCATCTAATTGACCAATCAAAACACCCCAAGTATAATTCCTGACTGGTTCATTTCACCCATTACCTTGTCTCTGGGTTGTAACCAAGTACATAGAAAAAGCAATCGTCTTTCTGTATGTATCCTTTCACTGAATCTGTGATCTCCACAAATGGTCGCACTTTACACTTTCCCCTAGGAAAAAATTAAAACAAATGAGCATATCAAGTAAGAAACTTTACTGCTTGTTGTACATGTATGTATCACAGAGCCTAAAAACAATAAATCCAGCAGATTGCCAATAAATCCAGCAGATTGCCAATTTTACTTTATAATGGTAGAGCTCTGTCAATCCAACCACAAAAATGTATTAAATACCCAAAATGCCAAAACTTGGCAAAAAAATCTGAAAAATGTATTTAACATGTATGTGCTTTCTTTCACATTGTCTGGGAGATTTCATGACTTGTATGGGAGACTGGGAGATTTGTTCTGTATCTGGGAAAGTCCAGAAAAATTCAGGAGAGTTGTATCTAGATGGCATCATGCACAAAAATGATGAAAGCAAGAGCTCTGCAGATTTTGGGACGAAAAAAAAAATAATTAAAATCTATAATATGGAAAGCTGCTGCCATCACAGAGCAGTTGGAAAATCCTTTGACCATGAAAGTTATTTTGAGTCACCTTAGTGCAGACGCAGGATAGACATCTGTGGCATCTGAAATGAACAGTTCTCGCTCCTTGACAGCAACATCCTCAAGAATATGGTCACCAGAACCTGAAAACAAATTTCAAATGTCAGCTGTTTGACTCTAGTCCTCAACAGCAATCAGCATGTTATTTGTCTAAAAATGTCCTGGTCTGTTATGAAAACCTCGTATAGCAAATAGGATTCTTGTTAAGACGTGTGTGAAAAAGAGAAATTTAGGGAAAAACGGGTCTTTTGAAATTACCTTTGACTGTCCTTGTCTCAAGATGGTCAAGGCTGTTACTAAGGAGGGGGTATGTGGTCAGGGTGTGGCGTAAATTTCAATTATGCTACTTAGCTTCTTTCTCAAGTTCCAATAATATCTAGACTAACAACAAAATGTCACATAAACTGGTTATAACAGGTTTTGCTTTCAAAATAACATTTAAATTTAGATACATCTTAATTAACAAACTTTTAAGAGTTAACCAATCAGCTGTATGCACTGAGGCTACTTTTTTCTCAAATGCTGTCCTTTTAACCATCTTTTTTTCTATTTTATAAGCAATAATGAGCAATTTTAACTTGCTTTTATTTTTCCAAGTTTATTGACATACTAAAAACAACTTGACAGTTAGAACAACTAAAATGATAAATGTGGAAAAGGTGTCATTATTTTACCGGGAAAACTGCAGCTGCCTACATAGATTTAGATATATTCCAAAAAATAACATACCATTTTCTGCATTTCTATCCTGAATCAACAGCTGGTAGACTGATTCTGGGACCTCAGAAGGACGATAGTACCATCTTACTACGACAACAAGAGAGTCTCGCTTGCTCTGCTGAAAAATACAGAAGTTACGTTACCTACAAACCTTATCATACTTTCTTATCTTTACCATTGGAAATTTAAATAGAAGTTCTAAACTACTAAGCTGCCTTGAAATTCATTTTCTTATTATTTGTTTTGTCATCTGAAAAGCTTTGTATTGAACCCTGATTTGGTAAATACATAAATGTACACCAGGGAACCATCATTTTCCAATTTTATCACTTTTTTGCTTGTGAAAATAATTAAATTGATTGCCTTAAATTGACAAATGAAATTATAACTTGTACTGATCCTACATTTCTGATTTTTCTTTTTCTTAAAAGATATTAAATTACATAGATTCTTGATTGTTACAATTTCCATTGCACTTTTAAAAATATTCCACTCTTTAAGTCATTTACAAAAAGCCAAATTGAAATAAATTGCAGTTATTCTTTTTCTTTTTGAGTAAAGCCAACACAAAACATAAAAATAACAAATTCATTTGATGATGTTTGCCCAACCAAACAATCAAAATGGAAGATATGGAAGAAAAACAAATTGTGCAAAATTGAAATACAATTTCAGCAAGGTTACGAGAAGATAATTAAATAATTTGAATCTCTCAATTTAAATGAAAAATTTTCTTAGTTACAAAGCCACAAGAACACTTTTCAATGTTAACATTTTGCAATTTAAATTACAAATATATACGTGGTAATCAATAGACAGCTGTATACTGTGTGATAAAGAGTAAAACAAAATACAACCAAGTCTGCATAAAAGTATTCTTATATTTATATACGTTGGGGTATTATAAAGCAAAAGGTGACTGATTTAGTAACATATGAAAAATGTATATTGCCTTTGAAAATCATTGCACTTGTAATCATTTGTGCTGAAAACTATCGCCAAATTTCAGGACGGTGAAAAAAACATGTTAGAAAAATAAAATATTTTCACCGATTGAGGTTGAATATTGGATAAAAAAAATCATTTGAAAACAAGATTATATTACAAATCGAACGGAAAAGAAGTGTTTGCTTGCATAAATAAATAAATTATTCTGAATTGAAATCTTCCACAAATTGATGTTTTCCCATAATTCGATAATGAAACTTGAAATGAAAAACATTTTAAATTTTTCTACCAAACAGCACACTTTATACTGATAGAATTTTGTACTAAGAGAAAAAAACAAACATCGGAGGTGTAACAGGGAGGAAGAAAACGGCCACCAGGAATTTACAAGCAAAAAGTTAAATATAAACATTGACAGGGAAAGAAAACAAAGATAAAGAACTTACCATACGAAACTCTTTGATAGCACAAATAAAATATGCTACATCCGGTCTTTGACTATCGATGTAAACGCAGTCTGTGAAAAGAAATAATAAGATTGGTTTACCTGAGCGAGGCTAGCTAAAAATGAAAAATTTGAACTCCGCGCGCCGAGCGTTAAACGCGTGTTTGTTTTGATGTTCTGTTTTATTTGTTTCAAAATGTTGTGAAAGCGTTTAACCAGGTCCTGTGAAAATCGTTTTGAATTTTTAACACAGGCTTCATCGGGGAAAACGATTTAACAACGTCCCGAGTAAAAAATTGCTTTATATATATCGCATCAGCAACGCGACTAATTCTTAATGATTTCCACAACAAAGGTAAACATGTCGAATGCAAATTTACAATTTACACGAGCCATAGGCCACATTGTTTAGCAGAAAGAGCATTGTTCGCAATAGACCGCAGAATCTGTAAGAACAAAAACGGAACGCATAAGAAACTGTTGATAGCACGTTTGTCTTCGAAATCCGCTAGGAACAAAATAAATGTTTTAAAACCGTCCCTTGAACTCGAACAGCACTACGAAATTGTCAGTGTTAGGTGTATTTTCCCTTTCGTGTGTGATATTAATTACAAGTAATTATTCTAATAGCACAAACAATCCATATCGTTTTTGACATAGAACGGCTTTTGAAATTCGACAAATTTCTCCGAAGTTCTCGCTTACCTCCCGGTTCATAGTAGACGTCTTCTTCTGAAGTGTAAGTCAGTTTGGAGGGCTCGGCATTTTCGCTTTTCTTATCGCTGCTAGCCGATCTACCGGCTTGTTTCCTTCCCTTTAATTCACTGCCCTTGTCGTCTTGAGAGATCGAATTTCTCGTTGAATTGGTCACACTTTTACACTCTGAAGTAGCTTCACTTCTGCCACCCATGTTCATATCTGTTCCTCGCCGACGAAGGCTGTCTTTGGGAGCAAGCGTGTTACAACCTCCTCAGCTTGAGGGATCTCGTCCACTATTCGAAAGTGGTAAACCACGAATTCCTTTCGCGGATACTTCAGTGGCAAACTATCAACTGACCTGGAACATTGAACAGGAAAGTGAATAATTGTACTTGAAAAATCCTTGTCCCTTCCGATGAACGCTCCTTTCAACACCTCTCGACCGACACCTCATAATGTAATTCCTAATTTATTCAGACAATTAACCTTACAATAGACACGCTCTCGCGACAGGAAATTTTAAATCTGCCCAATCCTACAATCTATTTACCTTAAATCGAAGTTCCAGTCAAGTCAACTCCATAAAACTACTGTCGATCTCTTTGCTTGATTTTCAACGTCTGCGGAGTCACGAATGTCGAGTACCTTGCGGTTTCCGCTTGAATAAATTCTGTGTATACTGTGAATGACACCAAAGAAACCACATTAGAAACCAATTGACGACTACCACTACATAAAATTTCGGTTGCGGACCACTGGATTTTGAAAGTGAAATAACACAGATTTTATACTGCTAGACCCAAGATCAAACATCTTAGAAGCGATAAAGGCAAAGCAAATCTTTCCTATCGTGAAAAGTCGACGACTCAGTGACACATTCTAAAATCTATTGTTTTAAGATGATTATGAAGACAACGACCCACACCAGATATTTACCGCCTTCAAAGCGAACAATTTTCCACCCGAACCTGCAGAAGCAAAAACTCGATTACCGAACTACAAAACGACTGTTCAAAAGAAAACTGTTTTGCTTTCCTCTCGCTTTCACTTTGGAACGTAACTTTTTTCAAAACAGCAAAGTAAACATGCTAACCGTGGGATTTATTCCCTTGTTCGTGTTTGAAAAACCCTACAAAAACATTAACAAACACAACTGAATGCCATCCGCCCACAGAAGTCGCCGTTACTTGCTACTAAACGAACGCTTGTCGAATTCAAGGAGAAAATTCGCATATAATAGCTCTGCTCTGTTTTACATGTGTTGTAAATATAATATATTATTAACATGAGAGATGTGGACGATTATTGTCTCAACAGCGATTACACTTCAAACCGTTGAAACGACTTGTCCAAATGGAAATGTTGTCTACGCGAGTGTCGAGCTTCGCCGTGAAGGCGCAAACATAGAAGAACAATAATACGGGGAAAATACAAATATTTTCGAACGAGCAACCTACCTCTACAAGACGACAACCATTTAACCATTTAAATCGAGATGAACGGAAATTTGCAGAGTCAAATCAGGCTATTTCAAAAACGAGAGATGCACACGCGCGTTCAAGAAGAAACAGATCACCCGAGAGAACAACGGCACAGATCTTGGCTAGAATCGCTGTGAGTAGCCCAACAACTGCTAACCCCCGGCCGAGAAAATGCTCTTTCCGTCAGCTCAATGCATAAACCGCACAATTTGGCTGTTTAGATGAGCAAAGAAGACAAGAGAGAAGTGAACAAACCGAGAACAGATGGTTTCTTTGTCGATCGTGATTGGCGAAATCAGCATGAGGCGTTGCAAGAAGCTCTCTGATTGGCTGAGAGACCTTAAATGCATGAACCCTGTCAGATCACCTGCGAGCTTATTTTGATTGAGGAGTTAAGTACATGTCAAGGCTATTTTCAACTACTTACATTTCTAATCCGAGCGTTAAACTACTCAAATACAAATCAAGCCTTCCGAATCTCTGCTTGTTCGAGGCAGAAATTCTACAACATAAAAGAACTAGGAATGTTTCCGCAGGGCCTAATGCAATTCATTTGACGTTTCCGACTGAAACTTTTGAATACCAGAAGCTAAATAATAGTCTTGCTGACAACGATCACAAACTCATTTTGTAAACACTTTTTTTTCTTCGTGTCAATCATACATTCGCACTTCAAATCGTCGCCTCTCCAACAATCCGAGGCTCAAAAGTAAATTTACAGTTCGCTCCTCTTTCTCGCTTGAAAAAACAGGGTTAGAGGTAAATTCCGCCTCGGGCGAAAACATAATTACAATCGACGTGGATTTAAAAGCGCCGTTTAGCCTATGAGAAGATATTCACAATGCTAGTAAAGTTCAACAACGTCATAATCATTCATTTTGTTTTTGTTATACAAAATCTCGAAAACAAGGCGCATAACAACAGATATCCAGAACAGCTTTAGGCAATCACTGATCGCGAAACATTAAAGTCATTCAAGCGACAGTGCTTTGAACAGAGGGACTCGGAGTCAATAGAAGAGTCAAACTCTTCGATCGATACAGAAACAGAGCGCTAAGAATGACCAAAAATGTGATTATTACACTTTGATTCAACGCTACCAGTTTCTGTGACTCCAAAAACACGACTTGATGTCGCTCAGTAGGGGGGCGTTAAAATATCTTTCAATATATCCACTGCCAGTGCGTAACCCTAAATACAAATATAAAGCGGATTTTTTCCCTTCTATTTTTGGATCCTAGAGACTGGCATTTTTTTTCTAAGCTGAAGTATTAAACAAACAAACTGTGCAAAGCAGATCCTTTCATGTAATACAGACTAATCTGCTACACCGTACCAGCCGCTAAAAAAAATTGGCTTCTCTTCTAAGGTAGGGCTGAGCAAATATACTTCATGTATACAATCAGTGTACCCAAGTGTGCACTATCTTTGAATTCGAACTGATCGCGAAACATTTTGACGTATTCTTTCAAAAAAATCCTTCTTGTTGTTGTTATAAACAAAATTTCTGATTTCTGATAATCAGCGGAACAAATTACTGAAAGAATAGAACGGCGATGAGTGGAGAATACGAGGACAATTTTTGCTGCTTCAATATCTGTTGACATATTTCAATAACTTAACGTGACTTTTGTTTTCTAAAGGGAATATTCATGATGCAACTTAAAGGCGTTTTATTTTATTTTTTTTTTTGTACCTTATTTAATTTCTAAAGGAAAAGAAAAAACTTTACTTGCCGATTTCTAAAACATCGTAACAATTTCGATTTTCGTGATGGTTTCGATAGATACAAACAGATGTCGCTCTGCTCGTAAACCTTACATGATATAAACACCGCGTAAGACATTTAATGAGGAAAACAACATATATAGATTTCTTTAGCGATTTATTACCCCCGATAAATTTAACAAACAAACTGTAAAAGTAAAGTAATCGACTTTTCTTCCTGTCCGACTGAAATAACAACCAATAAGCTTGACGAAGTTCGTGTCGTGTTGCTGCAGGACTAGAATATGCGGTTTTGGCTCAGTAAAACGTGTCATCTTGGTTAGCAGATATACCGACGTCGACCCTCGTTTTCGCTCGAGTGGAAAAAACAATAACAAGCCAACTTAGCTTTGAATTCACTAGATTCAATCTGTTGTTGTTAGAAAGTCACGTTTACGCATGTGTGCTCCAGAATAAAAGCGAAACACTACAGCAAACGAAACGTCTGGTTGAAGTCATTGTAAATTGTTGTAATATCCTAATAAGATAGCCCAGTTTATAAATGCCATATGACGGGCCGACCGCAATATCTGATTAAAAGCTAACTATAAAATTTACCTTTTCCTTTAGAAAAATGCTTGACTTTGGTTATCCGGAGAGTTAAAAGGGTTGAAATTCTTGCCTGGAATCCCTTTGGCTGCTGTTAGCTCGGTCTAAATGCAATTATTGCTAATTACAAAATCATTTACGAAATATAAACGCGAGCAAAATAGACATATGAATACATTACAAACATACCGGCTTAATTCTTCTAATTAAACATTCATCAAGATCTCTCCAAATGCATGGCAGTTTTGGCGAGCTCAAATCGAACTTTGGCGAAGCGATCTCAAAACTTGAACTCTGAACAGTGGTTAGAAAAAGACCATTTCGCACTGAAAATCATCTGACATTCGATCCTGATATGTAACGCCGACAGCACGGGAGTATGTTCGAAAGTAGCCTTCCGTTTAAAATAACCTTTGATGGCTCCATTCACTCACACGTTTTCAAACAAAAACGTTCTAAAATCGCTGTAAGCTATGAAAAGCTAAAAGTTCTGTACTTGTAGACATTTCGAGTCTTTGCGCCCAACAAGGATGGTGCAAAAGTTGATAATTTAAGGCGATCGTGAGACATCCGTTGCGACTCGGCCCCGACACCGCCGCATCACGAAGAATGCATGCCGTTTGAAATGTGTTCAGAACATGATAAACACAGCTTCGAATTTAAATGTAAATGTACACTAAATATAAGAAGTCGCGATCTTACCTTTCCAGAAACAAGTAGCTAGTAGAAATTTTGAAACTCTATTCGCCGAGAGCAAGATCTTTGGTGTTTATCACTTGAGATCTGAAATAGAATTCTCGATATCACACATTTGCCCCACTTAAATCGTCCCCTTGGGAGAAGTTATTCATGTTTTCAGATAATCACTACCGGAAGTTGTCACAACAGTGACGTCTGCTAACACCACGAATCTCGTGTTTTCTTTTCCTTAGTCCCGTCCTTCAAAATCAACTACAGGAAACTGCAACTACAGTCAAATTTTATTATTTGTATTATTATTTCGTACTTTTCTATTAAAGCGATAAATTTAAAACAAATTTGAAAAGTTATCCGCCGTAACGCACGCGGTTAGCAAAACACAATAAACAATGAAATTGACATCACAAAGGCGACATAATGTAGATTTCAACTACATCTCAAAGCAACGGAGATTATTCGAAGTTATTTTCTCGACAAGATCTCAATTGCCTCTTCGTTGACAAATTTTTGAACCGTATTTTTCATTTGATGCACGTTTCAGCCTGAACTTTGCGATGGAAAGTATCAGCTATAGAAAACGGGTTTATCTTATATTGTTTTCAAAGACAGCTGCATCGAACTGGGTGGAATAACTGATCAATATGATTTCTGAAAGCAAATGAAAACTATCGGTCGATATTTATGTATTGTAAATGGCCTATTTAAAAGGCTTCGATACGATTATGAGGTAATTACTAACTCCGCTTTTCAAAAGCGACCACTTCTATAAACTGCGAGCTCGCCTAGTCATCTTTTTTTCGTTCTTATTAAAGTTTTGCCAGCGCGATTTCAATTTGTTTGTTTTCTTTTAAAGGAAGATAAGTTTAATTTACACTTCGAATAATTTCAGCTGAAAAAATAACTCGGCGCCACTCACAAAATACGCGTTTCTTTCGAAGCCAAGATATTTGTCTAAACGGACACGAAACACGGCTCGAACTTGTGATCGGTCGCTCTTGTAATTTATACATGTTCATACGTTTGTTCTTTTCTTCGGGTGCACACACGCGTTAAATTAGCTTTGTTTGTGGAACAAATGATCTTTGAATGAATTGTTCAGCGTGTGTACACAGGCGCTTTTTAACACACGAATAGAAAGTAATGTTGATATAGATGCTAAGATCTCCATTTTGAACCATCTCTTGAATAGTAATCGCCGCAAAAAATATTCTGATAGTGTACATGTATTTAGAAATATTACATATATTTCTCTCCTCAATGAAAAAGTCCTTTGGCTGTGACATAAACCTGTCTCCATGTTTTTAAGTTGCGGTCACGGTACAAAGGGAAATATTGCCTCCACGGTGGGGGTGGATATTTCATTTAAAACCCACCGAAATATTTAGGAGTGCGATTTGGAAGTCATAAAAATGTTACAATCAGTTTCATGTGAAGAACGAGCGGAAATCTGCTTGCTAATGCCACTATGAGAGATCAGAGCGCGTTTACATCGGGTACGTTCAATGGGTTTTATACTGAGTTAGCCCGCGTCCCAGAAATAATCTTGGATTCCATTTTTAGGCCTAGGGCAATGGGCTCCTGAGCTTCAGAACAACAGGGGCCTAATAATATTGATACGTTCACAAGAGATCCGGAAATCCGCCCAGCGGATCAAGTTGAGTAACAAGGGAACTGCACTGGACAAAACATCAGCCATTCCTGAAAAGCTGAGGAGAAGAAACTAGTATTTTAATGTCCCAGGAGCACACCACCGCGCGTTTTAAATCCCTGCCGCATGCGCGAGTGGCTTGAAGTAATTAGCTAAATTGCGAAGTTTTGCAATTGCAACCAAAAATATCATGCGGTGAAAAATCACTACAGTACTTATGTGCGTATCTGGTGAATATGATATCGAAGAACTGCAGACGTGCTTCTGGGGAACAATTATCTTCCGTCCCAGCTGTCAGAAAATTATTCAACACAATTTTATCTCTGTCGTCGATAGATAAGTTGAAGTGCCCTGTCTGATGTGTGGCACGACACGCGACCACCATCACGCAATCTCAAAGGTGTCACGTCACACGTAGCTGTGTTAATTTTGGCTTTTCAGCTTCCAGGCGAAAGATGCAGGGCTCATACAATAAAATAAGGCTAGATTGAATTATTATTAGGTAGAGCTAGCTACAATCCTATTAAAGCTAGCTACAATCTTTAAATATTGTAGTGCAGTGTTCTTTTCAAGTCACGACGAGGAAGGTTCCTGCCTCAGCTTTCCATGTTCTATATAGAGATAGGAGAACGTGCCAAATAACCGGGTATGTTCCACTGTATATAGTTTACATACGTGTGTGTGTGTGTGTGTCACCTAGAGGGTTTGATTTTCGAGTTGCTTCACTAAACTGATTAGCACACCCCCGTAAAAAAGTTCCAAAAGTACCCACCAGGATGGGCCTAATTAGACACTTGGAAAAATGAAAGGCGGGAGAGTAGCAAAAGAGTTTATTTTGCCCACCCCCAGACTAAAACAATCTGATAGCCAGACTGCACCATTCTATACTCCACGACCGCTCCTTGTTTGAGTCTGCTTGTAATATAAGCTTGATTTACAGAACGGCGGTAAAGCAGAGGGCTCATAATCCTTTGATCCGACAGTATCAAAAATCATTAGCTAGACCTTCGACGACAGGAAATAAGCTGCAAATTATATTGTATTATTCAATCAGAGGTACATCTTGTTACCAACACTACCAGCTTTTTAACATAAACAGCATTGGTGATCAATATTATTTGAAGATACTGAGCCCTTTAGGGACTTTAGGTCCTTCGACTGTTTCACTTAACAACAAAAAATAGAAGCTTCAAGCAATATCACCAAGATAGGAATGAAGAAGATGATTGTTTCCAGACTCTCCATTCTTTGATCTCGCGCGGGAGTCCCGCTTGTCGCGCGCGCTGCAAAGCAGTGTTTGCTCAGTGTGATGTTGGGAAGTTTTTGACGTTGAACAATTTTGCTTCTGGTTCGCTTTCTTCATTCAGGTTTGAATTCATCGAAGATGGCGAATACAAATGCAAATATGCGGGCTTGCGTGTGATAATCTGGTTATAAGTACCAAATTACGTTTATAGAAACACAAATCTAGATAATTCTGGATTGTCTGGCAAAACATATTCGCTAAGAAGCTTATAACCTAAATAGAAGACATCACTTTTAATGGAGGGCGGAATGCACAAAAGCGATTAATTAATAGTGATATCGGTAAATAGTTAACTATAAATATGCGCGCATTGCGTCCCGTATGCGTGACCACAAAAAACACAACACCACCGGCCCGACGCCGGAATTGATAGGCGAACAATACGCGATACACTATTAAGAAAAGAGTAAACGGAAATTCGCTGTGATAGCATGCTGCCACTGCACTTCCTTCGCTGTTAGACTGAAAGCGGTTTCAAATACAGTTCCTGCGTTTAGTGGTAAAACATGGTGTTTATCAGCTGGTTAGGGACAGCTGTAATTCCTGTGTTGATATGTGGTGCACAGAATCTGTGAAATGCGTATGACCTCCCACTTTGTCCATTGTTCCTCGTCGAAGCTGTCAGCGCCATCAAAATTTGCAATATGGTACAGAAAGATCAAAATTACGACCCCAAATGTCTCCCTGTGCTGACAAAGTGCCACCTTTACGAAAAGGACGTTAATATTTTTAGGAATGTAGCCATATCTGTTCTGATCCACGCCACAGCTGACCCGCCATAATGACCTCAATATTATGTATTTACACAAAAGTGACCGATAATCTCGAATCCTCTTTAAATGTGTTCTCAAAAGACGCGTCCCGGCGACACAGACGAAAACACGAGTCCCCTCGGCATACATATCCGCCCTTATTACGTCACATATTTGCCTACACAAACTGGAGCTTAGAAAAAGATGTTTCTTATAAAGTTGTAGGATTTTGTAGACTCTGTTTTCATGCAGTGCCCTTTCTTCTATAACATAAACTCGAACCTTATCTGCCCAGAATCAACCGTAATCGCATGATCTACGCTGTCGACCCCTTGAAAGATTACGGTTGAGGCTAATGACGGCTCGCTTGCATTCCATCTGATTCATTAGAGCCAAAGCTTGTATATTCTAGACTCTGGAATTCTGAACAGGACATGTGGTCTATGTTGGGAATCAATCAATGGCTTCAAAATTCTCAACATAACATTGGGAAGCAGTGTCTTAAAACCAGGCAAGAACTTCTAAAGAAATGCGAGAATGAGAGCTATTTGTTTTCACAAGCCATCTTGTTCCTTTGTGTAAGAGATTAGCAATGCAATCACGGCCCCTTAATCAATATTACATGCAAGCAGATTCTCTAGTCCTTAATCACGCCTCAACGTTTGGTTATTAGAATCCCTTTAAATGCAACATGCGAGAAGCCATTTAAAGTACCACAGAAGCAAAGCGTTACAACTGTTCCTCACCTTTTCAAAACTGCCGAAGACGAGCAAAATTTAGATCTTTACTCCTCTGCTACTTGAGCCGTGTAATGTGGATATGAGTGTCTACACTGTGCTACAAGAATGGCAGTTGTCATAGGGGTCAAATGATATTAGCTAATGTCTGTCATACGGGAACAATTGATTCACCACTTTGTTAAAACCCCCGAGGGCTCAACATCGTAGTAATATACAACACGCAAAATTGTAGTGTAATTTCGGTCGAGTTTTCTGGCGAGTTTTGAATTCCTCGTAACGTATAAGCTTGATTTCTTTTTTGGTGTTTAGTCAGTGTGACAATGTCGTGACTGAATCGATCTGTTGATCAGTGGTATTTGATAATTAAGTTTGAAGAGGTGATCAATGTAAACATAAGTAAGCGGCGATGAATTTTATCACGTTCCCAACAGGAATGTATGTTTATTCAGGATTACACACGCAGTTAATGAAGCGTGGAGACGAAACGAAAGTCTAACTGGTCAAATCTTGGTGCGAGAAAGGTTTAAATGTCGAGATTGAAGTCCCTTGTAAAGAGGGTATATGCTAAACATGTAGAGACAATATTTCAATTATCAAATTTGCAGGGTGTAAAATACATCGAGGTTGATATTACACCTCATGACGTTAGTTTGTCAACAAAGGGCAAAAGTCGTAAAAATGATAAAAATTACAACCCTTCGGTTTCAAGAGTAACTTAAATCTCGGAATTAAAGCGTAAAACCTGCGCAATCTGGATAGTTAATCTTCATTGTAATACGTCCGAAACTTCAAATGATCGATTAACTTTTCATAGAGGCAAGTGCAGGTTTCTAAATTAAGCAAAGATGTCAACCCTCTTTACGCCAAATGTCAAAGTGATTACAAAACAATCGCAGACAAAAGAACTTTAAAGTCTCTCTGCCCAGGTTGTTGAACCTGTCAATCAAATCACGTTCCTATCGCGCCCAGTGTTCTCGCGGCTATTTATCTCTCACTCGCGGTTTTTGTTATGTTTCATGTAAGACTTCACAAAATGTAAACATTTCGCAGCTACTTACATGAAGTAAATTCAAATTTTCAAAACAACTGCCATCAAGGATGCGAAGTGGTCGAAGCATTATGCTTTGTTCTTTCTCAAATCAATTGATGAAACAACTTCACAGCTGTAAAAATCAATGAAGCTGTTGGAAAAAGAATTTGAAAGGCCTCAAAGGTAAGGTATGTGGTTCGTCGATTCGCATTCCATCGAGTGAGAACTTATAATGTTTATAAACGTTAGGTGCCGAGACTGCACACTACGGACTGGAAATCATTAAATGTTACAGTATATAGGTTTGATTGGCTTGTTCAGATTGTGCTCAATAACCCGCGGTTTAGAGTATTGAGAAATCTCGAACAACTTTGTACTTTGAAATAGCAATAACAGTTAAATTTCGAGTCAGGGCAAAGGGCAAAAGTATGGTACGGTACATATAGTGACCGCATCATCCATCACCTTAATAAATGAACGCATCATTCTTGTCAAAACAGTGTCCGAATTACGATAATCTATACAAGCGATTTTTCCGTTTTTTTCCCCTTTTTTTCGGATTTTTTTTTCTCTTGCCTTCAGCGACTTGCATAAGGGGATAAAGCCACATTTTTGTTGTATCAGGCGCATTTTTTAGATAGTATTGGTGACCGTTCTTCTTTAATGGGATTATGTAAAATAAACAACGAAAAATGTACCTTTAATTAAAACATTTTATCAACTCATATTTCGAGCAGACGCAACTTATGGCTGAATCATTTAATTTATTAAGCACTACATGAAAATGACAAGAAGACTTCCTCTGTTGGAGATTTATTCATAAGACGGGTCATTTAGAGCAGTTCAAGTGTTCGCGGTAAGTGGGTATGTGAAAGGGGTATTTTTTTCAATAAAAGGAACGCGAAAAGGGTACCTTTTCTGTTAAAATGGAAAATTAAAAGGTAAGGGGTTGGATCTCTGGGCGGAGCCTAGCTACCCGTAAAAAAAAACTTCGTCGAGTGCCAACCTCCGGGTTAAAAAGTAAGTACCTAAAGCGGCCGACAAGCGGCGGATGCAAATGACGGAACCATATTTTGGGGATATACTTCATGGGCGAATTCCATACGAGTCTTGCATACATCTTCGGCCTTATGTGCTACCGAGCACGAAGAGGATTAAGTAAGTAAGTAAGTCTTGCATACATCAGCTGTTGTTGAACTAACTTGATGCACTTTAATGCACTTTACTGACTTGAAAGTTAATTGCCGATGAAGTATTTACCGCAAAAATGCCTCAGCACATGACGCGTGATTTTTTTGCTACGTGCGCTGCGTGAAACCATATCAGGAGTTTAATTCCCTCCTTGTGATTAATGATTGTCTTGCTCATGTTAAGATAAACTTTAAGAATTGTACGAACTTCATTTGCCAACTCTTCCACAATCTCAAAAACTAAAGTCTCCTCATTGTCATCTGACTAACTGTTTAGGGTCTGTTTAGTAATCGATGAAAACGTTTTTAAAGACCGTTTAATCTTGGTAATCACGTGAAGTAAACGTTATGAACACGCGCCGACCATTTGTCATCAGGTACACTGAAACAAACATAATAGTATTACAGCTAAAATAACAATTCATTTTCGTTTTGTGATCAAGATAATGGTATCATTCTAGCTAGCCTATCAACAGCCATTGCTCGAGTCCCTTCGCAGTATATCACAGTTAGATTCGGAGGCGGACGTGATGTGAGCAGCTACAGTCAGTCCCGGGTGTCACGAGAAGACTCTGGAAGGTCAGGCCTTAAGGATTAAGACTAAAAAAAACCAACAACATTAGAATAACAGGCAATCAATATGGGAGGTCAAAAAGCAGCATTTGAAACATATTCATGCAAGTACTCTTTCGTGTTGTGGCACGCTTGCAGTGTAAGACTCTTAGCCAGCTTCTGAGTGCAGCTGAAGTGGCATGAATTGAAGCTGGCTGGCACGACTCCCAGGGACGAAGTGGCTTACGAGACACTTCATTATTTAGCGCAAACGGAGGTGTGCAGTCAGGACAGGCTCATTTTCAGAGGCTTGTTTTCTTGAGCAGGGTGTGCAGTTTCAGTATTAATCATGAAAATTTCAATTTCCTCAATTGTGATTGGTTTAAAAAACTCCTATTTTCCGCTAATTCACTTGCCAAGTTGTTATCGGACACTGTTTGTTATTGGACAGTTTGTTATCGGACGGTTGCCAATCACATTCAAAGTTGTAGTTTAAATCAACCAATCTCAATTTCAGAGCGACATGAAACCATTTACGTCTCCTTTGTCAGTATTTCATGCAAATTTTCCCTTTCTTTCATAACTAGGTTATTCTTCTTTTCTTGGAAATTGTTATTTTCATGATTAATTTGTAATAGGACTTCGTGTCGTCCAACAAATCGGACTCCCGCTTCGCGGTCGTCCGATTTTGTCATCACTTGTATGATTACAGACCGAATTGGACTCCACTCAGTCCTATCACCATTACTTATCGTCTTACATAGACTACAAATACCGTTTGCAGTTTTGTCGCCGGATTTTCTATACGATGTCGTTACAGTCATCGTGAAAATACACTGCATAAAACTTTTAGTAGGACGCACGAATACAGGGGCCGTCGCAACGTTGGGCCATGGGAAGCACTAAAAAAAAATAGCAGAAGAAAATGAGCTAAAATATGAAAGGAAAAAGAAGTTACCAAACTGTGCAAGAACAATAAAGCTAAAGCTCTTAACCATTTACTCCAAGAAAAGGAAGGAGAGTGATTGAAGACAATTAAATAAACGTATACGTAGGATTCAAAATGGGTAAAAGGTAAAGTCTGCATTCGAGTCAAGTGACCCGTCATGCCGGAGCTTATCCCGGTTTCTGTAGCATGAGGACACTAGGAGTATTTCTTCTCCCCCCTGGATGGGATGCTAGTCAATCGCAGGGTTACCCCCAGCATTAAATTCGCCGGTACCCATTTATACACCTGGGTGGAGAGAGGCATTGCGAGGGTAAAATGTCTTGCCCAAGAACACAACACAATGTCCCCGGCCAGGACTCGAACCCGGATCGCTCGATCCGGAGTCGAGCGCACTAACCATGAGGCCACCGCGCTTCCATAGGATTCAGTATAGCGGACACTGTTAGATTAGTACCAGGCTTCCCCTCTCTCTTAGTCAATAATAAGAGTCATTTTTTGTCACTGACTTGTATTGTATATTTTGGCAAGACGTTTCGGCTAACTCTTAAGCCTTCATCAGTTGAAAAAACGCTTGATGTTGCGCGCGATTTAAAAAATTGAAGCGTTGCGCGTGCTGTATGCGCGTGACTCGAGATAATTCTAAGTGCGTGCTAAGTACTTGTAGACTTCTTATCCCGCTCTCTCTATTGTGCGAGGATTACGATCGATGTAAAAGCCTTCGGATGAAAAATGGCGCCAAAAAAGACTTATTTTCTCAGATGGTCAACTTATAAGGGGACGTTAAAAATCGTGGAGGACCCCTAACAGTTTGAAGCTGAAGGGCCCAAGACACTTTAATTGCAAAACCAGACACTGCATAGCAACATATGCTGCACGTTATGCAATTTCTTCCTGGCATGCCATAGGACCCCCGAGACTTCATATGTCGGAATTTATGACGATAATTTCATTAAAAGTCACCCTAGTCGAGCGTTTTTTTTTTTTCGCAGAGAAGACATAAAAATTCATAGGAACATCAGGTTTATCAGCTCACTTTTCTCTAGTTTCTTCTCTTCATTTTAGAACACTTTAGCCTCTGAGGGGGGCATTGGTGGGTTCTGAACACCGCAATACCGCAAAAAATTCAGCAAATTCCGCAATACTTCAATGCCGGGTTGAAACTCGATGTCATACCGAAACCACTAATCTGTATGTTAAGTTTAGACCAAAAATAGCAATTAAGAATTTGTGAATGAAGTCAGGTAATTTTCAATTCGGACAACATATATATATATAATCAAAATAAGTAACATCCATTGTTAATAGGCGTGATTGCTGATAATTAACAAAAATAACTTACACCTCTCTGATTGCCACACAAGGAATTGCAGTTCTCCGTTCCCACAAGACTTAAGTTTCATTGGGAACTCCAATTGGAAATTGGAAAAAGTTTGGAAAACGTTTGAAGACTTGGAGAATAATTTCTAATACCATCCAAAATGCTTAAAAAGAACCGCATCCCGCAAGTTAAGAGAACACCGCAACTAACCGTATTTCGAGATTAAAATTACCGAAATACCGCAAGAGAAATTATCCTATACCGCAATACCGTCCTGTGACTCCCTCGACGACTTTACTCTCAGTTAGTTTCTTCTCGGCCCTTCCAGCCACGGCAGACCCTTCAAGCCCGAGCCTGTTCACAGACTAGGAACTCTTTTTTTTTTTTGATCGTTTAGACTAACTCTTAAGCCTTCATTAACACTGCTCATGCTTATAAACAAATGAAATTACAGTCAAATCTGAATACAGCAGCCAACATCACCCCGGGGACAGAGAGATGAAAGCGGCCGTTATGGGTAGGTAGGGCTGAAATATGACACCTTTTTTTTGGGAGGTACAACACTTTTATATTTAAAAAATGCTGACTGTAGCATAAGAAATATCTAACACAATCAAAATGTATCAATAAAACAGAAACCAAACAGAAACAGAGACTAACGACTCGCTTTACGGATCAAGTTTCATGAACTTTTACAATATACTGAATATTGGGTTTGGCAAACACCATTCGTCAGTCGTTGATTAACTGGCCGTTGTAGAAAGATTAAAATAAGAGAGAGTGTATGAACCGTCCGCCCGGACGAAAAAACATGAAAAACTGGCCATTGCCGAGAGGTGGAGATTCGACTGTATTCGTGTTATAAGCCCTCCTTCAATTTTCCTAGAGTGTGGGACAATACATTTCTTACTTTCTCGTCAAATACCATTCAAATGATTACAACTGTTTACAAGCATCGCTAAACAGGCTTTTCTCTGAAAGGCCATGGGAACGAGGTTGGTTTCTTGGGTAATTAACTTATGTATGCAAAATATTTATTTAATTGAATAGTTCCGTAAATGTTTAATCCAAATGTTTTGACAAATCTATCGGCTTAT
>OZ026598.1:18194700-18209700 GCA_964020085.1 Micromussa lordhowensis
CTGATGTAAGATGAATGTTCGTTTGTTGTTCTTTGTCCGCATGTCGGAATTTTTCTCAATTTACCGAATGTTGACCAGAATTGAGTTTGTGTAATTATTCCTTGATGTTTTAGTCACGAGAAGACAGACAAGAACCCACAAAAGAAGAAAACGAAGTTGGAAAGTATCTGAGATGGAACTGTCCTTCAAAGAACTCAACGATGATGAGCGAAAAAGTGGAATATTTCATCGGTAAATATGGATTTAAGTGTAATTATTTCTTTCGTTTTAACACTCCTTTCAAGTTTGTTCAACTAGCTTTCAACTGGCAGTCTTGAATTGGTTGATTCGAACTGTAAAAGTATTTGATGATTATTAACTTCAGCTTACAGCGAAGTGCAAGACTGCAAGCTGAAAGAATACGGAGTTTTATATCCTTATCTTTTGGCAACAAAACCTCAATTTCATCCTTGCAGAACGCATGATCAATCTTTTATCATATTACAACGTAAAACTAAGAATTTTGCTTGAAATTATAGAAAGCACGGGTTTGACTTCAGTGACTGTGTAACTATAAATAATTTCGTGTCCTTTCGTGAATTGACTCGATTAAGAGAAAGAAAAAATTGGTTAGATGCCACGAAGTAAGTGGCAAAGCCTTAACCATGTGTTGTAGGTTGAAAGTCCGAAGACTTTTCTCGTCCTTATCGAGGGAGATGCTAACCTTCTCTCGGCTCATACAACACGGTTATACCAATGTTGCTGTCGACCTTTTATTGTGCTCTGTGAAGCAAATCTCATCCTTGTGGGACATCTTTTGGGTGAATATTTAAGTAGCCCCTATTTTCTTTGCCATATGCTTAAGTTTCTGAGGTGCATTTTTATTTTGCCACAACTAGTTTGTTTCTAATTTTTATTAACAGGAGTAATCATTAAAAAAAAATTCCTCGATTGTGATTGGTTTAAAAAATTCATATTTTCCACTAATTCACTTTGCCAAGTTTTATCGGACAGTTTGTTATTGGACAGTTTGTTATGGGACTGTTCGATAAGTCAATCACATTCTAAGTTGTAGTTTAAATCAACCAATCACATTCAAAGTTGTAGTTTAAAATCAACCAATCTCAATTTCAGAGCGACATGAAACAATTAACACCTCGTTTGTCAGTGTAGTAGCTTCGCAAGAGAAGAAAACACACAATACTGTAGGAACACAACAATTCTATTGACAAGATGGCAGACTCACTCTAGCACATGGTTTCCAATGTCACATGATGTAAAGTAATCCAAATTTCCCCTTTCTTTCATAACTAGGTTGTTCTTCTTTTCTCAGAAATTGTATTTTTTATGATCAATTGGTAGTAAGACTTTGTGTCGTCCAATTCAGTCTGTAATCGTATCTATAACAAAATTCGCGATCGTGATTGATTCTCCACGCGCCTATTTGTCACGTAATCGGCACGTGATCACGTGGGTGTCCAATTACAATTGTCCGATTTGAACGTTTTGTAATGGATACCCACGTGATTTTCACATGATTTTCCCGTCAATTACTCGCGCTTTAATGGTTTCCTTAGCAAAGTTTTCTACAGTTTTCAAAACTACACTACAGACGTTTTCGCTCAAAAGAAGTTCTCAAAAGACATCTTTATTTTCGAAACTTGTTATAGATACGATTAATTAGTAATTGGACTTTGTGTCGTACAATTCAGGGAGTAATCGTGCTTGTAATTTCAAATCAGCCTCGCGCTTCACGCTTGTCCGATTTTGAACTTACTCACGTGATAACTCCCTGAATTGTACTCCACTCGGTCCAATTACTATTACTAATCATACTTGTGATAAACAAATCGGACTCCCGCTGCGCGGTCGTCCGATTTCGTTATCACTTGTATGATTACAGACTGAATTGGACTCCACTCAGTCCTACATGTATTAATCGCGGAAAATTTTGCAACGATATCTGTCAACAAGACTGGAACTGTAATTCTGATGATCCAAATATTTTGTGGGCTGACTGGAAAGGAAAATTTCTGAGCATTGTCAACATTCATGCTCCATCCAGAACTAAATGTATAAGATCACATAAGGCACCCTGGATCAACTCAAAATTGAAAAAAGGTATGCGCGATTGTGATGCAGCCAAGAGAAAAGCTGCCAAGTCAAATGATCCTTGCGATTGGGCTAAGTATAAAACGCTACGAAATCTAATAAATAATAGGATCAAAACTGCTAAGGCATCTTATTATTCGAAAGCTTTTATACAATTTGAATGCAACTCTAGAAAAACTTGGCAAACGATTAATGAACTTACATGTACATCTCGCCGTAAAAACAATGTGACTGTGAAAGAACTAAAAGTAAATGACGTTGTAATCAATAATTCTATTGAACTTTCGGACACTTTTAATGACCATTTTTCAACAATTGGGTCCAGACTTGCCAATGAAATAATAGGTCAAAATGATGATCTGAGCTACACTACCTTTTTAACTTGCAATAACAGCTCATTCCAGTTATGTCCAATTAGCAGTAATATTGCTTTTTCTCATCTAAACAAATTATCTAGATCTAAAGCAACAGGTCTTGATAATATTTCTGCTAGATTTATCCGTGAATGTGCTGATCTTATTTCGGTCCCTATATCTGACCTCTTTAACAAGTCTTTAACTTCTGGCATATTTCCTGACGATTGGAAAAGTGCTAGAGTTATCCCGTTGTTTAAGCAGGGTGAGAAATCTGATCTAAATAATTATCGACCAATTTCAGTCATCTCAGTAATTGCTAAGTGACTGTTATCCAACTCAAAGGAGTTGAGTGATAAGTTAAATAACGATCTACTGGGTGTGGCGAAATGTCTTCATGATCACAAACTGACTTTAAATTTGGACAAAACTAAATGCATGCTTATCGGTAGTAATAGGAAACGTGAAAGTAAGGTAGATTTGACTGTTTCAATTTTAGATCATAGTATAAGTAATGTTTGTAGCTTTAAATACCTCGGTATACATATATCTTCGGATTTCACATGGACTGATCATATTGAACACCTAACTGGGAAAGTCAGTCAAAGGCTTGGGCTTCTCAAGCGTATAAAGCATTTATTGCCTTTCAGGGCGCGTCTACTTTTCTATAAAAGTCTGGTTATGCCCCTTTTTGAATATGCTGATCTAGTCTGGGGCGATAAACATAATATTACCCTTATGTCTAGTTTGCAAGTTTTGCAAAATAAGGCCGCTAAAGTTATTTTAAACAGACCATTGTATTCATCCTCCACTGAGGCATTAGCCACTCTCAAGTGGCTGCCTCTAGAGAAAAGGCGATTTCAAAGAAGGTGTGTGCACGTGTACAAATGCATCAATGGCCTAATTAATCACGATATGGACTTGATTAGACAAGACGTACTTCATAGGCATAATACACGTAACAAAGGTAATTTTAGATTACCGCGAGTCAAAAGAAATTGGGGGCTGCAAAGAACACAATATCATGCCGTCTTCGATTTTAACTCCCTCAGACGATCAAGGACTCAAAGAGTGTAAATAGTTTTAAACGTGATGTTTTTAAGTTTTTAATATAGCTACTTAGGTTTAATTTCTACTTATACATAATGTTTTTGTGCATTTTTTGTATCTTTTAATCTCTTTACAATTTTATAGCTTTATTGCTCTTACTATTTATATCTTTTTTTCGAGGTCCTTTTTGAAAACCATATTTTTTATGAAAAAGTTTCCTCAATAAAGATGATTATTATTATTAAGGTATTCGAGAGGATCGTGTATGACCAGCTTTATAGCTTTCTAGCTAAAGAAGACGTAATTTCTAAACAACAGTCGGGCTTTCACTCATTGCATTCAACTGTTACTGCCCTATTAGAAGCTACCGTTAGTTGGGCGTTTAATATCGATTGCGGTAATGTTAATGCTGTAGTTTTTCTCGATTTAAAAAAAGCATTTGACACGGTTGATCACGAAATTCTTTTAACTAAAATAAACCATTATGGAGTTAAAGGAGTAGCTCTTGACTGGTTCAACTCATATTTAACTAACCGCACACAACGATGTCTTGTTAATGGTTCTCTTTCTAAAACCTGTTCACTAAAATGTGGAGTACCTCAAGGAACAATCCTAGGTCCCCTATTGTTTCTTATTTACATTAACGACTTGCCTAACTGCTTATCATCATGTCAGCCTAGGATGTATGCTGATGACACTCACATCACATATGCGGGAGCTGATCTGAATTCTATTCAGTCTAATCTAAATCACGATCTAAGTAATTTGAACCAATGGCTTACTTCTAACAAACTTACCTTAAACGCGTCTAAAACTGAATTTATGTTGATTGGTTCCAGGCAAAGATTGAGTACCCTTCCAGATACACTTGAGCTCTCGATTAATAATGAATCAATAAATCGTGTCTCCTCTGTCAAATCGCTCGGTGTATTCATTGATGAAAACCTAACTTGGCAAACCCATATTGATAAACTGTCCAAAAAGATCGCATCTGGGATTGGTGCCATAAAACGAATCAGGCCTTTTGTCCCACCAGATACACTGCTTTATATATACAGCGCTCTAATTCAACCTCATTTTGACTACTGTAATCTTGTCTGGGGTAATTGCGGTAAAACTTTGTCAGATAGGCTACAAAAACTTCAGAACCGTGCCGCTCGCTTGTTAACATCCTCAAGTTATGATGCTGATGCCAAAGGTCTAATACGACAACTCGGATGGAAAGATTTGTGTACTCAGCGACAAATTCAGAAAGCCTTGATGGTATATAGATCTTTAAATGGTTTGGCTCCTGAATACCTATCATCTAAATTTCTAAAACGCAATGGAACGTGTTATTCTTTAAGGGATTCCGAAAACAAACTGGTTGTACCTCTTCCACGAACTAACTATTTAAAAAACAGTTTTAGTTATAGTGGTGCAGCTCTCTGGAACAGCCCACCCTGCAATCTCAGGATGATAAAATCTCTTAATCAATTCAAAAAACAAATTTCTACTGTAATCACGACATCGTAAATTACAAAATGAGACACGGCATTCATGGAAAACAGGGTTAGGTTAATGATTAATTTAGGACTTACTTAATTAAAATTAATTAATTAATATTTAGCATAGTTTGTTTATTGGTAGATTATTAGTATTTTTTATTATAACTTTTAGTATATTGAGACCTGATGTTTTTAACCGTGTATAAATAAATAAATAAATAAATAAATAAATAAATTATCATTACGTATTTAGAGGCAGACTTAGTTAACATTCATATGCTAACTTTAGTTCCCCTTGCAAGTCAGAGTTTATAGATTTAACCTTTGTTGATTCCCAGCTGAAACTGAATTTTTTTACCAAACATTACATTGCTTTAAATTGTCCCTGATAAACACACTTTGTTAAGAAAGTGAAACAAGTAGTTTGGTTACGTTGTCTACATGGGATGAAATATTGCAAGAACAACTTTCTAATAAGTAAATAAGAATCTCATTTTGTTGAATGAAAGTAAACTGCATCTGTTTGTGCAAAAATTTGTAAGGAAAAAAACATTTCCAACTGATAAATGGAGTTTTAAGACAAATGACTAACAACAGAGCCACAGCACTGCAAATTTCCTCAACAAACTAGAAAGTAAAATAGAAACTGGAATAGGAATAGAATCAGATGTAAATTTTATTGTTCATCAGTTCTTTAAATTACTTACAGGAAAAATTGAAACAAATGTTGAGTCTTGAAACTATTTGCTTATTAACTTAATTATCATTCTAGGCTTCAGTTAACTAAATATTAATTAAGAAATAGAAAACATGTGCCGTGTTTCTATCGAGTTGTAGAAACACGAGTGAAAGTTTGGGAGAACGAGAAATGCTGTGGGAACACAAGCCGCAGGCGAGTGTTTCCACAGCTTTTTCGAGTTCTCCCAAACTTTCACAAGTGTTTCTATAACTCGATAGGAACACTGAGAACATGTTTTCTATTTCTTTTAGAAAATACTGCGGGGAAGAAAAAGAAAAACAACTTGTTTACTTCGATCATCAAAATGTAAATTCTCTTTGTACGCGCCATCATTACGTCAACAGCTCGTGCTAGTTCTGTGTTTCTATGGAGTTATAGAAACACGGTTTTAAACCAATCAGCGTGCATATTTGCTTTGGGCTATTTTCTAATAAACAGTAAAAACAGTCAACACTCCAGTTCATCATAACTTTATTATTACCTGTTACCTGATAAAAGCCTGTCCTGAATGTCCTTGACCCAAAATCAAGGACAATGCATCTCCAAGAGTATGCATTTCCAAAAGTTTCCAGGGGGACTCCTAGATCCTCCTAGGTATAGCGTGCCAAACTATACCAACTGATACTCCTGGGTTCAAACCATTTACTAAATCTTGGTCAAGTAGCACTGTTTACCTTCAATACATCTTGTTGAAATGTTTCTGAGTTGTATCATTGCATATGTGGTTTTATTGTTAACACCTGCAAAGGTAGCAACAGAATAAGAATGTGCTATTCTCTGACTATCTGATAATTAAAATTAAATGAGTTCTTGTTTATCAGTGAAATGAAAATATGCATTTTGAACTAAACAAAATAGTTTCTCTTCCATTTTTCATCAAATATTTAACTTTATCACAGTTATTTTCAGCAGTGAGAAAACACAGTCACACATCTTCCATGTGTTTTGGAGGACACAAGACTAGTCTAGACAAATAACAATGGTACACCCTGCTTAGATTACATGGTTGTCTTGTCTTGAGGTTTCAGTCTGCTCATATTCTCCATTTTCTCCGACGAAGGCCTAACACTCGAAGCGTCAGCTTTCAAATCTCTTTACGGTGGCCAATTTACATTATCAACTCAGTTGATATAACCAAATTATCTTGTTTTGTTTTTTTTGTTTTTTTCTTTCTTTATTTCATTCGTCACAAATACAACAAAATTACAACACAGGTAAAAACATATAGGAAGTAGCTAAAACAGCTGCGCATTTGCTGTTGTTAGCATTAATTATCAGTTAATTATATGTATTCACAATAATAATTAATTAATGATTAATTAAATTACAATGACATTACATTGACGCTTACTATTAGTATTCTAGAGTGGAAAATTGTCTGTCCATTTTCTATAAAAAGTTACTAAATCATTATTCTTAGTTGCAATATATTTTTCTGTTTGGTATTTAATTTTAATTTTAAATTTGAAACCTTCAAGATTTGGACGTACACCCTTCCTCCTGCAATCCCAAATATGTATTTTACCAATTAATATTAAATAGTTTAGTAAGTTTAGTAAGGGGCAAGATTACCAAATTATCTTGTAATACTCCCCACCAACGCAGTACCACATTTTCTTTAGAAACTTACCTCCCCATCTTCTGCAAGCTCTAGCTGACTACCAAAGTCAATACCTTTGGACTTGGGAGTGAACTGCATGTGTGAGGACCTGTGTGACTATTATCAGAGCTGTACATTGCAATCTGCACTCTCGAATTTTCTCACTAGGTTTGTTTGGATTTAGGTTCTAAAGCAGTGGACTGTTTGCTGGACTCGAAATGGGCATCTGGTAAAGGAGGTACCGAGATCCTATTCACTGATCGTGTGTCTGTGGAATCATATCTGGATAGGTAAGCCACAAGATTGGACATAACTGCACATGCTCTCTTAAATGACACTGTCACGACTCGGACATCAAGCCCACAAGCAAATTGGTATTTTCTATTACAACTTTCTTCTGGAAAGCAAAACAAGCAGTTCTCCTCAAATGATTTTGAATTTTCTGTGCAGTTACAAGTCAGTCAGCTACATATAGAGTAATAAATAAGTCACAGTGACAAAAAACGTGTTGTTATCTTTTCAGGTTACTGATTTTGGGATTTTTCAATCGTGTTGTTCGAATCAAAAAAGTAGTTAAGACCAAGGAAGAGAAAGAAAAGGAGAAAGAAGAAAAAAAGAAAGAAAAAGAGAAGGAAGGTGAGAAAGGAGATGTGAAAGAGAAAGATGAATCGGAAAGCAAGAAACCAAAAAAGAAACCGAAGAAAGAGAAAACAGAAGAAGGAAAAAAGGCAAGTTGACCAACTCACAATTCATATACACATAGGTTAACTGTCAACACACTCCCTGATTGCATCTGTGGTTTTTAATGTTTGTTGCTATTGATAAAGTGTAAAGGCCTTGAAAAAAGCCTGGTCAGTCATCCAGGGTAATAAGATTTGCCAGTCTGACAAGCAACTGTTTCTGCTCACTTGCCCAGACAAGCCACCGTGGCCAATCAAATAGTCAGTATTAATAACTTTTCAATGCAACCAAGAAATAATTATCTAAGTCACACAAGCAATCAGGAGATTTAGATTAAACTTATAAAAATTATAAACTACGAGGTCCATTATGCGAAAAGCATTTACATGTACAGTGAAATTTTAATGAGTACTTTCAATAGGCAGTTTTTATATACAATCATGTAACTTGTTTATACTACGTTTATGGCCAATAATGAGTTGCCATTGATAAACACATTGCTTTGTATTATTTCTTGTGACCGCTTGCATAAATGAATACGTGGTAGTGAAAAAGGCTCAGAATTTTTTTTTGCAGACAAATTCCAATTGTGTGGATAGATTTTTAGTTTGCTAAAACTATAACGTCCATAGAAAATCAAACCCTTACCCAAAGTATTTGAAGAAAACACAAGTTTTTATTTTTCATCTTTGTTAAATTGAAGCCAAGACGATAAACTATTTTCCATCTGAGCCGAGCAGTGGTTATCTAACACATAATCAAAATATTTACCAGAATCAAGTTTCTTTCTTCTACAAAATATTATTTTATTCATCTTGGACAAAATGTGAGGTTTTGCAGGTGAGGTAATTGGGATTGGCTTCTACAGAAACTCTTTAGTAAGACAGACAAATAGAATCACATTGATTGTGCAAGTTTGGCTTGTACTTGCAACTAGATGGGCTCTGGTCATAGCAGCTATTGAGTGTGCAAATAGATTGCAAACAGGTTGCCGACAATTCCTTGGTTGTTGGCACTTGGTCTTAAAAAAAAAACACTGCAATCTGGCAACTGACTGTTGACCAACAACAGCATGCTACTGTCAAACAGTCGGAAGACTACTAGCAAAAGACAAGAAGTGGCTCAGAGTAAGAGTAGACAACCACACATCAGAAATTAGAAACAGTCCTTTCTATTTGTTCCCTTCTTGAATTAGTTTGAGAACATACAATGTAGGCAAGTAGGGGAAGCTTAGGGCCATGGAAATCAATGTAATTTTCAGGCGAGATGCTCATGATTCAGGCAACAGATTTTGGTAACAGTTTCATTAGGCATTTTAGTGCATTTGTATCCAGGCTTCAACACATCCATTTTTTTGGGGGTAAGAAGGTCACTATCCCCCTTAGTCTAAAGGTGCTGCCTGTTTGCCATTGCTTAGGGCAACTTACATGTACTATAACAAGAGGGTTGCATGCCTTAAGGACAAGCTGGAATACAATTGATTTTTTTTTCAAGCCCTAATCTGAAGATTCATGAATGTAGACTTTGTGTGCAATGCTTGTTTTATGTTTCTGAAGTGAGTCAGTGTGTGTTGAAAGGTGCTTGTTTTGTGCCATTATAACAGGCTAACCAACAAACTAACCCGTGCTGTTTGTAATTAATTTTCAAGGAGGATGGTGATAGTGGAGAAAGCAAACAAAAAGTATGACAATAGTTTCAGTACTTTTGTAAGAACAGATTCTATCCCATTTCATCTTTACTCTATCTAACCCAACTGGGACATTTAACTGTGCATGAGTAGTCCCTCTGTCGTTTAGTCTGCGATGTGTGATGTGAAAAAAACCTGCGCTTCTCGTCCCCAGGATTTCGCGCTGCCATTTTTTCTTCACAGTTTACATTTGTATTTATGGTCTCGCTCAACAGAGGGACTACTTATAGTCTAGTGCTACTGTTAAGGTGGTTCGAAATAGTTTTCATTTTCCCGAGACAAGTTCACAAATTCTTCTCTAATTTATGTATGGTTCATCGTATCACTATGAAATTTGGCACAGAAATAAAAGAAACATCATAGATTCATTACATGACATTCATTTCAGAAAACCTGTTACCATAGCAACCATATGACGCATTCAGTTGAGCCCCTAAAATCGAAATCTACTGTCTTTTTTAAAAAATTGGTCGGTGAAATCTTCTCAAACTGCAATATTATATGTCACCAGAAATGACCTTCAAAATATTTCAGTTTAAAAAAAATCTGTAGGGTAGATTAAGAAAAAATCCTCTTTTTGACTATTGTTCTCTTATTTTTTTTCCTGCCTACAGAATTTTTTAAAAATCGGACTATGTATGCAGCCAATTGATCCTGGTTATCACCGAAAAAATGAAAAAAATCCACCGAGCGGAAGCGGAAATATGAGCGATTAAAGTTATAAAAACTCCAAAATTTTGACACGACAAGATCAGCATTTGCGCATGTGCGTCAACTGCACGCGCGAGATTAGGCTTGTTGATTAGAACCCAGTTTGCGCGCGCCATAAAACTATTTCAAACCACCTTAAAGGAGATTCATGAATTTAGTTTTGAAAATTTATTTTTTTGTTTTCATTATTTAAATGGTTTAGTCAAGTGAAGCAAATGGAGATGGTGATGGGAAAAAGAAGAGAAAGGTTAGTCAAGATACTCCATGATGAATCAAAGTATTTTTAGCTGATGCAAAGGCGTTCTTACACTGCCCGTTCTCAAATTTCCTCCCTGTACAACTTGGAATAATATTTTAAAAAAACCAAGGCCCTCTTACTCTTTCCTGAGAAAAACCTATTGACCCCAGCTTCTGCTCAGATTTTGACTGCTCATTCTGCCCAGCCTGATTCAGGAAAGGAGCTTTATTATTAAAGGAGCTTTTATTATGATCATATTGGGTGTAAACAGGTTTTAGTAGTGCTTCCAAATTTAAACAATGTCCTTTTGATGGTAATAATACTCCAAAAATAAGCAACATCACTTGCAAAAAATGAGTTTTATTCTTCTGACCTGATCTCACCTTCTTATTCCTTTAGTTGGTCCCACTCTTGATCTCTTATTGCTATGAGATACATTAATTTCCTTTATTATCAACTTGGAGCATTTTGTGTTACATCAAGGTTAACGGTGCATTTCTCTGGGAAAATGCAAGATTGGATTCACGCTGGGCAAGGATTCTTCTGTTCCTTTGATGTACCATGGTCCGAGTGATCTTGGATTAATCTGTGTAGTTAAGAAATGCAAAATCTGTTTTTGGGCTTAAGAATCCAATCTTGGGTTTTCCCAAAGAAACACACCCCTAGACTCTCTTTGTTCTTGTTAGCTTGGCAGTGGAGTAATGTTGTAAGAGTTAATTTGATTACTGTCAGTTGCAGTCTAACAGTTAAAACACACTATTATAGACTATTATTCCTTTCATGACACTTTGATGAAGTTGTTTTAACTTATTATTTAATTCATTTACATTTATTAGGTGAAAGTGAAGCTGGAATTGCACGATGATCAGATATTTGTGGATGCTGATGAGGAGGTCAGTAGCATGTTACAGCAGTATAATTATTTACTATTCAGTGGTACGACTGTTCAAGAGGCCACACTTTTTGTACTTCACTTCAATGTATTTACACTACATGATTGTAGTATTATTGTTGTCAAATAGCATTTTCATACTGTGTCATCTCATATGTACAGTTTTTCAGGCTGGTTTTAATTTTTATATGGTATTGATGTTAGTGTAGTACATGTATCTTATCAATACAAATTTTGCTCTTACACAGGCTTATGTGTGGAGGTTTGACCCAGTTCATCCAAAGACCTTTGTTCTTGGAGTTTTGGTTGGTAAGTGCATCAGTCTATATGACAATCTGTGGTTATAGCTGTTTTTTTTTTTTCAGTCGGTCATTTGGTTAGGCACTCAGAACTATTCTGTCCATCAGCAGGGCTGCTAAATAGGGTGCATATGTTGATAAACCCCTGTTACAGCTAAGTTTGCTTGATGGATGCTTATGGGTGAACTTGCCAGTAGATGATATGTAATTTACCAATAAAGTAACAAGTTTGTTACGGGTGTGAAGATCAAGAATACAGCAATTAACTGGTTAATCAAGACTTAATGACAGCTCTGGTTTGTCTGTTCATTTGTCCCTGCATCCATCCAGTCTGACTGTTTGTCAATGAGCAGTTGGTTTGTTGGTCAATCAATAGGTCGATTTTTCAGTTAACCAGTCATCCAGAAAGTCAAGCCATCTGTCTGTCCATCAGTCAGTCAGGCAGTCAGTAATGCCAGTCAGTCAATCAGTTACTTCATCAGTCAATCAATCACTCAACCAGTAGACAACCAACCTATATCTAACATACTGTTTGTACTGCCTAGTTTTACTGCACATTTGTGGTTGAGCAGTATATTGAAGTCTGTTTTCTCTCTGTTGTTTTTGTCCAACAGTGATAGCCACAATTGCCATCTGTCTGTTCCCCTTGTGGCCCAGTAATGTCAGGGAGTATGTGTGGTATCTGAGTGTTGTGGCAGCTGTGGCAGTGGGCGCCATACTGGTGCTTGCCATATGTACGTTTAAATTACTATTTCTTATGGACATGTTTTTGAAATTGTTGCTCTTGTGTATAATGGCAATTGCAAATCTATTTAGATTAGGCATGAACACTTAAAAGGCCACAACGCTATTGCCACGTGTCTACATGGCGCCTGGACCAGGAGTAAAGTGAATCTCGCTTTCCCTTAATGAAACAAGCCAGACCAGCTCAGAATACAGTAGAAAAGCGGGCCTAACGCTAATGATTCCGCTATGGTGCAGTTACTTCATTCAATTCATGTATTTGTTAGCCAGTTCTTGCTTTTTGTCTGGTATTTGAAGTGATTTTGTAATTTTAAAAAAGTCAGTAGATAGGTCATCAAGACACAAATTCTCCTCATAGGTTGGTTTGTATTTCTTTATGGTGCAAGTTAGGAGAAGTTAGTTAAATTTCAAGAGTACGTTTGACCCATGACTTCGATAGGGAGCAGAAAAGGGGGATTCTAGGCATCCGTATGGTTTTTCCCCCAGGGTTTGAACCCCGGTTATTTTCCCCGTGGAAAATCATACACTACCTGCTTTTTTTGGTGCTAAAGCTCTTTCTTTTTCCCGGTCATCATTTGCAGTGCGTTACGTTTTCTTTACAATCGTTTGGACATTAACAGCAGGACGGCATCACTTCTGGCTTCTACCGAACCTGACGGAAGAATGCGGCTTCTTAGAATCATTCGTTCCGCTTTACACGCACGAATATAAAGGAAACAAGCCTGAAGAAAGACCAGAGGAACACAACGAAAATGAACTGGAAAAAGAGGATGAAAACGAAGGGAACAAAGATGAAGAGGAAGGAACGGTACAAGGCAGCAAGGAAGAAAGCGCCGAGGAAAAAGATCATACTGACAAAGAACCCTGGGTAACATTAACAGAGGAAGAAGTGGCGACAGCGAAAAGTGAAGTGGATAAAGACCTTGAAGATCCCAGTGATACTTTAACTTCTGAAGTGAAATGTTGAAATAACAAAATTAAGATCGAATATTGCATTTTATTGTGTTGATATTAGGACCAGTAACTTGAAGTTATAGTATCATGTTACTGACGTAAATACTCAAAAAGCTAAATTCATAGATTTTACGACGACTTTCGTGACGGAGTTGTTTCGTGATTTGGCAATGTGCAAGGATTTGGATTCGCTACTGTCAATTAAAAAACACTCGCGTGATTGATGGGAGCTAAAATAAATATCCAAGGAAATTTGTGAAAAATCAGAGGCGTTGCGAGAGCTCCAAACAGTTGCTGTTCTTTTGTCGGGTTTGTGTTAACAATTGCCTTGCTTTTGGTTGGTCCCATTTTATCGAAAAAAAATAGTCCAATATATTTCCGTGAAATAGGCAGAGAAATGTACCCTTGACTAATATCTAGAATTCAGTGAAATTATTTAAGAGACTTTGTGGTTGAGTGATTAATGGTTTGTGTCATTTACAGAAATACACAGAATGATTCACATGTCAACACACTTTACCCAATAGTTACAAATAAGTGGTGCATAAGGTATACTGTTGTTTTAAAAGAGTAAGAAAATTGGCCACCCTACTCTTCCCCCTCCCCCCTTCCAAACTTCTATCGTACATTTCTTGCGTTCTATCACCGACGAATGCCGCTCTCTTATTGGCTACGCTACTCACTACCTATTGTGTAGGTAGTGAGTAGTCCAGCAGTGTTCGGTTGTTGACAAACTGGCAACCTCTTTGCAGTTTTGAAGTGTCTGAAGAGGATTTAGATAAAGTTTTGAACGACTAGTAGATTTACACTAAAGAATTGCAGCAGTGAGTGCTGGAACAGACGGCATTTGATGTGTCGGAGAAACTACTGTTTGTAGGATTAGTTCTGACATAAATAGTCACCAGGAAGTCGAATTGTAGTTCAAAGAGTTTGGGAGCGGTACGAAAAGCGCACAACGACACTATGATAAAGGATATTTCGTCATTTTGTGTTATTACGAATATGACTTTGCACTTTTCGTTCGGTCATTTTCAGTGATGTGTGTTTAGCAGCAAATGACCTCATGAAACGAATAAGTCAAACAGATCATCGTTCTGGAATTTCCGGCCATTATGGAGCATTTGAGCTAGTTAAAGCAGTAAATATCACTGTTTCCAGAAGATTGCAAAGTCATTCCTCTCTACACTCAACAAATAATGTAAGAGCAAATATTTTTCATTGTGGGCGGGGCATCATTTTTTTCATCCCTAAAAGGTACCAATTCGGGGGGAGGGGTGTTCATCTGCCGTTACTGTTTTCATATGTTTAGAACCGTCGGGGTGCTAATCTTAACGATGATCGTCAATCAGATTTAAAAATTACATTCAAGCCCTCACTGTTGAGTTAAGTTTTGAGGCGAACCCTCGTAAAACAATTTTCGAACTAAAATTAACTTCTTCACGTTAAGTGCGCGTCATAATGTCCTAAAACTAAA
>OZ026598.1:18214700-18232200 GCA_964020085.1 Micromussa lordhowensis
GCAATGTCAGTTGATGTCATCAGCACATTCCGCTTTTCGAAGCGGTCAATATAAACATCATTATTTATTACTTGAACAATATTTAACAATATTTATTGGTTCTGTCAGCTAGTTAGATCATTATATTAAAACACCTGCTGATACCGATGTAAAAAAAGCTAAACCACACACACAAAAAAACAATCTTAAAACAGAACTTTTTGACGACAAATTGCTTTTGCATGCAACTTTAGTGAGAGTAAATAAAAAAGAGTTTTAAACAAATTAACTATAATAAACAGCTACTTAAGTTAACATGCCACATCAAATTGATGGCCAGCAGTTTTTTGTTGAGTATCTTGGGGTTTTGAGTGTCTTGAGAGTTTTTATTTGTTTTTAACGTTTGTGCGTCATCATCACGCCGCGTAACTGAAGCTAATTTCTTTAATGACAACCAGCCAACTCTCTTCCCTGGCGCCAATAGACCCTTCTCCAAAATGGCCGCCGAAAATTTAAATAAGTCAAAATTAAAAACGAATACCAGCACTAGAAAGAGCACCTTAACTTTAGTAAACCTGCCAAGTTTAAGCATTTCAGGTGAAATAACAGCCGAGAAAATGTATGTTGAAAATTGAAAAATTTACAGACGTTTGTATGACTGGGGGTATAATGCATACCCCCAGTCATACAAACGTCTGTAAATTTTTCAATTTTCAACATATATTTTCTCAGCTAATATTTTACCTGAAATGCTGAAACTTGGCAGGTTTACTAAAGTTAAGGTGCTCTTTCTAGTGCTGGTATTCGTTTTTAATTTTAGCTTATTCTAACGTATTTGAATTTTCGGCCGCCATTTTGGAGAAGGGTCTATTAGTGCTATTTAGCCTAAGGCACGAGGAGAAGAAGGTTCTTGAAACACACACACAAAAAAACATGATTTGATTGCTAGGTTCTTGGACTAGCATGGTTTCCCTACCGAAAATAGGAACTGTACTCAAAACCATTCGAGAAGAGCAGCTTCAGAAGAATTTTCAATGAAGCCTTCACGACGAAACATGTAAAAGCCACTTCCTGTCAGAAATTTACTTCTGCTTCAAATTCCCTTTGTTAAAATCTTATAAGGTCTGTAAATGGACAAGAATACAATTAGCTTTGAGTGCTGACTGTCAATTAAACAACAGGCGAGGGAAACTCAAATAAAATACTAGAGAAATAAAAATAACATTTTTGCAATGCTGAATTTCTATTTCTCTTAATAGGATAGTAACTTAGCTTACATCCAACCAATATTGCAGGGTACATTTTCCCATGGGCTATGCTTCATGCGCGCACATGCACGCATTACGGACCTGTGTTCTGTTTAGTTACTTGACCGCGCAAAAGACTGTGTGCCAAATTGTTGCTATTACTGGAAACTTTGTTTTGAAGCGATCTGTATGATACGCATCATGGATAACTTTTGTTTTACATTTTCACGCTCTCTTAATGCAGACGGTGGACAATACAGACTGTTACGGATTTGGAATGCTTTACTAAAGAGCGGAACTGGGCGCGAGGATGACAAACTCCCAGAGTGACCAAGTCCACAGAAGTGGACGAAGGCTTTTTAAAGTTAACATAAGATTTAAAGTTAACATAAGATTTAAAAATCTTATGTTAACTTCTGTTCCCGAGATACTATGCCTTAACACTTATGAATCATTAAGGTAAAAAACTAAATACAGTTGAACTTCCCATAAGCGACCACCCAAAATGTCAAGCCTAGGTAGTCGCTTACGAGAGTTTAGACTATTTTGGGCCAAAAGTTTGCCTCATTAGAATATGGTAGCAGCCGAGACTTACCCCATGCACCAATGCAATGTTTTATCCATGTGAGAAGCTAGTCAATTTTGAGAAAAAAAAATCCGGTTCTTCCCATAGAGAAATTTCCGTGTCTTGTACTACCCAGTAATACGATAATGTTAAATTCGCCTTATTATACAATTTCCTCTCTATTATCTGTCAAGTGGTCGCTTACGGGAGGTTAAAAATAAACGAAAATTGACTGCGAAATGACTGGGAAACTTTTGGTATTTTGGAAACTGGTCGCAGAGGAGAGCTGGTCGCCTACGAGATGTGGTCGCTACCGTAGGTTCGAATTTATCATAAGGCAGGGTTACGCAAATAAAATTCTGTAAAAAAAAATCAAATTTTTTGTTTTTATCGGAATTTGAATCTTTAGCCTTGAAGTTTTATTTTGAGAATTTCTGTTACTTTAAGTTCAAAGCTTTGAGAAAAGATATTTTGAGAAGGATTTGTCCAATTGGACTGATATTTTCAGGATTTGTTGTTTTAAGTAAGTTTTGTGTTTTAAGCGGAGAACTATTCCATCCAGTGCATTTTGTCGAAGTTGTGCATTGAAACGTACGCTGGATTTTCTGTGTCAGATTGACTGGTCAACACTTCATGTGTTTTTAACTTTTCGAAAATCTCTATGCTAAGTAAGCTACTTGTCTTAAAAATAAAAATATTATAATAACATAATATAATAAAATTATTTATTTCTAGATTATTTCTCTTGAATCTTCTACACTATTGTCAGTATGTGGAGAGAAAGAAGTCAAACAGTCATGAATCTTTAAAATGGCTGAGCGGTTAATAATAATAATACTTATAATTGTGTCAATAACAAAATGCTTAAATCTGATTGGTTCTTTAAAGCCCTCATTTATGGCTTAATTTGTCTGTTGCAACATCAAAACTGTCCGATTTGACCTGTCCGATTACTAAAAGTCTGTAATCGGACAGGTCAAATCGGACAGTTCAACAGCCAATAAAAGTTAAGCACCAAATCTAAGTAACCAATGAAATTTTACTACCTGGCTAATGCTAGCCAATCAAAACCAAGGAAAAAATTTGAGCAGGTTTCCCAGCTCCAGCTAGAGAACAAAGATGAACGAAATTAATTAGCTGTTCAATAACATTTATTCAGATATGTTTTCCTTAGAATTTGACAACCTGTTCAGCACTATGTATTTCGAAAGCTTTGAGAGTAAAGTAAACGAAACACTGACGGAAATCTCAGGTAAATTAAGGCATGGGCCAAGACTGAAAAATGCATTTTTTTAACAGAAATTAGTGTTATTCAAAGAGATTTCAATAAAATCGAACGAAATTTGGTCCACTTAACAAAATTAAAATTGTGGCTTTCCTGGTAAAATATCACGTGATTTAGTCATGTGATCGATGTTTAAGGAAAGCCGATAACCGCTGAAAAATAGACCATTTTAAACAAAAAATGGCAACACTTTTTCTGTAATCGTTGAGAAACGCAATGATACTTTTGAAGTGTTGGATACTTAAACTGTTAAACTGTGCTTGGTCTTAGACGAAATAGTGTTTTGTGTAGAAGTAGTTTCTAGCCAATTTTAAAACATACTCTAAAACCATCGTTTCTTCTAAATTCAAATAACAAATTAAGTTATTTTCTCAAAAGGCCAAGCACAGAGATATGGAAGACATCATGATTCACAAGAATTTCGAAGTGAAAACAGGATATCGAAGCTCAAAAGTGTTGCCATTTATCAAAATACCTTCCTCTTAAGACTGTTGTCCGCCATTTTGAATTTCCCATGTTGCCCGAGCACTTTACTGAAAAGATAACCTGGGAACTACAATTTTCGTTGCCCTAGAGACGAAATGGCCAATAGACTCAATGCTTTTGATATCAGGCCTGGTTCCAAGATAGAAAATGGCGGAAGGAAAAGCATTGATGTGGTCGTGGCTTGAGTAGTATTTGCAAACTTTCTACCGATTTTATCACGAAACAATTACCTACAGAGGCTGAAACATCTAAAAAAGATACTTCTGCTAACAATAAGGTAGTCTAAATATTGTATATTTTCGTGTTTCTATGTGGAAAGATGAGAATAAATGGCAAAATTTGTTACGAAATGATCATTGTAGATTGATGTTGTGGTTCGTGAGAAAAAATTGTGCTTATTGCTTACAGCTTATTATGAGCCTTCGATGATATTTATAATTGACATGCGCGAGGTTTTGGCGGAAAATTCAACCGAGCTAATCAAATGAGTCAGTAAGCAACGATCCGTTTCTGATATATGTAGATGTTATGCTCTTACCAGGAGTGCCCAACGGGAAAATTTTCAAAATTGACTCCTAGTTGCTCGAAACTATTAATTGACATCTAATAAGAGATAAATAGTTAATATTTAACAACCGTGGGAAATAAATATCCGCTCCGCACAGCCAGCTAGTGGACGATAGCTAAATAAAGTAGCCAGCCAGGAGCAGTTTGGGGGTTGCTTTTACCCAGCCAGCACAAGTTATGAAAGGCTGGTTTTCCCAGCAATTTTTACATTACGTTTTTGCCAGCCAGGAAGAAGTAAAACTAACCGTATTTTTTAATCAATTTTAATTTAATTAATTAAATTAAAATTGCTTTTCAAATAATTAATTAATTAATTTCTCTTAGTTTAAATTAATTAATTAATTAATTAGGGAGGTATTTAAACAATTAAATAACTAATTTAATAAAGTAAACGTTAGGCTTTTGTACATTATGCTAGCATTTTTTCAAGCATTTAGTGAGGCAAAAGCATTGAGCATTATTCGAGCATTTTAGTGGCATTTTCCCGGAATTTTTTTTTCGAGAAACTAAAAAAGAAATTATTTTTCTTAGAGAAAATGAAGACTAAAACTCAAAATTCACAAAAACAGCAAATGCCACCCTGAAAAGCTGAGTAGAGACTGAGGACAAGTCAGCGGTTTTACGTTTGAAGAGCTAGTCTCGGCTTAACCTCAGATGATTTCGAGGATTATGTTTTTTTGGCTGTATTTATGAACTTGTTATAAGTTGTTGCTACTTGCAACACTTGTACGTTTTTGTAAGTGTTGACAGCCACATGATGTTAAAAATGTTGAAATTAATTAAAAAACCGTTTGTATAATGACCGTTATCCGAGCATTTTAGTGACTTTTTTCGGGGAGACCGACCATTTTAGTGGGAGAATTGGACCATTAAGGTGGAGCATTTTAGTGGGGAAACAAAAGCATCATGTAACACTTCACGCAAATGGATATAATTGTTTAAAATAATCCATATAGTATATTTAACTGCATTTCTTCTAACTGAAGTCAATTTAAACAGCTTCAATGATTTGGAAGCTTTCAAAACCTACGAAGTTTTGGAATCCCTTGCAAGATCACAAACACTTCCCTAAAGTAAGTCAGTTGAGATGTTACGAAGTTTCGGAATCCCTTGCGAGATCACGAACGCTTCTCTAAAGTAAGTCAGTTGAGATGTCACGAAGTTTCGGAATCCCTTGCGAGATCACAAACACTTCCCTAAAGTAAGTCAGTTGAGATGTTCAAAAGAAGTTTCGGAATCCCTTGTGAGATCACAAACACTTCTCTAAAGTAAGTCAGTTGAGATGTCACGAAGTTTCGGAATCCCTTGCGAGATCACAAACACTTCCCTAAAGTAAGTCAGTTGAGATGTTCAAAAGAAGTTTCGGAATGCCTTGTGAGATCACAAACACTTCTCTAAAGTAAGTCAGTTGAGATGTTCAAAAGAAGTTTCGGAATCCCTTGGGACGGATCACAAACACTTCTCTAAAGTAAGTCAGTTGAGATGTTCAAAAGAAGTTTCGGAATCCCTTGTGAGCGGATCACAAACACTTCTCTAAAGTAAGTCAGTTGAGATGTTCAAAAGAAGTTTCGGAATCCCTTGCGACATCACAAACACTTCCCTAAAGTAAGTCAGTTGAGATGGTACGAAGTTTCGGAATCCCTTGCGAGATCACAAACACTTCTCAAAAGTAAGTCAGTTGAGATGTTCAAAAAAGAAGTTTCGGAATCCCTTGTGAGATCACAAACACTTCTCTAAAGTAAGTCAGTTGAGATGTCACGAAGTTTCAGAATCCCTTGCGAGATCACAAACACTTCCCTAAAGTAAGTCAGTTGAGATGTTCAAAAGAAGTTTCGGAATGCCTTGTGAGATCACAAACACTTCTCTAAAGTAAGTCAGTTGAGATGTTCAAAAGAAGTTTCGGAATCCCTTGGGACGGATCACAAACACTTCTCTAAAGTAAGTCAGTTGAGATGTTCAAAAGAAGTTTCGGAATCCCTTGCGACATCACAAACACTTCCCTAAAGTAAGTCAGTTGAGATGGTACGAAGTTTCGGAATCCCTTGCGAGATCACAAACACTTCTCTAAAGTAAGTCAGTTGAGATGTTCAAAAGAACTTTCGGAATCCCTTGTGAGATCACAAACACTTCTCTAAAGTAAGTCAGTTGAGATGTTACGAAGTTTCGGAATCCCTTGTGAGATCACAAACACTTCTCCAAAGTAAGTCAGTTGAGATGTCACGAAGTTTCGGAATCCCTTGCGAGATCACAAACACTTCCCTAAAGTAAGTCAGTTGAGATGTTCAAAAGAAGTTTCGGAATCCCTTGTGAGATCACAAACACTTCTCTAAAGTAAGTCAGTTGAGATGTCACGAAGTTTCGGAATCCCTTGCGAGATCACAAACACTTCCCTAAAGTAAGTCAGTTGAGATGTTCAAAAGAAGTTTCGGAATCCCTTGTGAGATCACAAACACTTCTCTAAAGTAAGTCAGTTGAGATGTCACGAAGTTTCGGAATCCCTTGCGAGATCACAAACACTTCCCTAAAGTAAGTCAGTTGAGATGTTCAAAAGAAGTTTCGGAATGCCTTGTGAGATCACAAACACTTCTCTAAAGTAAGTCAGTTGAGATGTTCAAAAGAAGTTTCGGAATCCCTTGGGACGGATCACAAACACTTCTCTAAAGTAAGTCAGTTGAGATGTTCAAAAGAAGTTTCGGAATCCCTTGCGACATCACAAACACTTCCCTAAAGTAAGTCAGTTGAGATGGTACGAAGTTTCGGAATCCCTTGCGAGATCACAAACACTTCTCTAAAGTAAGTCAGTTGAGATGTTCAAAAGAAGTTTCGGAATCCCTTGTGAGATCACAAACACTTCTCTAAAGTAAGTCAGTTGAGATGTTACGAAGTTTCGGAATCCCTTGTGAGATCACAAACACTTCTCCAAAGTAAGTCAGTTGAGATGTTACGAAGTTTCGGAATCCCTTGTGAGATCACAAACACTTCTCTAAAGTAAGTCAGTTGAGATGTTACGAAGTTTCGGAATCCCTTGGAGATCACAAACACTTCTCTAAAGTAAGTCAGTTGAGATGTTACGAAGTTTCGGAATCCCTTGTGAGATCACAAACACTTCTCTAAAGTAAGTCAGTTGAGATGTTACGAAGTTTCGGAATCCCTTGGAGATCACAAACACTTCTCTAAAGTAAGTCAGTTGAGATGTTACGAAGTTTCGGAATCCCTTGTGAGATCACAAACACTTCTCTAAAGTAAGTCAGTTGAGATGTTCAAAAGAAGTTTCGGAATCCCTTGTGAGATCACAAACACTTCTCTAAAGTAAGTCAGTTGAGATGTCACGAAGTTTCGGAATCCCTTGCGAGATCACAAACACTTCCCTAAAGTAAGTCAGTTGAGATGTTCAAAAGAAGTTTCGGAATCCCTTGGGACGGATCACAAACACTTCTCTAAAGTAAGTCAGTTGAGATGTTCAAAAGAAGTTTCGGAATCCCTTGCGACATCACAAACACTTCCCTAAAGTAAGTCAGTTGAGATGGTACGAAGTTTCGGAATCCCTTGCGAGATCACAAACACTTCTCTAAAGTAAGTCAGTTGAGATGTTCAAAAGAAGTTTCGGAATCCCTTGTGAGATCACAAACACTTCTCTAAAGTAAGTCAGTTGAGATGTTACGAAGTTTCGGAATCCCTTGTGAGATCACAAACACTTCTCCAAAGTAAGTCAGTTGAGATGTTACGAAGTTTCGGAATCCCTTGTGAGATCACAAACACTTCTCTAAAGTAAGTCAGTTGAGATGTTACGAAGTTTCGGAATCCCTTGGAGATCACAAACACTTCTCTAAAGTAAGTCAGTTGAGATGTTACGAAGTTTCGGAATCCCTTGTGAGATCACAAACACTTCTCTAAAGTAAGTCAGTTGAGATGTTACGAAGTTTCGGAATCCCTTGGAGATCACAAACACTTCTCCAAAGTAAGTCAGTTGACCTTCCGTCGAGCTGGACAAGATGTTTATCAAGAAGCTGTCTTTGGTTCATACTAGCCATCAGTGCGACACTTCTTTGCCATGAATTGGAGGATTTCTAAAATTTAGCGATTTGACAAAAACGTCAAAGTCATGATATACCAAAGTGCTGCCTCAAAACAGGCTTAATTTTTAATAATCAAACAAACATCTGTTTTTTTTTTAAAACAAACCAATGTATGTGTTACAATGTTGGACTGAAGCAGTCGCGCCCGATTAATAACCACAATGTCCAACCAGGATTCTTAAAAAGAACCTGAAAAGTATCCCTTGTCATTTGGAGCTGCCTCCTGAAGAAGTTGGATATTGAAGAAAACCGCAATTTATTTTCCCAACCGTAATTTATTTTACAAACAAAATCATACTGAGTGTAGCCTGCGAAAACAGCCGTCCTTCTTCGCTCCCGGCCCGAGTGGCGTTTCGCGAGATGGACGTCTGCGATTCCATACTGATGACGCAAATCTGTCCCGAATCTGGTCATGAACGCTGATTGGCTCGATCGATAATTACGCTTAACTAAGTCCGTAAATGTACCATGAACATGTTGTTTACTTGCATTCTATATTGTGACACCGAGCGCGGCTGTGATTAGAACTGTTTGCAAGCACAGTAGGTAGATTCTTATCACGGATATCATATTTTCGGATAGGCCGTACCTTTACTTGGAGAAAGCTATACGTTTGTCTAGAGATATTACGCTTCTTGCAGCTATCCGAAAAAGGTTTTCATCAAGAAATTGTCGACCACGCAAGTCATTTTCCACGGTAATAATGTTAACCCGGCAATAACCTCTGTCACTTCTCGATTTGCTCTTTACATGACACTTTGACAGACAGCAAAACGGAAACGTGAAAAGAAGTGAATTTGTCGAGTTCGACGGGAGAAAGTCGAACTAATGTTCGAGATATCGCGGTATCTTTTGCAGGAGCTCAGTGATCTTAATATCACTGAGTCCTCACATAGTATCTGTCTCCCTTTTCAACGCCTTTTCTGCAAAGAATGCAAGTTTCTTCCTGATCATGAATATTCATGTCCTCGGGAAAAAACCGCAAATGTTAATTTATGCCTATTTTGCAGATTGAGGCAAGATTACAAAGTGCACACTTACGTCATCAGTATGGAATTTTCGGCAGTAAATCGCAGACGTCCTTCTCGCGAAACGCCACTCGGGCTGGGAGCGACGAAGGACGTCTGTTTTCGCAGGCTATACTGAGTGGGACCCCAGCTCAGTTGGTGAACCTAAAATTACCAAAAAATGAGCCAAAACAAACGGTGTTAAAGGTGTCAAATTCCGTCAGGCCAAATAAACACCGGAATCCAAGCAGACCTGTAAGCTGTTAAACATTTGCCAGACCACAACAGCTACCCTGATTCAAATTTAAGCGCTTATAAAAGTGCTTGTCTCCCTGCTTGGGAACATTCAAACCGAACTCATGCTAACAAAATATATGTATTTGGGCGCGCTTCTACCCTTAAGAAGCTCATGGCAAATCCAATGTATGACCAGGGGCACCCAACAGAACATGTCGGTTTTATCCTTTCGAAAGGAATGCAGCCTGCAAACAGGCTCCCGGCGAAGACAGAAAAAAAAAATTCGGCGAAAAAATTCGGCGAGCGAAGCGAGTAGACTCTGTAGACTAGCGCGAAACTGAAGAATTCGATCGCCGGGAGCCTGTCCGCAAGCTAGAAGAAGAGTAACCAAATTAAAGGCAGGACAACAGCTCGCAAGTCCAGATAATAAGATTTCGTTCTCTTGATGTTTCTGCCACATTAGCATTCAGCTAAAAAAAATCTGAACAGACTAAACTGCTTTTCCAAAAATGTCCTTTTAAAAGGCCCCGAACGATATAGCGGGAAAAAACGACCTTCCGAGACTTTTGCTTAAATGCCCTGGTCTGTCCGTGAATGTTTATTGTATGGTAAACACACACTCAGACGACCTAAGTTGAACTGTTCATGATATGATGAGATTAACTGTGTATAGAACTTGAGTTAAATTCTTTAAATTTAACTACTAAACGTATATATATAAGCTTAAATGTAGAGGAGGAACAAGTACGAAAGTATTTGTAATCCTTGGGCGATGCGTGACACTTATGTTCAAAAGAAAATAAAAAGTACAAAAACTACTGATGGCATAGAAATATGCAAAAGTGTCAAATTGTGAAAAATCACAAACGTTTCGGGCATAGCCCTTCTTCAGTGTGAAAACCGTTAAGTTATATATAAGCTTACCGGCTTTACAGTAAACATCTTGCATCTAAATGAGATGGCGCGCATGTTTTGTCAAGGCGATACTATTTCCGGTACTATTGCAGTGACATATTCTAACATACCTTAAATGATCTTTAGCTGCCCTCCAGGTAGTGTAACACGTTATGATTTCTGAAACAAAATTGTAAATATCTCAATGAGTAAATCAGGAATTTACCAAGTGTTTTAAACGACAAAGAAGATCTGGTTATCTTAACTCTAAACGAAAAGCACACCGAGAAGATAATGCACAATTACATAGAATCTATTGTTATCTAACATGGTAAAACAATAACGGAAAACCCACAATACTTAGGTCCAGGGATGAGTAGGTTTGAAACTACACAGATAACAGACATGAGAAAGCACAGGAAACTTACCTTGCTGAAATAAAATCAACCCTCTTATCAAGAAACTAGTCCCGACTCTGTGGCCAAAACGCTGGACGTGACCGCGCCTGCAATATAACCGTTTTGTCTTTCCAAGTTGACAGCTCAGCTGTCACGGGGCACAAACTGCTGTGTGATACGAAGCAGCAACTGTTCTCCCCGCGAAATGCGTCCGGAATTGACGCGTGCAAGCTAATTTCCGGGCGTTAATTTTCGAGAGCGGCGGCTGGTAATCGAGTCTACCATGGACAACCTCGCATTAAAATTTACCAGCCAGGTTCATCCCGAAAATGAGCATTTTCCAGCTAGGAAATGCATCTGAGTAAAAACCAGTCAGCAAGCAATTGTTTTGAAGCGGGCTTTCCAGCAAGTTTCATGCCAGTGCAATTGAATGCCAGCCAGCACACTATGCCCTGCGGAGCGGATATTTTGTATATCGGCTCCGGTGAGCACTCCTGTCTTACTACAAAGATTGCAATTATCCATCTCAGAAGGTTTTCTTTAGCAAAGTTTAGACCGGATTGACGTGATCTTAAAAGGTAATTTTGACAGAAACCGTGTTTTCAGTGTATTTCTGTAAGCAGAAACTGTTAGATTTGGCGCCATAAATGGCCTCTTTCTTTGGATGTGGATTTGCTCGAGTTGCAGTCAAACGCAGCTTCATAAAATTAACTGGCAAAGTTGAGTATGACCACGACAACCGCTTGAGAAACTACCTAACATTATTTCAAGGACACCAAGAGCGATATGAGGTAGACAAACATTCTTATGTCAAACGCTCCAAGAGCCTTGTACACCATTTTGGAAAATGGAAGCGAAAATCTGACAAGGATAAATACACAGAACATTTCAGCTCCAACAACTGGGAAAAGCTGACTGAATATGAAAAGCAGCAACACACTCGTACAAATTGCGAGGCTTGTGATGTTCATCACTTTCCTTTCCAATCTTTATTTCCCATGTGGAATCAAAAAGAAAACTCTATTACAAAACAAGGCATTCGCAAGAACATTAAGAGCCGCATTCTTAAACCATCATGCCGTGGAAACATGAAGGTAACAAAAAAGGCTATTAAAACAGCTACTTCACAGATTTATGAAAAAATAAATACTCCATTTAAAACTATATTTGGGGTAACATTCGCTAAGGCACAAACCACTGTTTCTGTGTTGGGTCTTGAAGACAAAAAATCACATGCTGAAGGGAAAAAGGAAAGGAGAAAAAAATCCACACTTGACAAGAGCAGCATCCAGGAAAAATGGTCAGAAAAGGACTGTGACACCATGCTTTCCACCAGACAGACCTACAGCCAGCGACAGGAGCAGCGGTTGTCACTTTTCTTTGAAAGTCCAGAAGATGCAGAACAAAGGGCCAATAAAAGGAAGCGAGAGGAAGATGAAGGCCAATGCAAGAAGAAAAGGCACTCTCCACGGCCAGAGGATCTTGACTTTGACAAAGATGGGCTCCTGGAAAAAGTTAATGCAATGAGGGATGGAGAAAGGGTAAGTAAAACATACATTGTAAAAAAGGTAAAGCCACAGTGATAAACTGCAATAAAAAAACATATTTATTTACAGTGCGACTACTCCAACCAAGGCCACCCGACAAAATTGTCCACAAATTTAATGAATAAAAATTATGGAGGTAAATAGCAAAAGTTTTTCAACAAATATCCATGTAATCAATCTGTACATTACAAAGTCAACACATTTGTGGTTATTTTGGATAATCTGTTGCAAAACCATTCGCAACCTCTACGATTTTCATTCGTTAAATTTGTAGAAAATTTTGTCGGGTGGCTTTGGTTAGAGTAGTCGCACTGTAATAATATATAATCATAATCTTAATCATGAGAAATTGTAGCAAACACTGCTAAATCATAATCTTATAATTATTAGAAGATTATGATTATAATATACTTATTAGGGCAGTATTACTAACAGTTGGTGCCAGGTGAAACTGATGATAAATTGTTGCCAACTGTCATTACCAACTGTCATTACCCTGCAGCCAGAATCAATTAGTAACACACAAATTTCAATAGAAAATAACAGGCCAGAGACAAATTTAATTGGCAAAAAAGTTGAAAGGTGTATGCTTCTTTTCCAGATCAATTACTCAGAACTCGCCCGTCAATATGGTGTGATGGAAAAGACAAAACTGGGAAATATGGTTGTCAAGGAGTTCCTGGAAAGTAAAGGAGTACAGTTATCCAGATTCCAGCAGTTCAGACAAGAAAGACCAGCAGCCAGACGAAGAATAATGCGAATGCAGGGTGGAGAGATCTCAGTACCAGTTCCAAGAACAAACAAAGAAATAAGGGAAACTTTAATGGTAAGTACAGTGCAGTAAACTAAATATAAACGAATTTAAAAAGAACTTTTCTTTAATTTTTCACCCAGGATCCATAAATCTGTGCATACTGAATTGTAGATGATACATGCAATGTATTTTAAAGACTTGTCATGATATGTACATAACTGTATATCTCCTAAAGATGTTGAGCTCTTTGCCTTTTCACTAATTTTCAAGGTAGCTCAGCTAATTTGTACACACTGTGAGGTCAATTTTCATAGTTGCTATGTATTGCATTACCATGTTACATCAGCACACAAAATACTTTGACATGTGTGACTCTGGATTCCGGCATTAATTGTTTTGTTTCATTTTGTAGAGCAAAATTGAAAGTGGAGAGTTTATTCTTGGCGAAATGATTGTCCCCCAAACATTCAAAAAGGTGTTGCTGACAAAGGAAGGCACTCTCAAGACTGAAACTTTTACTGTATCTGGCCGTAAGATCCCTCTCCTAGAGATAAGGACCCGAATGCTAAAAGAACAGGAATCCCTGGGTTTATTACGAATTCACAATGATGACTACTATACCGCCATGACCGATGCTGAAGTCAGATCCAGACTTATTCACCTTGGTGAGGATGCCAATGCAGGGAAAGAAAGTGAATTGGAGTCTAAAGAGAGATTAAAAGCAATGGAAAGAAAGCGATACCTTATGATTTGGGGTGACAACTCAACCCTTCTCAACCATGGTCACCTTCTACTGACAGTAAATTCAGTATATGATGAGGCCCTATATTACACAAATGAAGAAATGAAAGCAAAAGGCAAAGGAGACATTGATGTGCAGTCTATAGTTGAAAGACCCCAAGTTTATATTCTGGGGAGATGTGGTTCCTCTGAAGTTGATCAGCTAGCCTACATTAACACCAGAAAGGCCTGTTTGCAGAGTATGAACATTAAAATCACCACGTCAAATGGAGTTGAGATTACTGATGTAATGCGCTTTTTTCATGGAGATGGCCCTGAACAACAATTTGAGGCTGGAGAACAAAAAGGGGGAAATGCTGGATGCGCAAGTTGTAGTGGTGATGCAAGAAACTACAAGGACCTTGCAGTTTCTCTCTCTAAACCTCACCTTACTCTCTCAGAACGGTTAAAGAAAGTTCTACAGGGGCCTGCTGGAAAAAATAAAAGGAATGCTGGTTTGAAGCCATTTAAAGATCTTCGCTTAGAAGAGTTGAGAAGTGAATGCAGAGCCCGAGGCCTTGAAACTGATGGACAAAAGAAGGACCTTCAAGAAATTCTCAAAGAAGAGATTGGTGGAATTCAACGGGTGCCAGCAATGATGTTCTTTGACCAAGAGAAAACACTAGCAGACCTTGGTTTAGGTAGGCACTGCATACTACCTATTACCAAAATTGTACACATAAACTAAGAGAGGTCCAAAAAATGATGTACAATCATGTAGACAGGACAGTATGGCATTGCTTTTTTCCTTGGCCTGTTCTGGGTATACTATAGGATGATATAGCAGTGATACATGTGTTCAAGTCGCTGTACTGTGTATTTAATTTACAAATGTAAAATGTTTACAAATGCATGGTCTCTGTTACAAGTCCTGGTATATACAGTCAATAGAATTTTACATAAAAATAATGACAAGTGGGCTATTCAAAAGCATAACAATCTTGCAAATGTTACTTCAAACAGGAAACTATGAAGTCTTACCTACAGAGCCTCTTCATGATGTCAAGGAACACATTGCCAATGTTCTCACTGAGTTGCCTTCACATCTTGAAAAGGATGAAAAAATTGCATTTCAGGACATCATTGAGTGTTCATTTGCTGGAAAGGAAAAGCTACGAGGCTGTGATTATCGACTTGCAGCTGTCATAGTGGCTCAATACTTAAGAGGTAATGATCAAAACATTTTACAGACTAGAGCAGATCTCGCAATAATGATAAACAATTTTGAGTTTTTTTTCTATTTGTTGATGGCCATCTTTTTTGATATTTAGCAGCATACTGTGAAGATACAAAGGCTTTTTATGTTGTGTTGTTTCAGGATATTTGGGAATTTTATTTAATATACATGTACTGTACATTATGTTTGCGTCTAGAACTTTTACTGCTAAGAAACACAATAATACAAATGTCATTTGAGGAATAATATCAATGAAACAATGAAAATAGAATTCTTCTGACTACTCAATAGTCATAAAATAATAACTTAAAGGTCAGGTTTTGCTCTAAGATAAAGTCATGTAACTATATTCAGTTTAAAATGAAGTTCAGGTCAAAAATATTTGACACTAGTGTGATTTGTGTATTCATTTGTTCCAGATTTATTACCATAATTTATAATCTTAAAAAAGGAAAAAAAGAAAACAAGCTCTTTGAAATCACTTTGACCTCAGTGAGATTCATTATAACCATCTGCAACAGAACTCTTAAGAATGGAATCAAACTAGGGTACATATAGCTATTGACAGCACTATTGAATGATGTATCATTATTATATAATGACTGTGTTTTATCTTTAATTCAATAGGCAAAGTAAGACCTAAAGTACAGACACTGTTGGATTCCCTCACAGAGCTCAGTAAACTACTTTACTTGCCAGCACAATCACGCTCTCCAAAGTTAGTGTTGCGTCTTCACAACCAAGCATTCATCCATGCCATGATATGCAAAGACATAATTGGGCAACCAAAGTCCCTAACAAGCAGAAAGTTCTATGGTCGATACTGGCACTCACTGACAGCTCACGCTGGAAAGCAGAGTAGGATTATCTCAGCAAAATCCACCAACACTGAGGAGGAGGAAAGGCACTTTAACACTCTACAAGGTGTCACCAGATTGACTAGCAGGAGACCTGGTGATATCATCACTCCAAGCCTGATCCGCCTTCAAGCTGAACAGAAGCTTGCAGAAAGTAAGCAAGGCAATGCAGTTAAAGTGCAGGAATCACAGATTTCAAAATACTACAGCACTCTACCACCATTCCCCAACACAACTATACCTAATTGCTATATCATCAAGAATCCCAAGGAGTACCAAGCCCATTTACAAGCCATCAGTGACTTCATTGCCTGTGGTGAAGGTGTCTGGTGGCGTCAGATCTTGTCTGGAGTGGAATTTTTTGATGGCCCTGATGAACCAAGAACCAGACCCCAGGGACCAACCCTTCACCATTTCAGATCAAGTGACCTCAAAAAAGAAGACGAATACCTTGAGCAAAGCTGGGAGAGATGCCTGAATGATGATGCTGTTGTAATCCCCCACAGGATCATCAGATTGTATGACCAGAAAGGTGATTGCACCGAAATCATACACACAAACTTTTTACATAGAGAGGACGATGAAAGTGATGCAGACAGTACACCAGATCAGGAAAGTGCAAATGCAGATGACACAGCAGATCTGGAATGCCAGGAAGAATATCCTGACATGGCTAATCAAGGTGAAAGTGGGAAAGGCATTGATGAGGGAGAAAGTGAAGAAGAGATACATGTAACAGGACTGGAAGAGGTAGTAACATCTGTTGTGAAAGATCTGTCCATTGACTACACTGACGATGAAGATGAGGAGCCACAACCTCTTGCAGCAGCAAAAAGAAACCAGCAAAATACAAGCTCTCATTCTCTAACCAAATCTAGAAGTCCACAAGTGAAAAAAATCAAAACAAAACTCTGCACAAATATTGTGAAAATAGTTGGGGAGTCAGATTGCCTGTACAAACTGGACAATGCAAGACAAAACCTGAAAAAACATCCCACAAATGACTTTTACAAAAGAAATTATGAAAGCCTTCTTGCACCTGTTCAAACTCAAATACTAGCTCATCACACTGCCCTTAAGAAACAACACAAAGAATGGGAAAAACAATACTACCTCAGTCATGACTGTTCTGAACCAAGCTTACAAGTCATAAGAAGAAACAAAGAGCAATATTCAATTTATAAAAATATGCTCTTGTGTGAAGAACTTTTAAAGTACTGGAAAATAACTGTTCACTTATGAACAAGCTTAGCATTTCAAGATATGATTGCCTCTGTCCAGGCAAAATACATGTAAGCTCACAATGTAGGAGCATCAACGATATAAATTATACAATTGCAATATTATATAACAGTTAATTTAAATTGACATTGTTGATGAAAAAACAAATCATAATAACATTATGCTAGGAATATAACAGAGTAAAACAATTTAGGACAAAGGTTTTTCATGGCACACATAGAGCTGTTATAATTTGGAAGAAAGGTTTAACGTGTACATGGCACATATACAGCTGTAAAATTCAAAATATATACATTTTACTAAGCATTTTAAACATAATGATATAGAACTATTTCTTTGATGTGTCCATCAAACTCACATAACCTTAACTAAGTGGCTGTTAAGTTAGAGAGAGCATGTATA
>OZ026598.1:18234700-18269700 GCA_964020085.1 Micromussa lordhowensis
TAAATAGTTGTTTTCCCTCTAGTTCTCGCTTTGTGAAATAAAGTCATGCCTGCTGCGTATTGCCGCGATAACTTCAACATTTCATTGATTTCAATATTTAAGTGCAGTACTATTTACTTTGTCGCTGTTCTCGTTAATTCAGTTCAGATTCATTATTTTTCATGTTTGAGTTGCGGGCTAATTATTGATGAACTGTGAAATAAATTACTCTGAAATAACCACCGCTCTCTCCCACGCAGATTCAAAGTGAACGTTGACGTTTAAGCGCGCAATTTTGGAATAATTTTCCACAACGTTGCTTTTTAATTTATAAAGTAACTTGAAAGGGCAAATTCTTACTGAAAGAAATTTCTCGCTTTAAATACAGTATAAAACTGCATCGATGAAATTGTGTTGCGAGCTAGATCAATAAATCTATGGTTTTAGAAAACTGTATTGCGATAGATTGAAATATCGTTTTACACAAAAGATTTGATGCTTGTGTCCTGGGTATTACATAATAGACGCGAATGACAAATCGAGTCGAAGAAAATCAAAGAAAAGATTGATTAGAGAGTTATTTAAAGTTAGATCCTATTGGATTAGCAACAAAAGAGAAATTCGCAAAAGAAAAGAGCGGTAAAGATTGTTTAACTAATTAACAAGTCAAATTTATGAGTTTGAGATTTCGTACGATATAATTATCAGTCTATTACGTATACGAACGCTGGCGAATTGTGTATTTGCTAACTACACTGGTCGTAAACATTCTTGTGTATCGGAAGCGTCTGTGAACAAAGTTTCGATCGAAGTTTTGCAAATTCTAGTCGACGACTTCGCGTTTTCAAAGTCTCTGAAGAAGGCATCCGAAAGCTTATTAACAAAGACATTCCTCCGTGAGCTTAATTTACGAGAGAACTTTTCGCTTGAGTGAAATAACGACTATCATGTCTAATAAGAAAGAAGTGAAGGAATCAAAGAAGTCTGTCTCTGTTTTCTCGATACTGCGTTGTTGTGTTGCTGGAGAATCGAAGCCAAAGGTACAGAAAAAGCCTGATGGGAGGCCAGCCAGCGCTGATCAGACAGATGCTCCCGTGGAAGAAGGAAAAGACGCTTTGCAAGGCGCTGGAAGCGGAGAAAGGAAAAGCGCTGATATGGAATTAGAATATAAGCCATCTCCGCCTGATCCTGTCGTGTCACCAAGCGATGATTACAAACCAAGCTACGATGAAGCTAGCACTGCCTCAGCAGAGCCTTCCACTGTGGGAAGCGACGAAGATCCTAGCTTCAACGCACCCGCGAGCATTCAAGTTGTGCAAGAGAACGGCGCCTCTTCGGGAACGACGCGGGACATCGGGACGGGCGGACGGCTCAATATGCAGTTCGTCTTTGATCCCGAATCATCAAAGTTGACGCTGACCATCCTGAGCGTTGAATTCCCGCCGTTTCAAAAGTGGAAAATGGATGATTTGGAAGTGAGCTGCATGCTTCTGCCAATTCACCAACACAGCTTCCGCGCGCGCCCCAAGAAGTTTAAAGATCCCTTCACGATGATTTTGACCCCGAAGGAAAAAATTAAAACGATGTCTCTCCGATTCCGCATGTATGACCACCGCGCCATGTCCAAACATTTGATTGGGCAGGGCGTTGTGCATCTTGGAGAGATCAAGCTTGGTCCACAAGCGGTCAAAATCGCCCTTGATCTGAACATTCCTGAAACCTACGCCATTGATTCTCGATACATCGCGTCTGTCACGGGTGAAAGCGGGCAAACGCCCGCGGAAGACAGCAAACCGGAAATACTACTTTCTCTAGAGTACCGCGCGCTGACGAGGAAGTTGATCACTGAAGTTATCAAAACCCGCAATCTCGGGCTTCTGAGCAACTCCAAGCCGCAAGACATCGCCGTCGAAATGAAGCTGGTCGGCGATAACAACCAAGTTCTTCGAGTATGCCGCACCTCTCTCAAGAAACATGTCATTGATGCCGAATTTAATGAGATGTTTATGTTTCGCGTGACGTATGAGAAGCTGGCCAGCATCGCGGTGATTTTCACTCTGTTCCGCATGACGGAGAGACGAGGAAAAAGAGAAAACATCGGAGAGGTCTGCTTCGGAAAACAGTCGAGCAGTCATCAACAACAGAATCACTGGAATGAAGCCATGACAGGCTCCGAGAGGGTGGTCACGCAATGGCACCCACTGTTCAAATGAAGTAAGTTTAAGATATGCAGTAATCATTGCTAAATGCATAAAAAAACCCTTGTTAGGCCTATTTCATGCATACTTCACGTAACTGATAACAGCCATATCTTATTCTGTTAAGTCTGAAATGTGTGGGTATACATTAACTCAAACGTTTAATATACAGGTACGAAGAAAAGAAATACTAGCTACAATTTTTGAAGCTTGCAAGAACAGATTTGTCTGGAACTACAGTTTCTTTCGCTTGATGTCTTATTTTTTTTCTAGCTGTCTCAAACCAAGGGGAAGATTTTCCTATTAGCAACGGTTGAAAAATTCTGATAATTCAAAGCTTAACTGGTTTTCAGAGTTCCTGATCTTTGGACAGCACTTACCCAAGCCCTTTATGAAATGAAATGCAGTTTTTATTAAAAAAAAATCCTTTACCTCTTTTATACAAGGTGGGGAGCTTTGAAAGGAATCGTCCATGTACTTTTCGTTTCTTTTCCAATCGTTAATTGTTCTCTCACTGAAATAAAATTAATCATAGGTAGGTAAATATTTTATCAGTAATAGTTTTGTCTGGATTGTACAGATGGTGAAACCGCAAAAAGCGACTGAATTTCTAATAGCTGTCTTCCGGACATTGAAATCATGGTCAACTTAGACCTGCTTCTAAACAGATGCGCGTTTTATACCCTTAGAGGTTTCTTATCAAAAACTAACCATATTAAAAAACTCCTTTTTTTTCTCCTCTTGTAGCTTACGAAGACAATTTCAATGGACACACGAAAAGCAAGGAACAAGAAAATAGTGTCAACATACATGACATCCGCAGTATTAGTTTGCACTAACTGTAATACATTAACCGACAGGCTCTGGGTACATTATCATAGTAATATTTTCTACTTCGTTTTTGATTGGGATATGCACACATGAATGCATTACGAACACAGGGCATAGGTTATGATGTCAGTCTTGGCTCAAACATTTAAAGGCTGGTTCTCACTAGCGCATAAGCATAAGCATAAGTCAACATACGCAGACGCAGTAAGATGTTGATAATTAGCGCTTTTTGTTAGGAAAATTTCAAACAAAAGGCGCTAATTATCAACATCTTACTGCGTCTGCGTATGTCGGCTTATGCTTATGCTTATGCTTATGCGCTAGTGAGAACCAGCCTTTAGAGAATTTTAGGTTGGAAATCAAATGGATTGCATTCAGAAAAAAAAAACAAAATTGTAGAGTATCCACAATTTGCAAGAGAAAATCGGAGGTTTTTAAACTTTTTAAACTATGTGAATTAGTTTCTACCTTATTTCTACCTACCTCATTTAAAGACCGAGGTGCCAAAAAATTCAATGCGATCGATTTGCTTTTCAGTCAAAACTGATTTTCTGATTTATAGAGAATTTGAAGACACCCTAACAGTGTAAATACTCTCGTAACGGCCCTTGTGGTTAAACAGGCATTATCTTTGAATTATTTTATCAGTGTAAGATTTGCTGAAACCAGAAGAACTAAGCTGTCACGAATTTCAGTCCGAATTGGGAAGGTTTCTAAACGCTGTGACGCTGGCACTTTTTTAAGCCAGCTCGGAAACTTCATTTAGTTCTTTGAAGAAAACAACATTGTTCAACAAGTACAAGCTGTTCAAGGCTCAGTTTAACACTTGTTGCCACTGATGTAGGCACCTTTCAACAGTATCAGCATCAGCCCTCTCAATTTTGACCTGATGAATTCATTACAGTGGCGTATGACTGATTTTGAGCTCGTGGATGGAAGGGGGGGGGGGGGGGGGTTGCGCATTTGTTTTGTGTTAATAATGTATCAATTTGACACAATGCAATCAAAGCTTGGCAGTTTAGTAAAATGTTAATGTAATGGAAGATGAGAGAATGAGTACGTTAGTCGATCCGTCTAATGGCTATCTGGAGCAAACTTGAAGGAGCTACTTCACGGTTTGCGCATTTTGAAAAGTCTAGGCTAAATTTTTCAAGTTTGTCGTTTGTAATCTGTGTTTATCTTCTCCATCCTTGTTCTTTAATGGTTTATTATAATATTTTTGGTGTTTTTCTATCGTAGTAAGCTACTCTTTTCAGGTTTCCCTTAATTTAAAGTTAGTTTTGCACATGGCCAAAATAACTAAGCTGAATCATCCTTGTTTTAAACTCTTGACAGGTGTGGAAAAGATGCATCTTTTTATAAATTTTGTTCTCGTTTGCGAGTTAACGCTTATAATTTATCACGTTTACCTGTGTACTTTCAAAATTCATAAATCCAAGTCAGTTAGTTAAGTAGTTAGGTGTAGAAATTCGTGTCAATTTAGATAAACCGTTTTTTAACTACTATTATTCACATGTTTTGACAATTTATGTATCGGTAATTTTCAATTTTGTACGAGTACTAAGTTTTGTAAGTACTGTTTAGTGTGTATCTTGATAAATTTTACTTTTTTAAAAAAGTGATGCTTATTTTGGACTGGAGGGCACTTGAGGTATCTTAAATTCCATTTTCTGCACGACTAGCTTTGCAGCTTTTCTCTTGCAAGCATTTTGCCTGGTATATGTGATTGGAGACCACTGTTTTAGAATTGAAACTTGTAGACATCACATCCCACATACATGATTTCCATAACATCTCAGAATCTGTAATTTTTTCAAAACTGAATTAAGTCCACTTAGTGAAAACTTACCTTCCACGAGTAGCCTTCTATCCGATATCAGCTGAAAGAAATTTCGCTGTAAAACATAAGAAAAATATCACGACTTCTCCTCTCATAAGTTGATTCCAAAAATAAAATTCTTCGTAACAATGTTGACTCTCACATTTGCAGAACCACTGCTGATACATTTTGAAATCCAAATTTTCATAATTTCCTGGGTCATTCAGAATCTGTAATTTTTTCAAAACTGAATTAAGTCCACTTAGTGAAAACTTACCTTCCACGAGTAGCCTTCTATCCGATATCAGCTGAAAGAAATTTCGCTGTAAAACATAAGAAAAATATCACGACTTCTCCTCTCATAAGTTGATTCCAAAAATAAAATTCTTCGTAACAATGTTGACTCTCACATTTGCAGAACCACTGCTGATACATTTTGAAATCCAAATTTTCATAATTTCCTGGGTCATTTCAGAAATTTATTTTATCCTATATATTTACGTCTGTGGTCATACTAAGTTTCTTTTGATCTAATTAATGCAAACATAATTGCTATTTTAGCCCGACCGATCATGGTTAATGTCACTCGGTGTTGCCTGAAAACCTTTCGCTTAAATGGCGTACTTAATGCCACATTATAGGAACCGCTGTCCCAAAGATTTCCACGGCTCAGACAGAATGGGAAAACTCCTTTCATAAACGTTTAACTTGTAGAAAGCTCTGTAATTTGCATGTTTTTTGTCATGTTGGTTTGGGAACGTAGCCCTGGTGGGTTAATTAATTTTGGAATTATTTACTTCTGCGCCAGATGGCCTGTTTCACTGTGCTGAATTTGGAATGAATGCGGCTTGGTTTGCAGTTATTCCTTATAAGTAAAAAGCCGAAACAATGGCTTTTGTTATGGAAACATACAAACATACTGCCGTTGTAAAGGAAGACGAACGAAGTAATCGCGAAAGAAAACTTACATGGATTTGAAAACCGCAATGTCAGAAAATTAGGAAAAGCAATTCTTATTTCAAGTTGTGACTTTTCGAGCTTTTATTTGCTAACTGTGATTATAAAAGACTCAAGGATCGCCCACAAAAAAAATAAGCTGGTTTGCGCAAGAGTGAATAACATGACCAAGCCATTTTATAGCCGGCCGCGCTCAGAAAAGAAACTGTTTCATTTTCGCTGCGGTAGGGTTGTTTTTTTGATTTATGGTTCGGCTTAGTTTGAAATAGACGATCTCTACCCACTGAATATAAATCTTGTGTCTAAAAAATACGACGTGAAGAGTTTATGGCCAAAATATTTTATGTAAATATACAAATTTGAAGGCAGGTGTGTTGGAAAACAGTATATAATTAATTGATTTTCTCGAAGCTTGTTGGCTAGTATTTTGGGTCTTCGTAATTTGTTGCTTGTGATAAGAGTTTTGATGCCCTGAATTCACACAGAGCGAACTGAGAATTTACCAAACAGCTTTTCCGAAACGATCCAGAAACATATCTAAGGTATTATTTGGTCATTTTAGGTCAGAGCTGCATAATTTTGACTCCATCTAGATTTTGCATTTAAATAATTCAATTACGTTTGGCAGAGATCGTATGTGAAGAAAAATGAAATATTCTGTGTGGGTGAGTGTAGCAATTCCGAGAACCCAAGAGTAATTTCGGTCCCTCAGTTGTGTTAGCAGAAACGCGATAATGAAAAACGCAGTGACAGACGAGATAATCTGAAGAATTTCGCCAAGGATATCTGCCTCAGCAAACGGTAAGTATAATCACCATATCTGTAGCGGAAAAAGTTTTTAGATATACTTCAGAAAACCAGATCGTATATCCGTGGCAAGCTGAAAATCGCTAACTGTGTTTTCGCTTTCGACGAATTGCAATTTTGTTAATTTTTTTCGAGTTCTTAATCGACCAATCGCATCTTGTTTATGTTGGCGAAAAGTGAAAAGAGCGCGTCCTAATTGATGTTCTTTCTAATATTTTCAGTAGTTTGAGAAAAAGTCTTCATTTCCAATACTCTCGACACCAGATGGACCGCTAACGCACCTCGCACAATTGTCTGCCGAAGTTTCCTCGCATCGAAGATGGATTTTACAGCGAAAATCGGTGGCTTTTTTCGAAGCATTATTAACCCAGAGGGTGAAACCCAAAACACAGACAAATCAGCAGAGGAAAATAGGTAGGAAATCTGAAATGTAGGGCATGAAATTATTTCTTTATTGTGAGCTTATTTCATATTCAATTGCGTTCTTTTCGTCGACTCGCGTAGTTGACAGGGTGGGGTTGGGAAATTCCGCAGCAAACAAATTTTTGCTCTCGGTTTGAGTTGAATATAAAGTGCGTACACGCAGAAAATCGAGAATTAGTGGCTAGAAAATCTGAAATAAATAATTGAAATATGACTAAAAGTCGAGTGTGTGTCATGTTTTGGTTTTGTCGCTCGCGAGCAAGGAGTTGACTTCAAAACACGAATACAGCTGTTGCTTATAATTGTAAAGTCAAATTTATTGCTTAAGAATATTTTGGCTTTTCAGTCAATAGAGAGCCACCGGGAAAGACAAAATTGACAATGGGAAGAAGTTAATACGCTTGAATAGAGCGGCATTCTCAGTGGCGAAAAAAGGAGAAATGGCAATTCGATTTACTCAAGGCGAAACCTCATTTGGAATTCACGCGCGCAGAGAATGGATTTATCGAAATATCGTCGAACGAACGAACGCGCGCAATACGTGGAAAACATGCATAATTGACTGAGCAAATGTTTTAATCTTCTAGGTACATAAAAGCATCTTAAATGAGTCGCGAACCAATGAGGGTAGCGAAACGGTGCTAGCAAATAAACAGAACTAAGGCATTAAGAGTTTAGCAGACAAAGATGTAGCAAGACTGGTATTTGTGCCAAGAAATCTACCTGGGGACTGTTTTGTTAATGCCGCGTAATTGAGGCTTCTGATATGAATGTGTCCCTTGTTAAATTTTTTATACGTCCTTTGCCATTGTTTCGCTGTTGTCTACATTTTAGGCAAGCTTCTGGCGAAGCAAGACCGGCGGAAGATGACGGAGATTACGACGAGAGAGATGCAGAGTATTTAGACGATGATGAAGAAGAAAATACATCTGCGTTTTTCACAAGAAATAGTTCCCTACCGTTACCTTCTAAATCAAAGCAAGATTCGAGCGCAGGCGTCTTGGCTTTACAAGTCCCTAGCGCAGGAGGAGGAATTAGACGCCGGAACACACTTGCGACTTCACCAAGTTACGGCCTGAGCAGTTTAACTAATGGAAGATCTGCACCCAATGTTATTGCCCGCACCAAGCAAAACGTAGAAACCAGTAGCATCGTGTCGGACGACGAGACGGTACGAGGAAGCGCTGCTCGAAGAGAATTTGGAAGCCTTCCAGCGAGGAGTCGGAGTGAAACTCCGCGGACGTTTGGCGGAACGCCATCTAAGAGGATCTCCAGCTCGAGTACAGTGTCTGATTGGAATATGGACTCAAATGTGCGCGGTGTCGGTCGACTGCATGTCGTTCTAGACTTCACAATGCACACAGCCAAGCTCTCTGTAACTGTTACAAAAATAGAATTTCCACCATATCATCAAAGAGATACTTCTTTGTTAGAAGTCAGCGTCATGCTGTTGCCGGGAAAACGGCAAAGCTTTCGAACAAAACCCAGGGATTTTAACGAGCCCATGGCCATGTATTTGTATCCTAAAGACAAAATCAAGGATATGTCTCTGAGATTTCGACTTTACGAGCAAGGCGCTATGGGTTCCAAGCACTTATTAGGCGAAGGAACGCTTCGGCTCCGATCGGTGGATCTAGATTCAGAAATGATACCTGCTTCGGTGGATTTGCAACCACCGGGTTCGTATGTCCCAGAAGCAGCTTCGGGAGCGATTATGTACGAAGGGGAACTGGCGATCTCCGAAGAAGACAGACCCGAAATTTTACTGTCTTTGGAATACCGCCCTCTTACGGGAAAACTCCTTCTGGAAGTCATCAAGACGAGAAACTTGGGAATGTTGACTGATTCGAAAGCGCGTGAAACTTATGTTGGTGTGCGAGTCGTTAAGAGCACCGGTGAGCTAATTAGTAAAAGCAAAACCACGCCAAGAAGGCACATGATAGATCCAGAATACAACGAGATGTTCCTGTTTCATGTACCGGAACATGAACTAAACGCCGTCACCGTTCTGCTGACTGTGACGAGCATAACAGCACGTACACTTGCTTTAAAAAAACATCGAGTTGGGAGGGTTTCTCTCGGACAAAACTACAGCAGCGAGGAGGAATTGCGGCACTGGTACGAAATGACGCGACGGAAAGAAAAATCCATTGTGGCATGGCACAGAATTAACGAGATGTAGAAAACAATAGCCTAAATCAAAACTAGCCAGAACATTTTATCTAAAACGTTTTACAAGAAATAGATTTCCAAAACAGGGCAAAACATTTCCAAATAGACCCAGCGTGGTTCACATAGTGTCAGATTAGAGTTTTTGTTATATTTTCCAAAGTGTTGTTGACTTCGATTCATTGAAAGCGGAATAGCTTAAGCAATGTTAGTCTTCTTAGCTAAATAAACCCGAGATAAAGCGATTTTGTACAATTATTTTTAAACCCCAAAATGGGTGTATTCCGGACACAAGGTGTTAATAAGTTTGTCTCTAGTAGTCATTGAGTATGTATATTTAGAGTTGACAAATTAAAACCAAACCACGCATAAATTGACTTTGGCTTTATACATAGCTAATGATTGTTGTTACGATGATTTCCGTACTTGTCTGGTGCAGATTTCAGTCATCTCGTTTAAGATTCGCGATCAAATGATTGCAGTTTCGTGGTTTACAGCCGCACCCTCACTAACCCGCAACCACACCTTTTCAAGTTTGTTATCTGTGATGAGCTTACAGTAGACTAAGTTGCTTCTGGTTCTTATTCCAATTAGAATTCAAGAATTCTCATGCCGACAGAAATACAAATAGAAACGGCGGCCACCTTAAAATGTAGAGAACATTTCTACAGCAACGATTTTTATAGATTCGAGCTTTAAGTCGTTCGACGCGCGTTTTATACCTTTAATGTCGATTCAGTGTTGTTTCTAAACACGAGGAATTTTTTCGCATTTTAAACTTGAATAGAAAATATTTTGCGTTTGAAACAGCAGGACTTGATAGTATGTAAAATGACAACTTTGATTAGACGTGTGTTTCTTTGATTGTCTTTTCCTTGACAAAAAGCAAAACGCTAAAAGAGCCTTAGATAGTTCTAAGCGCCATATAACTTAAAGAATACTCCTTTTTCCATTCTTTCTTGTAGCTGATGTTCCATATGTCACAGTTGATCATTGTCGTACTGAATTCTCTGCATTTGTCTCCTTGTTAATGTATTGACATAAGATATTGAGAATTTCGCTCCAGTTTGCCTTTGTACACGAGTCACTAAATGTTGTGCCTCAATGATGTGTATCTTTGTGTGGCTTGAATCATGTTTTGCTGTTGTGTATACTGGACTCGCGAGATATTTCATGGTGTATTGCAATAACGTGTCATCACTAATTGATATTTGATATTTAGTATTTATCAGTCTTCCCCATTTCTACTAGTCTCCTCCGCAGCCGTTATTAGGGTCGTCACGCAATGCTTCTCCCCCACTAACTTAGTGGGGGAGAAGCGTTGCGTGACGACCCTAATAACGGCTGCGGAGGAGACTACATTTCTACAGGATATGCTCGATTTGGTTCATTTCCCCCAGCCGACTCGAACCGTCTATAAGGGAGCATACATCTAGCGAGCTGGTCTGGGTCGCAATTTAAGTTCAGACAGATATACAATAATAAACCAGCGCTAACTCACCAACAGGCAATGTTTTAAGGTTGGTCTGATTGAAGCATTATTTACAACCAGGAGAATTATTTTCGATTTTCCATTTTTGACTCAAGAGTAAACCTGCATGATGTTTGAACTAAACAGAGCATAGAAGGTTATTGAGAATATAATGACTATTCCAGTAATTTTTTTATCATCTTACAGTTGAGCAACATTTTATCGAAATCAAAACCAGTGAGCTCCTCTGAAATGTTACAGAAAGTCTTGTTGTAACATTCCTTGAACAAATAGTTTCCTTTTATTTATTTGCCTAGAGCTTATTTCTAAAAGTACATCTGGCGAAAGAATGTGTACTGCATTTATCTCAAGTACGGTGAAGTCGCCGGCGTCGAAATTGGTCCTATAGCAACCTTGTGGCTGAAAGTCGCTTTCATTTTATCAAATCAATGTTTTCCAGAAAGCCGTAAACTTTTTTATGCGCTGAAAAAATAGACACTGCAATATTCTATATCATTTTAATGACTCAAACGTTAGAAGAATCTAGGGTTATTACAACGAAGATTTTTGTAGGAAAACCCTCCATGAATTTTAATTTGGTGCTCGGTGTATTGGAGTCGGAGCTGATGACAGCTGCTTAATCGTAGACTCCAATTTAGCTGCTGGTTAACGATTAAAATCAGAAAATGTCTGCTAGTAGGCCATTTTAGACACAACATTGTAACTGAATCAATCTTTCATTTTATCAATGATCCAGTGAAAATCAGTAAAAATCGCAAATCAAAAGATTAAAGTGCATTGAAACGAAACACTTTGTGTCCGCGGCGATTTATCACTTTTAGACGATAAAAAGGAAAGTTTTGTTGATAACGATGCATTTTTTCTTTCGCTTAATGAATTATCTTGTCACACTAAGTGGAGTGTTTTTAGTTCGCCCACAAAATTTATTGATGGTCATCGATCCATCGCACGACATGAGTTATATGAATATAAATATATTTTTAAATTTTTCTGTTATAGTTGATTAATGTTTCCCGGATAAAAAAAGCTCATTCGGCAAAGATAACCCTTTCGAACTCGTTTCATCATTTTTTCTGCATTAATTTGTCGACTGAAAAAGTATTTCAGTCTAGTTTTAATTTATATCGTTTACTCGAAGTTAGGGGACTTTACCAGGAGGGATGCATGTCTAATGAGTGGGTTGCCTTTGAGTTAAGGTTCGTTCGCATGGAAATCATAAAGAAAGAGAAATACTGAAAACTATTTTAATGAAAGAACATAACTGCACTGTGCCTTGTTCAACATTTAAGGTGAAGAAAACTCATGTCTAAAGCTTTAAAATCAAAATTAGCTTCTTTGAAGAGCAAGCGACAATTTTTTGTGGTGACCACCAGTTTAACACATTTCCCCGCGCTGCCATTTGCGATAGGTTTAATTTTTTCTGGCCCAGAATTATCTATCCTTGGGTTCGGAGTATTTCTAAGATACAATGTATCTTGAAAATTATTATAACACACTATGCAACAGTAATGGTAATCCCCTTCTTTTGTTTGGGGTAAAATTGGGTCTATAGCGAAGAAAATGCACGCGCCACTTAAACATGTTGCGTTGATTTTGCGGTGGTTATTTGCAAAATGCACGCCAACACGATTTCGTAACTTTTCAATATTTCAAGCTCCAAGTTTTGCAACCATTTATTTGTTTTCTTTTAGCAACTGTCGGTTGACAGACAATATAAACGGAAGATTGTAGGAGGGATGTTAAAATATTGGCGAGCCGTTTGCTCAATTCTGTTGCACAAAGACCAATCGCAGCTTCCCAATTATTTGCGATTCGCAGCTGGTACTTAAAATCAGACACCGGGGTATTTTAGACAAAACAATTCTCCAAATTAACATTTAGACTCTCCGAACGACGACAATTCCTGATGAAAATGTGTGTGTATCTCATTTCAAGAAATAAAAACGAACGCTTGCTTTCCGCGCGGTTGAATAGAATTTAAACCTGAGTGTATATAGTACTTAGACATTGCTGTCTTAGTCTTGCAATACGAATAAATTGGTTAGTGATTCTGTTATTTAATACGTCTTTGCGCGTTGCTGAATATACGAAATTTCAATTCAGTGGCGTACTGCGCGAAGATTAATTTTTAATCTCAAGCAACTGGCCGTGCCAGCTCGCTCTAATTTATGCTCCCTAGATTAATAGAAAAACACATCATTATATTTTCACTGCCATGATTAAATACTTCAGTTGTGATAAACTGAAACATGAGAGAGGGAAAAGTTCTACGAATATTAGGGACATAAAGTAGTCTGTGTACGATTTTGGTACGATTGGAAAATCTAAACTATTTAGGACTTTGAAAATATTGATCGAGTAAACATCTATGCATTACAGTACATCATGTGATTGTATGATTTTGAGAAACACAGTGAATTCGCGAAGGTTTCGTGCTTCAGTTTTATTTTGTCAAACAGACAGCATTTCCAATACTCCAGTAGATAACAATAATTTGCATGATGGCTTTGGAAGATGCGGAGTATGTTTTACGGGGTATGTTTTCTGACTACAGAATCGAGTTCTTCATTTAACATGCTTTTAAAAATCTCTGTCCACACAAAACACATGAAATCTAGTAACAGGCCGCAGATTTTCTCCTTCAAGTCAAATTAACGTTTATGGAACTTCTAACGACTGTTACCCGACCTAAGTTTTGGCACTTTCGTTCTAGCATTTTATCGTTAATATTACTGAAATCTTCTGTAAACCGTTAATACTTTATACGATAAACTAGAAAATCCTATGTACTTGTCGACGCAATGGCAAGGGTGCCATGTTGGATCGCAGTGCTGTGTATACGCAGATTTGACAGCTGTCCTTGAACAGTTTAAAAGATTATGGTTACAAGTGAAAAAATGAAACCGCACCTTCCATAAGAAACCAAGATTGCTAGGGAAAAATCGCTATTATCGTTCATAAGGTAAAAATAAATAAAAAAGTTATTATCGTTCATAATGTTGTATGCAAAATAAGCGATGTCTCCCAAATTAAAAACACTTTTTGTTCATATGAAAACAGAACTGTGCTAATAAAATTGTGTATGCTCTATAAACTACTTGGCTGCTTGTCTCAGGAACTGGCAAATGCTTTTGAAATTATGGTTTTCTCGACAAACAAACAGCAATTAGAATTCGGGATTTAACAGCAGGTGTGCTGGCAAAAAATAGATGTTAGACACCGTAGTTTTAAAACTCCAGCCTGGGGGATAATTTGTGATAAAAGTGTGTCTGGCCGTTCAAAAACCCTTTGAAAAACACAAAAAGTCTTGGATGAACTAAATTAATGGCTATCTTAAAATAAAACAAGACTGTTAGAGTTTAATGTACATTAAACAGGAAAAGACTTGATTTAGCGGCAGGATATAACTTTTCCAAAGCTCGACACATTAACCCTTACTAAGGTTGGAACCTCTTGGTCTGGTCTGTCTCTGTGGTTAAATCAGTAGGAAACTGCAATTGACAATAGAAGCTGTACTTCACCAGCTTGCTTGGCCACACATATCAACTTTAAATTGTTTGTACTTCTACTTTCATTAGTTTTTCTTCCGCGCTTCGAGCCAAATTAGGTAGTCTCTGGATCTTGAAAAAAGCAAATCGCGTAATCGCCTTAGGTGCCACGAAGTTTAACGTTTCTATTTTAGAGACCAAAATATTTATGTTTTGAAGAGAAAATTTAGGACTTCCTCTTAAAGTTGAAAATTATTTCCTTCGGGCCGCCATCTTCCGGGATAGAAAAAAATTACAAACAAAAGAGTAGGCTAGACCTAGAATTTATTACGAGCTTTTTCCCTACATGGAAAAATTGTATCTCATCCTTACACTGTAAAAGAAATGGTATCTTCCACGAGGATATTGACTCAATAACATTAAAAAGTTTTAAATGTTAGGTCGACAGTTAAACGGATGTTTCTCGGAGATCTTCGGCAAGATAAGAAAACCTTCCTAAAAATTCGGAAATGTTCGGAAACATTCTTGTAGCCTTCGGAAAATCTATCGAGAATCTTAAGAAAACTTGAAAATATAGCGGGACCAAACTGCTGCTCCAATTTCTATTAATTTTTTTACAAGTAAAATAATTCTCAGAATCGGTAGAAGTTACTCAAAATGTTGAAAGCTGGTGCTGAAAATATGAAGAAAGTACCTAAAAGTTGCCAAGCAACCCGTGAACAGCTATACATGACATGACATGCTTGTCTAACCCCGCTTGACAAAAATAAAGGCAGAATCGGCTGGTACTCATTTTTAAGACAATCGAATACAAGGATGTTCGATTCCTGACCGCCCGAGTACCGGAAGAAAAAAAAATATGTCAACTGAATTAGTCTCCCGCTGAGATCTTTTTTAAAATAACTTTATCCTTTCCTGCAATTAAAATACATTCGAAAACGTGATTGAAAATTTTGTTTCACATAAAATATAAACAAGCATTTCAATTAAGAACAGCTAACTGAACGATTCGTTTTCTCTGAAGGTGAAATGTGATGTCATTGCGAAATATCGGATGAAATTTAATGTCACGGACAGCTCATATTTCATTTCTTGCTTGTCGACTTGATACATGATATGTTAGGTTTTCTTTTGATTTTATATTTCCTTCAAGCAATAAAACTGTCTTATTTGAAATTGTGACACAGCGAAACCAGTCAAGTACCATGGTACCTGAAAAACGCCCCAAATATGCAATTAAATTGCTCTAAAATACGGTTTTAAAGTCGCGCAAGTTTAAGAACTATTTCGGCAAGGAAACACTAGAAAATAGAGCAAATTTCTTCGAATAGATTGCTGTTATATTAAGACTTCAATTTCCACGGTTAGTCAAATATTAGTAACAACATTTCTGACCCAAGGCACGCTTGTGTTGAACAGTCAACAGGTGTCTCACTTCCATGCGCATGTGCAAAGCACGCAGACGCTAAAAAAAGAAATACAAGCTAATTTCTTCAGTGAGTTAATTCAGAGATATTTTTCGCCGTTGAATTTTTGAAGGCGATTGCCAAAAAAGATTTGGATCTTTCGAGCAGAAAAACTTTGTCTTCGTTTAGGGAGAGAGTTCTTCCTGTGGCAAAACGCCAGCTGCCTTGGCTAGCGGGTGTTCCGCTAATAACATCAACACACCGAGTTAACGGAGCGTGGTGAGATAAACTTCTCGAATGGCAAGCTTAACAAGATGCTTAACCAGGAGGAAAAGAGTTATTCAAGACGAGAAAACAAACACTGAATTATCAAAATGTCTCACCACATGGGACTTAACTTCTCTTGGAATTGGCGCGACCCTAGGTGCGGGAATCTATGTTGTCTCGGGACAAGTGGCCGCCAGTATCGCTGGACCGGCTGTGATAATATCCTTTGCTTTGGCAGCAATAACATCAATTCTCTCGGGTCTGTGCTACGCTGAATTTGGCGCACGTGTTCCAAAGACTACGGGATCAGCTTATGCTTACAGTTATGTGACCGTTGGTGAAATATGGGCTTTTATCATCGGCTGGAACTTGATTCTGGAATATATGATCGGTACAGCTGCCGATGCTCGGGCGTTAAGCGCTTGCTTCGATTTTGTTATTGGAAATGTGATAAGGAATTTAACTCTAACTTACATCGGAGAGATAAATACGCCTGGCCTCGGTACATATCCAGACATACTATCTTTTATCGTCACGATCATTGTAACGGTTGTATTAGCGATTGGCGTCAAACAGTCTTCAGCATTTAGTACGGTTTTTAACATTTTAAACATTTTAGTCGTGATATTCATCGTGGTAGCAGGAATGTTTTTCGTAGACACTAGGAATTGGACTGAAGGAAAAGGATTTTTCCCGTATGGCGCTTCAGGTGTGTTAAGTGGTGCAGCGACTTGTTTTTACGCCTATGTTGGTTTCGATATAATAGCTACAACGGGCGAGGAAGCTAAAAACGCACCCAAATCGATACCTGTTGCAATTGTTGTATCACTTGTCGTAGTTTTCGTGTGTTACTTTGGAGTTTCTGCTGTGGTAACTTTGATGATTCCTTACGATCAACTAGACCAGCTTTCGCCAATTCCGAACGCGTTTGTACAGAGAGGATTTCCTCTCGCTAAATATATCATCGGTGTTGGGGCGGTTTGCGGCCTGTCATCGAGCCTTTTAGGATCTCAGTTTCCTCTCCCAAGGATCATTTATGCTATGGCCTCAGACGGATTGTTCTTTAAATCATTCGCTAGCGTGAACCCTAGAACTGAGGTCCCTGTTGTTGCTACGGTGTACCCAGGACTTCTAACGGCCGTCATTGCTTTGCTGTTTGACCTAAGCGAGCTGGTTGAGATGATGTCTATTGGGACATTACTTGCATACACTCTAGTGTCCGTTTGTGTTTTGATCCTTCGCTACCAGCCCGATGTTCCAGAGGCCCCTTCCTCGATGCCTCTGTTATACCTTGAGGAAGATGAAGAAGATGTCTATGGAAACCTTTCTTTGTATGAAGATCACACGCCGGACGAATGGGATTACGAAATTTCTACAAATGGCAAGATACACAGTCCAGAAACACTGAAAAACTGGATAGAAAGTTCAAACGAAGATGTATTTCGAGACGAATTTACAAAAACGAAAAGAACACTCAAAGAACGACTACTAGAAAATAGAACGAGGCAAGGTCCCACAGCGGAAAGCTTCCGGATAGTCAATTGGGCTGTGGCTTTGCTGTTTATCTCGTTCATAGGATTTTGTACAGCAACTGTTTATGGTTTCGATGCTCTACAGAGGCATAGCTACGTCATAGTCATGTTCCTTGGCATTTTTGGAATCCTTAGTGTGTTCGCCATCATTGTGATCTGTCTACAACCTCAGAATACCAAGAAGATCTCGTTCAAGGCGCCTTTTGTGCCAGCTCTGCCCATCCTTGCCATATTTTTTAACGTGTTGCTGATGTTAAAGCTCTCTAGACTGACTTGGATCCGCTTCGGGGTGTGGATGGGCTTAGGTTTGTACATCATATACCGTCTACTGAATAGTCCTCTATAAGTGTAGCGTTTCAGTCTTAAAAAGCGAAACACACCGCGGTTGTTTCACGCTTAGTTACGTTGCTAGGTAACAAGCTATCGGCTTCTTACACGTAGAGATTACAGAGAACAAAAGTAAACCTTTCTATGAGGTCGAAACATTGCCCACGTGGCTGAAGCAACTTGGCAGTTCTACTCAATTTTCCTCACTCACCTCTATACATTTCTTTTAAATTCATCGGGAAGAATGTGTTAAATTGCCAAGCCTTTGATAAATTCCTCCATATTTCCTTCATCGACGTAGTAGTACCCGGTTGACAGATCAGTTATTTAACGATATTATGAGCAAAAAGTTTATCAGAACACCTCACATTACAAAATAGCTATACCACACTAATCTGCAATTATTCAGTAATCACTAGCAAAAAACAGAAATATGTTACTGGTGTCATTTCTAAACTATTTTCCTCCATTTCACAGGGACGCTGTTATACTTCGGTTACAGCCTCTGGAACAGCGAAGAAAGATACAGAACGCCTCAAGGGCAGCTGAAATTTGACAGACAAGTTCTCCTGGCCGACAACCTTGACAGTATAGATATTGAGTATGAAATGGAAACAATTCCAGCTCATAGAGATGACATGGACATTTTTCCACCCAGTCCGTTCAAATGGGACAGCTTATAAATATCTAAAAATATCTTAGTTTAAGGGGTATATTTTGCTGTGTCCCGTTTCTGGCGAATCCTTTTGCACTCGATCAAAAAGTCACGATGAATAAGTTTTTTTATACTTTGAAAACGAACGGCAAAACTCGGGCTGTTGTAATATTGAGATGTAGATATAGACGAAGGGGAGTAGAGTGGGAAAAGCGAGATTTGTCGGTAGTTACGGGACGTCTGACAACTGATTTGATTTAAGACGTGAGGATGCAAAGACGAATTTCAATAGGGTATTTTCGATAAATTGATGATAAAGATGTTTGTGGAATAAAGACAGTAAATGAAGAGGTCACTGTGAATATTTGATCTACTAATCTTGCCTGGTTTAAAAGGGAAGCAATTTGGGCTGAGTGCTACTTGGTTGTAATAGTGTTCTCTTTTGCACGCATTGCAGCCCTATGATTTCAGCAAATTCATCGTCTTTTGTTGGATGTCCAGGATAGCGACCAAACTGCGTTCGGCTTAGTGAGACGATGGTATACAAGACATGAAAAAATTTTGATTTTTTGAATGGCTCGGTAATTTCTCGAATTTTGACCGGCTTGTTCGCAAAGGCGGTTACAGAACCGAAGGTGTTCTCATCTGAGGACTTTGTCATAGATAATGCTCGGGAACTAAACCCACAAGAAGGTACTTAGGATATGATATGGGTAGGTAATTTTTTTACACAGAAACTTATCTAATGTTGATGATCTAACGATATCTAGTGAGATTCCAACGGAACACAACTTCTGAAAGGTCGTAAAAATATTGCATTAGTATGTCGACCAAGTCATGTGGAAAACGATTACTTGATTAACTTAAAAGGAAGCAACCTAGTACATGTCTTTGCTTTCTGAAAGACGCGATAGTCGGCAATGCTCTGATACAAGAACACCAAGTTCTAGAGATCATTTTTAACGACTCTTCAGTAAATTTATACACTGTAGATGTTTTCACATCTGCCACTAACCAACCTCAATTGCAAGTTTTACACTGAGCCTCTTGGCTTGTAATCCTTGGGCTTTTCTTGTGAGCAAATTTTTCGTAGATGTAATCTTGCTGTTTCAATTTCAGCGTTTCACTATCTAAGCGAAAGGTTCATAGCATTCTCCTTTCTTTCTTCTCCAAAGACATAAGCGTTTGCTTCAATAAAAGCGTTTGCTTCAATATCTTGCCACCCATCTTATAAAGATATACGCACTCAAGGGTTACTTCTTGTACACCAAAACAAAGAGCAGTAGTAATGCCTCTACTTTTAAGAATAGAAAACAAAACACTGGGGTTATTACATTTGTTTACGACCGATATTTCGGTATGATGGTTGACAGGTCAATACGGCAGTTATTTACTTAGCGTTCATTGACTGGCAGACTGATAACCCATAAATCTACGTACCGGTGGCTTTTTGGGAGTTTCACAAAACCACTCACCAACAAACAAAGCAAAATATTGTGAATTGTGAGTCTTGCTTTATTACGTTGTTTTGCTAGCAATTAGCTTTGAGTTATTTTCAATGATATGGTACCCGGCAAAAAACTATATATATATACATTTCTATTGTACAATCGAGTTGTGGACTAAGGTGCTGCAAAGTACTATTAATTTTTATCAATCGTTGTGTAAAGTTCATTGTGTGACTTTCTAAGAATCCCGTAGAGACCTACCATTTAAAATAATTACACAAAACAGCGCTGACAAAGAAACGTAGCGCTTAATCTCTTTCAAAAACCCAGGATACAAAGTCAATTGTTTCACTGTCTTCATTGGAAGGCAGCCTTAGGTATCTGCAGTGCTCTAATTCTTGGTAAAGCTTCCCCAAAGCATCTTGTTTCGTCTTTACAGCCAGACGGTCGAGCTCTCTTTGGTTTCGCAGGGCAACCATTCCACTCAGAAACATGTTCATGTTAAAAACCTTCCTGAGTGCTTTCATCCAACTCGGTTTATCCATGGGTACGAGGACTTCTTCTTCTTTAGTTTCAAGACCTTTATCCAGTACGCGATTCCTTGGTTTAATGGATTCCTTTCTCTTAGCAATCTCCATTCGCATTTGTTCTTTGGAACAATGGCCCAGCGATGAACACAAGGACTTCGATGCTCCAGCCAGTTTTTCTCGTTTCGAAAAGGTGTTCTTGAACACAGTTGTTTGTTCCTTTGTAAGTTCAATTTGCTCATTGGCATTTTGACTAGTCTTGTATCTAACAAAGACCTTTCTACCAGCACAAGAGCATTTTTCGCCATCTCTGGGTGACTCTACAGGACATTCCGTGGGGACTTTTGATGCGTTATTACTTGAAGGATCTCTCTTAACATTCTCTAGTCTGCTTAAACGCTGATGTCGGTGCTGCGCTGAGAGAAACACGGGACCTGGATTTACAATTTCTTTACCGCTGACTGGCAATGGATCGATACCGCTCGCGTTTCCTTCACTAGCCCCGTCAGCCTTATAGCCCATGCTGGCAGCTTGACAATCTTCGCTGTCTAGAACTGGAGGAAGACTTTCCAAAGCCTTCAAAGAATTCAATGAGTTTGATTTCCTAATTGGGTGCTTTGGTACAGAAAGAAAATTTCTGCGGAGAGCATCCTCGGCCGTCGGGAAAGTCTTTTTGGAATATGTGCTTGATTTGTTCCATGAAGTCACAAAGAGGCTTTCGTCAGTATGGAAAGATGAAATGTCGTCTGAAGTACTTTCTGTCGGTTGTCTGTGTATCTGGGGTTGGTCTTTATCAGAATAGCTCCTATTTCGGCCATTCAATGTCTGCCGCCTGACCCGAGAACCATTGCTTTTCTTACGTGGCTCAATAGTGACAAAAGATTTCGAATTGTCACCGTTACCATGGTTACCTCCTAGGATGCCTTTCGTCTCGTGTGCCTCCCTCAGAAATGCTTTGTCCACTGACGTCATGCTGTCTTGAACAACAATGGGAGGATTCCATGTGGCTTTTCGATTGACAGGTGATTGGCAGCTGTCTATTAATGTTGGACTCAAGGTTTCTAGTGTCTTCTTACCATCTACTGAAGGTAATCTCAGTAGCCTACAAGATAATGATTACAACATTTGTTACACTATGGGCAATAGATCGTCATCTCTTGCTATGATCGATGAGAGAGTTTTACTTTCCATCAGGAGACTTGAAACCAACTGAAAAGTGTTATTGTGTCCAGTCATTCAAATCATGCAAAGCTGTCTAGTGACACTTATCGTTATCGTAAGGAGCTCAATCACGGTATTTTGAATTATTTTGGCCATGTACAAAATTAGCTTTAAATTGAAGGTAACATGAAAATAATAGTTTACTAAGATAGAAAAACAGCAAGGAGATAATAATAAACCATAAAGGAACAAGGATGGTTAAGGATGGAGAAGATTAATACAGATTACAAACGACGGGCTTGAAAATTTTAATTTTAGGCTTAACTTTTGAAGATATGCAAACCGTGAAGTAGCTCCTTAAAGTATGATGTACTAGGTGCTCTTAGCTTTTTTAAAAGTCTGTGGATAAACCTGCCGTTTAGCAATTCCACAGGTGTCGCAAACTGTACATGTTAGATTACAAACCAGGAATATATTATTGACTGACCTTCTCGAAGGTTGACTCCATTCTCCATCGGTGAGAAATGCATCGCCATCACTTGCATTTATTGGACAATCCCCACACAAATAAAAGGACGTTGAATTGTCATACCTAAACTGCAATTTCGCAACGTTCAAGGGACAAGTTGTTCCCTATTAAGCAAAACAAATACTTTTAAAAATAGTAAAATGACAGAATGTATGATTCCTTGCATGAAGTCATATACAGGTTCATTTCATTCATTGTAACGGTTTGCTGTCATTTGTTTTTTCATCGCTTCTTTTATGTAGAAATGGTAGAAATATTTAACAAATAAAGAAGCCTAAGCCGTGTATTACACTGTGATAAAACACGACGGGCATTTGAGAACACGAGGGAAATGTAGAAAACACAAGCCGCAGGCGAGTGCTTTCTACATTTCTTGAGTGTTCTCAAATGTCCGGAGTGTTTTATCACAGTGTAATACACTTATTAGGCTTCTTCATTTGGTTTATGATATGGACTTAACGCGCGCAAAACAATATAACACGCTTTTTCTATGTTTTATACTCTGATAAAACATGGGTTTTTGACCAATCAGAGCGCGCGCAGGGTCCTATCTATGTTATAAAGTCTCCCAAAGAATACTAAGAGGACAAGTCGATGTCCTGTCTTCTCAGTGACTTGAAGCAATATTTGTTTTCAGTTGCTTGGTATAAAACCAAACCAAATATTAGACATTGTGGAACATATGGAAAAGGAACTAGTCGGCAAAATGTGAAAAATAAAGCGCTGTTCATGACAAAGTCATTGGGAAAATGGCTATTCAAAATCAACCTCGCCCTGGGAACGAGGTTGATTCAAAATGAGGGTTTCCCGGTATGCAGTGCTGTTTCTCAACATATTGACCAGCACAAGAAACACTTCTAAAGGCGACTGGCAAACTGTTATCCCAAAATATTAAAATTATAATAATAGAATATTATTAAATTATTAGTAGTACAATTATTATTATTAAAATATTAAATCCCGATTAAATTAAAACTAAATGAAGTATTTATAGACACGTTCGTTGAAGTCCACGTGTACAAATGCTAGTTTTCGTGCCAAAAGTCTGTTTAACGATTTTTTTTTTTGATGACATCATATTCAATCTCGCAGTTTCAGTCAATTAGGGCTCACTTACATGTAACATCTTGACTTCGTTATGGAGACACTAACTAATCATTTATTCATCTTACGTTATCACGTTGTTCTCTAATGTCTGTGTAATGACGTCAATGTAGCTTACAGCTTTAAGGATTGCCCCACCCATTAGCCATTAGCTCTTTGTATTTCCTATAAACGTTTTTATCACTTTTTTCATTGTTTTCTTTTTCTTTTAAATTACGCACGACATTTTGCTCAATTAGCTTGTTTGCGTCACATAGTCAATCAAGCGAATTGAAATATACGTTAATATCTCCTAAGTCTTGGGGAACATATAAACTAGAACGAAACTTTTCTTATGGTCGGTGCGAGCGATATCCGCTATTCCTCGTTAATAGTGTCAGTAGCTTATCTTCTGGCCACTACAAATGATCTAACATTGAAACGAATTCATTTAGTTATTTTTCTCCCCAAAGTATACATGTTCAAAATAAGAAATAAGAGATTACAAATTTCATTCATCAAATATTACTCAAAAAGGCAGTACCATACGACTGTATTGCTCATTGAAAGCATCCCTTTAATTGTCTAAATTTTGCATGAATCCCCTTATTTTCTCTTGTTTAATTGTCACATTCATGCACGCATGTAAATGAGTTGACTCTAAGTTCAGACTTTGGAAGTTTTAGATCAAGTTATCCAAAACATACCCAAAGTTTTCGAACAACGTTAGAGCTAGACCTTTTACCTCCCTTTCAGAAGTGAAACTGGTTTGAGAGAGCAACTTGGTCAGCCGTAAATGTAATTATTGCTTCCGTACACCACGGAGACGACAAATAAATTATTTTTCTCAAGTCATTAAATCTACGCCATCTTAATATAAAATGTTGCTTACAACTCACTTATCCCATGGCTTGATAGATACCTTCCACTGCAAGCACTAACTGCGTTCATATTTAACCCATTATTAGTTAAGTATTGCTTCGTCCTCTAGTATGGCTTCACCGCAAAAAGAACGTTATAAATAAACATTATCTACAAACCACTGTTTGAGGACTAGGGTTCCCGGCTTTGATCATGTGTGCCCCACTTACTTCATTTCTCCTGGTACATGTCAAATTACCCAATCGCTGTTCTTGTCTGATTTTCAATAACCTCGTTTCTGAACGAAACCGCCTCAGCAATCGCTGTTGCTCGAGCTCGATCGAGCCGAGCTTGTTCCGCAATAGTCTGTCCTCCATTTGATTTCTGAAAACGCTTGAGGAAACGTTGCGACGAAACTGCCCCATCACTGAGTATCATTTAGTTGGAGTGCAGTCGTTAAAGTATTATCTGGTATAAAGCGTAAATGGGGGGCGAAATAAAGCCACACAAACGAGGTGTTTTTCTTGTGTTGGTAAATTCGTAATTGACTCATTTAATGCTGATTTCTTTCAATTGATTTCAATAGCCTTTTGTTTATCGCTCATTAGACAGTGAATTTCAAAAGTAAAGGAGCCAGAAAGTTAATTAGCTTCGATCACGCTGAGTCAATATTGTCTCAAAGACTGAGAAAATTATGCCAAACCATGATTTTTGTAATTGTAATTGAAAATTAAATTTCAGTTATAGTTGTTCTGGTGTATAAAGCTTTTCTTTTTGTTTTTTTTTTCGGCTGGTGTGTTATTTCATTTAAGGAAGTTGGATAAAGTTTTGAGTCTTCAAGAAATGCAAACCTGTTTGCATTTGAAAACGAAAACAGTGAAAGATTTCTGGCTGAGAGACTACTCCGATGTCCTGCTGTATTCAAAAACTTCATTTCATCAATTTGCGCTTTGAACAAAACATAATAAGGTCGAAAATAGATTTCAACTCCTCGCGCGGCGCGCATCCATCTGCTAGAGTGAAAACTTAGAGATTACTCACTTAAAGTCGCCGTCTACGCTGGAGAAAATTTGAAAAAGCAGCTTTATTTCTACGGTTATAGGTCTGTCGTCCACACTGATCCTGAGAAACTGTCCACCGAAAACGGTGCTTTTCGAAAACGCTCTTCAACTAGAGAGATAAGCCTTTAAATAGTCCCTGCCCTGAGAGGATACGTGATTAGACGTTGCTTTTAAACGCATGTCAAAATGAAATGGGGTCATTGCAGTGTCTATCCAAGGAATTCGTACGGTATACAATAAAGAAAACGTTTTTTTTTTACCTTTACGTTGTTATATTAACACCGAAAAGACCCAAATGGAGACTGCGAATGCAATTTGTGTTGTATTATTGGAAAAGACGCTTAGCTGGAAAGGAGCTGGCGCTGAATGGAAACAGTTGGGGCTCTCATTAGAAATGATGGAGTTTACTGGAACAGTGGTGTTGGAATTTATTCACACGGAGCGTTTATATTGTGAGGATAATGCTAGATCGAGTCTTATTTCAATGCAAGCACTTCGGGTGAAGAAAATGGAAAGAGTATAATCAGTGAACTTAAAAGAAATGAATATTTTTTTTACAGGGTAACCCACTGATTGACGTTCAGTTTATTGATATCTATTTTTTATACATACATTTTCTAAATGCGAGCAAATTTAAATCATTCTGTTCTTTAATTCAAGAAACAACAGTGCATGCTGAAAAAAGAATTAAGTAAATCTAAGAAAACGAAAATAGATTGTGTCCTGGAATACACTAATGGTGGTCAACCTACAAACATAGTCATAAAGTTATAGGCTAAAAGAACGATTGCCGAAGTCCTCTGAGGCTGTCCCCGTCACCTGCCATTATTTTAGTTCCCTTTCAGATAAGGTCTCAGTAGACATGAGGGGCAAAAATTGAGCAACTTCTATGGGTTGAACGACCAACTATCAAATACGATAATAGCCCCACGTAAACAAAGTATACAAGTGAGCTGTCAAGCTCCAAATTTCAAAAAGTCCAGACAAAAAAACCTAAAGAATTATTTCGAAAATAAGCCTTTAAAGTATTGTCACTGGACCTTAGAATAAATTAACTTACATAATTTTATAATTTATTATAAACTTTATAATTTATTTAATTAATTCCTCGATTCTGGAGTTTCGCTGTCCTTTTCTTGATCTCCTTTTCCATCCAGTTGTTCCAACGGGACATAACCCTCTTGTTCTTGTTGCCGTTGGCCCTCGACGCTGTGACGAAGGCCATAGAAAATGTAAATTGACAAACCTGTGAGATAAAACAACAGAAGATATTAGAAGACACTTCAAAGAAGAAACACTCGCCAATTTTATATATTGTATTTATGGGCAAGACAAGGAACACGCGTTACATACTTCAACCTTAATATGTTAGTCGTTGAAAAACCGTTTTAATCTTTCCTTTTATCCATTGTTTACGTTCTTTTTTATTTATTATTTATGCCTAAAGTGTTTTTCAGCCTTAATAAGTTATAATTTCTAGCTTTTCTTCAATTTGTAAGTACTGTATAGGTTCGTGTATCGTGATGTGAGAGCTTTTTTTAAAACTACTCCAGATTCGTTACTGTTTTGTCTATCAGTAAACTTCATCTGCTGAAAATACGCTTTTACCATAACAAGCTACGCTATAAAACAAATGATGTTTAACACGTTCATGTTATTCCGAAGTCACAGGAAAATCAATCAGTATTTTGCAGCGCCCTACACATAGTGCTTAATAAGATCAATCTCGCAAATAAACATACGATGAAAGCTGTTAGAGCATGAAAGTTTTAGATTTGTCGCCGGGTAAAAGTGGTTTTAGTTGCCTGTGCGAATGACGTACACAGAATCATAATAAAGAAGGGTCATGCTGATTTATGAAGGCCTTTTAGATTAAGACGGCCCGTAAGTATTATTCCAATACAAAATGCTATCGTTAACTTAGGATGCATCCAAGTCTTAAAGAATAAGGAGAGCTTGGTATTTTCCGTGTAGTGCTATGTACGCATTTCGTGCCTACATTTTTTTGGAAGCGATGAGAATGTACACACCTATCGCCATCCAAACAGCGAATCGCATCCATGTCGCCGGATTAAGCTCCATCATCAAATAAATATTGATAAACATTGAACAGAGGGGCAAGCCAGGAACGAGAGGAACTTTGAAGGGTAGCGGTGTCAAACTCTTTGGCTGCATACACAACACTACGATGGCGGCTACGAAAACTATGACCAAAAACGCAGCTAGAATAACAGCCCACGCCTGGCATTGATACATTGGAATGAGCCCGTTGATCAAAAATCCGCTAAGACAGAAGAAATAAAAGAACAAGAACCATATTGTGCATCTGGAAATCGTCCCGGAACGCGCGGTTGGTTCGGGTACAGGGCCCTTCGATTTGGGGCTCGATTTAGGGTCCTCCTCGTTGCTTTTAACAAGGCCTATTGTTCCAGGCTGATACCGGAGAATTAAAACCGACGTGGAGACAATGGTATACGCTTGAAGCGTCCCTATGGACATCATCTCCACAAGGGCTTGCAGTTCAAAGATCATTGCTAAAACCCCTGCAAGAATTCCCGAGAAAAGTGTACCAATATATGGGACCTCGGTTCTTTTGCTCACGCAGGCGAAACACTTGAAAATGAGTCCATCGGAAGCCATGGCGTACAGCAGACGAGGCAAGGGGAAAAGTCCGCCATTTATGGCAGCTGTCATTCCGCAAAGTGCACCAGCCGCGATTATGTACTTTGCAAAGTTCGCTCCGCGGTGTTCGAAAGCTTTTGGTAAGGCTGCCCCATAATCCAACTTGTCATAAGGCCAGATTAACGTAACAGCAGCCGAAACGCCAAAATATGCCAGGAAACAAACTGTCAGAGCAAATAAAATTGAAAGTGGAATCGTCCTGCTGGGGTTCTTCGCTTCCTCGCCGGCAGTCGCAATGACATCAAAGCCAACAAAAGCGAAAAATGCTGTGGCGGAACCCGCTAACACGCCAGTAGGTCCATACGGCATGAAGTCTGACCAGTATTCTGGTCTGGCTAAGGTAATCCCCATAATGATTATGAACACGATGACAACCATGTTCACACAAGTCACAGCGAAAATAAACACGGTAGATTTCTTCACACCAAACAGTTGAATAAACATCAGAATAAGAATTATCCCCACTGCTATAAAATCCGGGTAACCCCCAAGTCCATCAATCCGTATTGGTCCTATATTTTCAAGAGTCCAACTTCTAACTTTATCGTGTATCATAGAATCAAAATAAGCACTCCACGCTCGACCAATGGCGGCCGCGCCGATCATGTATTCCATAACAAGGTTCCAACCGATTATAAACGCCACTAGCTCGCCGACAGTTACATAGCTATAGATGTAAGCTGATCCAGCTTTTGGGACACGGGCGCCAAATTCAGCGTAGCAAAGTCCGGACAAGACAGAGGCAATACCAGCGATTAGAAATGAGATGACTGTTGCTGGACCGGCCACATCGCGAGCGATTTCACAAGCGATCACATAAACACCCGCGCCAAGTGTACAACCGACTCCGAGCGCTGTTAGATCGAGGAGCGAAAGACACCGGGATAATTTAGTCTCCGCTAAACTCTGGATGGAGATACACTTTCGTCGAGAAAACTGCCGAAGACAACCCATTTCTCATAAACAATAAAATGAAGCTATACTTCCAGCAGATGACACAAGGCAACATAAACGAACTACCGTAAATTTCTGAAGGCTCGAAGATGGTTGTAATTTTGTTCTCGGAAACCCGAGAGCCATGTTAAAAGCGGTGAATCTTGTTATTTGTCAGATCCAATCGTTAATTTTAGCGCTGACGATCAAAAGATGCCTTTATGATTACAAGACGTTTCAGGCTTATCGGTGACCTCTTTAAATATTCCACATCTGTCGATCAAGCCCTCTAAACTATTTACACGCACTAACAGCGACACCTAGTTATAAGAATTTATATCCAGATCAGAACACCCTTCAGAACTACAGTTCGTCTTGTCATCTGACCGCTTGGTTTGCTTCAATGATTCTAGGAGAAATTAGATTTCGATAAGAGAATTCGACACCATTTTGTAGTTGGCAGAAATCGCTACGCTGGTTTCAACAGGTGCCGTTGCAGGTACAAGAAAACTAACAAGATTTTACAAGTTCTAGTACTGTTGACAAAAATGGTTATCAACCTGCGAGAGAAATATGCCTTGGAAGCCATTCTGGTCCGAGCTTTTCAAAAAACAAACACAATAGCAATAAAAGTAAAAAACAATGGCCTTACTTTAGAGTTATTTTTAAATTGAGCTAATCGGCTTCTGCTGCTATACTCTTTTGCGTTTTCTTTATTTTTCACTTGATATATTTTACAGCTTGGCTAAATAGTATTGTTTCTAGAACAGCGATACTAGACGAATAAACAGTTAATTGGAAAACGCTTCTTTCTTTTTTTCTTTGAAAAAGCAACGCGCGGTTTACTGCGCATGCGCAGTAGATGGACGCAGAATTTATGACGGAATCGAAAGTTACAAATCAAACAACCAAAATTTTTATCGCAAACTCGACAAAAAATAGCTTGTATGGGACATTTGGTAAAACCTATCCAGAAAGAATAACGTAATAAAGCGGGATTGAGAATTGTGTACCACAAGTATAGACCAAAACGAGCTGTGCCGTATATATAGAAAGGAAACTACACTATAGGTTTCGTGTTGTATGAGCCGAGAGAAGGTTAGCATCTCCCTCGATAAGGACGAGAAAAGTCTTCGGACTTTCAACCTACAACACATGGTTAAGGCTTTGCCACTTACTTCGTGGCATCTAACCAATTTTTTTGGTAATAATGTACCGTTTGGACTCGCCATAAGATTGTTTAACTTTGATGGCATCTTTAGATTGGTTTGGATGCATTGCTTGGCCAATCAAAGTCAATTAGGAACATATCTTGATCGATCTTGAGACCCAAGTAAATATAATAAATAAATATAATAATTGTTGCCTTTCGAAGCGGATTTTTTAACCTCCCAAAATTAACCGTTTCAAGTGGCTGCGTACATATTATAAACAACAAAATTAAAATATTATTATTGATGTTTTAAGCGGCTGCATACATTTGTAAACAATAATGTTAAAATGTTATTATTGACTCTACTCTGCAAAAGTCACAATCGCCGTTGAAAGTTATTCAATTTTGTCACTGAACAGTAATGAGAGGCTTCGTCTCTTAGCTAAAACAAAGCCAACGGAAAACCTTTTTGTACGTTTATCTACTGTAGTACAAACCTATAGCCATCCAGACAGCAAACCGAAGCCACGTCAAGTAATTAAGCTTCATGATAAGAAATATATTGATGAAAATCGAGAACAATGGTATGGCTGGAACACAGGGCACTTTAAATGGCAGGGGCGTCTTGTTCTGGGGCTGACGCACAAGGAGCACTATAAACGTCACCAAGAAAATCCCTAACAGACACGCCATAAAAATGGCCCATGCTCGTCCCTTCAAGATGGCTTCACCACCCCAGATGAGAAGGATACTAATGAAGAAGTAAATGGCTACGTTGCAATAGATTCCTATGGCTGCAAGCCGAGCTGTTTGAAGAGTGGGGCCATTACTTTCTGCTGTTAGTCTTGTGTGTTCCAACGCTGCCTCTTCTTCCAAGTTTTCGTGGTTGCTTGAGAAGATATTTTCCTCTCCTTTAACAATGCCTATGCTGCCAGGTTGATAGCGAAGCAGCAGCACGCACAGGGCCACTATTGTGTATGCTAGCAGTGTACCAATGGACATCATTTCTACCAACGCTTGAAGGTCGAATATAAGAGCGAGAAACGCAGCTAGGGCTCCAGAGAGAACCGTGGCGATGACTGGAATCTCTGTCTTGGGATGCACTTTGGCTAGAAATCTAAAAAAAATATGTGTGATCAACAAATGAAATGCTTCCATGAACTTGGCGCATTTGTAAACAGGTTTCTTAACATTTAACTACCTTTTATCAATTTTATTGAGGCGTAGAGTATTTGGAACAGAACAAGTTAGTTACTGTGTAAAGGGCTTTAATTCCAATTCTACCTCACAAAAAGCTCAGTTTTATTCCGTGCAAGTTACAAAGAAAAGTGTAGAAAATATTTCTAGAATGTACTTAGAGCTCATCTTTTTATTGAAAAGATCTTGTTCAAAAAACGGCATTTTTTTTAACATGTAACAACTTCGTTAGTTATGATTATAGCGACTTATCAGATTCTACTTATTGGCGTGAATAGCCTCATTTAAAAATAACATTATAAATTTTTGCATTCCCGCCGATTCATCAAGTGTAAAGAACATCTCGTTTTTGCTTACTTGAAAATAAGGCCATCGCTTGCCATGGCGTACAGCATTCTGGGTAAAGGGAACAAGGCACCAATCAAAGAGGCGCTTAATCCACAGAGGGCTCCGACAGCTATGATATATTTGGCCCATTCGGCTCCTCTCATCGCGAACACCTCAGGAAGAGCGCTTCGTTCGGATAGCTTGTAATAGGGCCACATCAAAGTCAACACAGCGGACACTCCAAAATATGCTACGAAACAAATACCTTTAAAAGAAACAAGAAAAACATTGTTTAGATCGTTTAGCATGTTTAGATCAAGTTTTCGAGTTTTAAGTTCGAACTCAACAGAAAACAGCACTAAGCTATTCTTCAGCGAGGGATTATGGCATCTAACAGAAATGTAGGAATAAGAAATAAAACTCGACTTTATGTCCAAAGAGTGGTCGCGGTTTCCCACGAAAGGTGGTTGGACTATTGTCACATTTTTAACGGTTTGTAAAGAAAACAAATGTGTTGAGTTCGAGTTTACATCAGCAGCTGTTCTGAGCTTTAGTTTACTATTGTCTTTCGTTCTCATGGCCTTTGTAATAAATAGTCTTTGTTTCTTCCAAAGGCCATTTATTACATACTCTTAGTTTGGGAAACAGCCGGATTAGTTTTTGTCACAGTTGCTTTAGACTGCCGTGATTAGGATCAAACGTAACAAATGAATTCAACATGTACAATTAGAGAATATACAAAATGTTTATTATAGCGGCTTACGGCTTACTGGGTCATTAGTGTAATGACTGTTGTAATACCTTGTTTTTAAATAAAGAAGATGAAATGGGTGGCAATTGAGCGAGTCAAAAAGCGGAAAAACACGACTCATGAAAGACCGTACGTCTTCACTAGTGCAGAAAACTTGACGAATTGTTGTTGGCAAGCTTGAAATGCTGATTTCTATACTTAACCGTCTTACCTCCTTGCATTTTAATTCAATACTTCCGTTTGCTATAATTTTGTAGGATACTAGATCGAATTTTTTTTTTTTGCATTCCCAAATTTCCAACCGCGGATTTGGAGCAGAACTGCGTGAAAGTTTATGAAATATGCTTTAAATACATTTGTGAAACTTGCACATGTGCTCGCCGCAGGCAATGAAACATATGTAAAATCAGGTTCAAATGTCTGCATCTACCAATCTCACTGTCGAGTATGTAAACGAGTTTGGAATTATGGAATGGAACGCAGGACAAAAAATCTAGTATGCATTTACAATTTAATAAGAGATTTATTACACAGCTGAAAATGTTAAAAAAAGGTTCTTCGATCACGGACTGGTCCAATACTTAGAAATTATATTGGACCGGCAATGAAACAATCTAATTGGTTGATTTTAGTTATAAGCTGAACTAGCGTACTGTAAGTCGTGTAATAATAAGATGAATTACTCAAGCAAGAAAATGGCAAACGTCCACGAAAAAAAGTTGATCACGCTGATCTCTTGGAAACAGTCAATTAAAATAAATTGTCACTTATTTTAATTTTGGCATCATATCTACTGGTGGACACAGGTGTTCCGCTCAGCGGCTGGAGCGGCTGGTAAAATCAATTTAACGAGGAACCCACGATTCATCGCGATAAACCAAGCCCGGATGATTTCAAAAATACTTTAGAGATTTGAATTGTGGTTCCGAACAGTGTATTATTCAGGCGGAAATTGAGCAACAAATCGAAACAGCATGGACTTTCATTTGTTGAATAGAGTAAATTATCATCCAATATCCACACCCTTGAGAAAAACTTACTTACCGAAAGAGAAACAAATGATTAAAAACAGAAAAATATTAATCGCATTGCATAAATTTCTCCACGCGTCAAAGTGGCGAATGGTTGGTTGATTTGACTAAAATTGGTCAACATTTGCAAACCAAATTTGGGTCGTGATTTTAATGAATACATCTTACCTAAGGCCAGAACTATTGCGATAGGGATGGCTCTGCTTGGATTTCTAGCTTCTTCGCCGGTAGTAGCAATCACATCAAAACCAACAAAAGCGTAAAAGCAAGTGGCAGCGCCAGAGAAAATCCCAGATATCCCAAACGGCGCAAAATCCCGCGTCCAGTTCTCGCCCTTCGCGAAGTATAACCCAACACACGTTATAAACAGAATCACAAGTAAATTTATGCCGGTGAATACATTGTTAAATCTAGAAGAATTTTTCACTCCTATCCCAAGAATAAAAGTTACCAACACCACGAGAAGGAAGGCGAAGAAATCTGGATATCGTGAAAGTCCCGATGCGTGCATCTCGCCAATGTTCGTCAGCGTATAGTTACGAATTCTGCTGTTGAGAACAGAATCAAAATATTCACTCCAAGCTCGAGCTACGGACGACGCGCCAATGACATATTCTAGAAATAAGTTCCATCCGATCACAAAAGCGCACAGTTCGCCCACTGTGACATAGCTGTAGACATACGCCGAACCAGCTTTCGGAACCCGAGCACCAAATTCAGCGTAGCAGAGTCCCGAGAGAATCGAGGCTATGGCGGCGATAAAAAACGAAATTACAATGCTTGGTCCGGCGATGGAGCGAGCCACTTCTCCTGCTAACACATAAATTCCAGCCCCGAGGGTACTTCCAATCCCCAGAGCGGCCAAGTCGAATATCGACAAACAGCGAGACAGTTCGGTTCGTGAGAGCGATTTCGGGTCGACGAGTTTCTTTTGAGTAAACCGCTTTACCAGGTACGCCATCTTCGGATGTGCTATCCCTTGAACCATCTATTAACCTGCTTTTGTTGTTTTTCAAGGAAATCCTCTGTATCGGCGTTCTATAGGAAAGCCGGCCAGCATTAACTGACTCGCCAATATCTCGGCTTTCATGCGAAGTTATTCCTTCTTCTCGTTGCCGATGTTTCTGTACGCCGATGAACTCGTTAGATTTTTAAATATTATCCTCTTGTTCTCTCAAAACTACTCTGATCTGCAGTTCTCGAAAATGAAATATAGGCCTATCATCTTGCTTTTATGAAACAGTTTCATTCAAGTCTCATTTCGAGCCTGCGTTGCTTTATGGGAAATTTTATCTCTAAAAAAGGAGCATAATGTTAGATTCAAACTTCCCGATTAATTTGTTCATTTGATTTTCCACGCTTATTGTTACGTAGTCCTAATTACCTGCGTGTGACATTGCGTTACATGATGACGCATTCATGTGTTTGGATCAGTTTTCAATAAGTTTCTCAAATCACCGCGTACTTTCGCTTTCGTTAGTGTAGCGCTTTTCGTTTTCTATCGTTTAATTCAAATTTCCTCGTCTATTTCTTCGCTTCACCGGATCAGAGAAATATTTTCGAACCATTGTTACTCATTGTCATTGTGGGCCTTGAAATATCGTCTTCATAATGCGTTCGGATTGGAGTAAGCACTACTGCGCCGGCGCCTTTCAATAACATGCGGACTCAACCATAGTTAATGGCTCAACCGACAAATGCGTTTTTCGCTACCGTCATTCAAATGTTCGGCGGCTCCTCCCAGCTTCCGACTATGTTGTCTGTACTGTGCTCAACCATTTGATTTGATTGCCGCGCGCTCGACAGTAGTCGGAAGCTGAGAGGAGCCGCCGAGCATTTGATTGACTGTAGCAAAAAACGCATCCATTGGTTGAGCTGTGAATTTTAGAGTCTGCATGTTATTGAA
>OZ026598.1:18274700-18312200 GCA_964020085.1 Micromussa lordhowensis
AATAAGTTTGTGTATAAAGTTGTTGATTATACAAATCACCTTTGTACGTGTCGATAAATAGTTGTTGGGAATGATTCTTGACCGTTGAATTCAAGGTTCATTTAGTTCGTGCGCAGTGAGTTGAATTATTTATGAATTGGGGAGGGCAATTAATATAACTATGCGGTACTACTGTACCCGAAATCCTGAGTTTTGCTTTGTTCATACCCAATCTGTTATCAGCGGGTATCTGCCTATCTAAACAGAGCAACATTGCCTGTAATAAATTGTAATAGCTTTTTTCAAATTGCAAAGAAAATAGAGAAAACATATAAGAAAACTAAACAACAAGCAAACGAAACAGTGATGTTCGCACATCACCATCTGCTACGTTTTACGAAAATACTTACAGCCTTACCATAAAATACTGACAATGAATAAACCCTTGGCTTAGTTTGTAGACCGTTTGTAGGGTTTTCATTACCTTGAGTGAGTCTTTAGTGGCTTTTAATCACAGGCAACTGCCTTAATGCGCGCGCAAATGCCTTTTGTTTTTTTTAGCTAATTGTTGACCCGTACGCCCTTGAGCTCAGCCGGAACACATAACTTTTTGAACCATAAGTTTGATAATAAGCGTCTTGTTCAGTCGCAACAGTTTCCTTTTGACAAAACAGTTGTTGTCCTCGTCTCCTTGTGTTTGTCCTTTAAGCAAAAAGAAATTATTTGTTTGAATTTGAAGAAATAAAAATATTACGCATTTTGGGCAGATGCTTTTTACTTTTTGGGGGGACTGGAAAGACGAAGGAAGACTGGTAGCAATTATTAGATCGCAAAGAGTGGAGACTGGTACCCAGGTTTTTTATTGGCTGGCTTTTCCGTTCGAAAAAAGGCGGCCATTTTTACCGAGAGATTAGAGTGAAGAGTTTATTATCATACTTTTTTGTATTTCATCTAAGGTTTGAATACATTTTAACCAAGACAAGTGTAATCTATGGACGTAGACTTCGTAATTCCGTTGTCCAAGGACGATTTATTGAGCGGCGAAGCAGGATCGTATGTTGTAGACGAAGTACTTTCCTTGCGAGTTCTTCCAAACAAACTTCGTGGTAAGCTCAATGGAATCTTTGTCTTCGTACTTTCAGGATAGATATATTGTTTACTCATTGTTTTCCGTATTAAATTCAATCTGCACTTTCAGACTGTCTAGCCGATCTTCGATCTGGTGGACCGACTGTTGTTGTCGAGAACTTTGACTGTTTTTTCAGTCTTTTAAGGTGAGATTTTTCTTTACAATTAATTATTGAGAGCCATTTTTGACATCCCATCTAAGGCATAATCTTGCCCCTTGTGTTAGTTGAGTGTTTAATAAGGTCCTTAAATTTGATTTATCCAAACCTCTCACGGTGGAACCGGAGGAACCGGAGGAATTCCATCAAATTTGTTATTTTGTTTTACTTGTTTCTTGTTTTGCTTCTTCTCTATCAACGTGAAGCGAATAAAGAAGTGTTGGTTGGTTCACCTCTGTCACTCTCAGGTTGTTCTAAAAAGGCACTGCTCAGTTTCAGGTTTTTCCATTTGACACACTGTCCCAAAAGCCACTCTTCTTTACCAGACCCTACTACACGTATAAAATGTAAAGCAAGGAAGTTACCAAGCACCGAATTTGTGGTTATGCTGAGAGCGCAATGGGTGGCTGACAGCTTGTAGTAAATTCCGCTGAAAAATTCCACAGAATATTAGGGTGTAATTTCTGCCTTTGGGTCAAATATGACCCTGTTTTTTTTTCTGCACGTAGCAACTAGGGATGTCACTGCTCCTCCCTGGATGGGATGGTAGTCCATCAGGAGTACTGAATGGTCCTTCAAAAAATATACATCTCTTTCAATTTTTATAGGTCTCTCTTTATTTCTAACTTGTTGGAAAAGCCTACTTAAAGTATTGATTTCTTTACAAAGCAAAGAATGTCTCAGACTTGCAGGAAAGATATTGTTAGTCTCATCATCAAGCAAAGTCATGATTTGGATAGTAAGCTTATTGCATAATAATGGAATGATATGAATATAGATGTGGCCCAGCTAGATTAGCCTAGACTACCTGTGGGTTCATCTGTCATTAAGTTTCTAACGTAATTATCAAGTGTTGATGTAACACAACTCATTAACCGAAAATTCATGTAAATTATTGGAAAAGGAATAAAGTGTTGTTGTTTCCCATTTGTTATCCCTTACATGCCAGGCCTCCCCCCATCTCTTGCCTCTTTATTTCGTGAGGTTGAAAACCCTTGAAGGTTGTAAGTATATATTTTTACTTGTGGGTGAGAGAGACACACTTGCGAATGCGATGTGTCTTGCCCAAGAACCCAACCAGCAGTGATGCTTACCAGCCACTCGGCTGCAAAGGGTTGTCACTCAATGGTACATTACTGCTGGCAAAAAACACGAAACCTGCCATGTATGATCTCGGCCAGTTACTCTGACATGCTATTTGCCTGATTCTTTAAAAAAAAGATGACAAAATCAGCTGCCAACCCCAACAATGATTATAGAGCCTTCTACTTCAAAACCTTGTGACAATCCTGACAGCTTAAAAGGTGTTCCAGGCTTGTGGACTCCACAAGCCACTATGTCTCCTTCATAGTAAGGTTTACATTATTTTAAATTCAAGCAAAGTCGAAAACAAGATAAGATTCCAGAATGTGAAGTTTTCTTAAAACAAGTAGACGTTAAATATAGAACAGAGAAATACATTGCTGTTAAAAATAATACACAGAAAAACTTTCAGGCTAAGTGGTTATTGTATAGATGGCACTTAGATTTAAAAAAATAATAGTTCATAAATGTAATTATAGTAATTGCCTATAAATATGAATATAATTTTATAAATAATAATAGTTCACAAATGTAAATAGAGTATACTGAGAGTCTTGTAAACACTTCTTTATTTTCAAATGGCAATAGAGCGCTTGCATTCCCATAGTTATCAGTGATGTTTTAATATTTGCATGCACCAGGATTCCATGTGCTCTTGGACTGAGATGTGTTGGAAGCCTTCACAGTGATAACGTTTACAGTGAGCGTTGTTTTGCATGGGAGCACATCTTCGAGCATTCCGTCTCCCTTCCCCCCTCTCTTTCCACTGTTAATTCAGTGTGACGGGTGTCTGTCTCCCCTTCCGCGTGGAGGCTCGGTTTCCAGGGTTTGCCGGCCATGAGAGCAGTCTTCATCCAGGAGCTGGCTACCAATAGTGGAAGCTCCTGGATGTCTCAGGCACCTAACCTCCATTTAGCTGTGTAGTTGTTAAATATTAAATGCATGTTTTCCTTACATTTGTAAACTTTTTTTGCATACGGCAGGGAGTTGCAGGTGTGGCTTCGTCTCACGGGTTGGTGCTTCGTATAGGTTTAACCTCATTGTGTCCTTTCTCCTGGGATAGAATTGTCCAACAAAAATTGCTATGTCTACAGCTGTATGTCTAATTTGTGTATGAATACTGGTCTGCTTTTAAAAATGTACTTGATTGTTTTGGTTTGCAGACATTTTAATGAAGTGGACAGTTCTCTTAAAGAAGGCACCTGGGATAATTTGCTGCAAGGTACTGAATAGATTTTTTTAAAATTGATGACCCAAATGATGTATCAATTTATAAGTGTAAAATAATAAATGCCAAGAGTAATGTGAGAAAAGTATTTTTATTGCCCACATTGTAGGCCTCCTGGGTATTATTTTTAAAGTTAGAGTTACTATAGATATAATTTAATGTACAAGGTCCTAAATCTGTTTCTTCCAAACTTTCATGATACATGTACAGAATGTTTTAGCTGCGGACTAACAGTGTCTGAAAGAATTGAATGTCATTGTTTGCTTTTTTTCAGTACTTTGCCAGTTCACAAATGTTCTTCCTGTAATACTGGAGGATGGAGACATTGATTTTGAAGTTAGACGGACACACGTCAATACTCTCAAAGTAATGTGAAGTTATCTTTAAATACTGAAATATACAATCTTTTTCCTATATGTACTGTCAGAGAGCTCTCCAACAAATATATTTTTTTGCATCAATCGTTATATTGATTACATACATGTAGAGGATACTACATGGCTGCACAGACACAAGCAGGTAATCGTTTTTAATAATTCATTAAAATGATACAGTTGAACCTCGCTACTTCAAACTTGGAACTTGTGGCTATCTTAACTCAAATAATTTTCTCTTGGATATACTTTTTCAATCATTTACTATAGACTGTCTTAAACCCCCGCCATCTTGACTTATTTCTGTTTCCTCTGAGAGTTCAGGATTGTGACAATATTGCTGTTTATTGACATCTTGGCTGTGATAATTTTTTTCTGTAGATGTTGTGTTACCTCTTAATGCAGCTTGCAGATGCATTTGAAGTAGAGGCTACCAAACCTTCAACTGAAGTAATTGTTTCTGGAAAGGTACAGTAATCACATTTACATGTACCTTGTAAGGCTTCTTCTGATGTAGAATAAGCAGCTATATTGTATACAGCTGTAGCTAGAGATAGAAACTTGATTTACACAGTTTTGCCATCTGTGAGACTGCAACCTTAAAAATATGCACCAAAAAGTGCTATGTTCAATATTATTTGTAGTAATTGTGTATAGCGACTGAGCCCTATCTGTGCAAGCACTACAACACTGAATTCCATTCCTGTATAGCCATGCAGAAATTCAGCTGACTGACTGACTGAGTGAGTCAGTAGTTGGTCACACCCTGACAGGGTGTGACTGACTGGCTGGCTGCCTGACTGACTGACTGACTGACTGACTGACTGATCTACATATAACTGATTATGACTGACTGACTGCCTCCCTGCCTGCCTGATCATGACTGACTCACTGATCAAACTGATCATGACTGACTGATTGACTGATTGACCAACCGACTGGTTAATGAAGGTCCCAAAGGATACTGTTACAAGTGTATTTCCCTATCTGATGAATTATTGATCAGCAATTTGGTCAATTATACTATAACAAGCCTGATGTATTATTTTATCCTTTTCTAGAGAAGAGGCAAGTCAACTAATTCAAAGAAAAAGAGTTCAAGTGCATGGGAGTGGGATGAGCAGCGTGATGCACTGATTCAGACCCTTGGACAGCTCATGCAGCTGGATGTGAACAGACTGTGGGATCCACCTATTGTGGAGGAAGAATTTGTCAAGTATGCTTGAAAAAATATTACAGAAATCCAACCATAGTTACATGTACATTGTACAGTGCTTTTAATAAGACCCGGCAGCCACTGGAGCTCCGGCGCGTATTCTGTTGCAAATTGGCGGGTATATTTAACTTTTGAAAATTCTGCAGAGAGAAATTCTCCTGGGCTTCTCATACTACTCTGGCAGGTGCTGTTGTGAGGTAGCCACCTATGTTAAACCTTATTGAAAGCGCTGCATGTAAATGAACAGTACAAAGCATTTTCACTCAACAGTTTTTGATGTATTTTTTGCAGTTTTCTCATGTTTTTTTGTTTTCTTTGTTTGTTTCTGAGCTTTTCAGCTGTCAAAATAATATATTTGAATATAAATGCAGGCAGATGTACTTACTTGTACTCACTGTTGGCTTTAGTTTAATTACTGGCTGCTGTTACAAGTTCCTTGAAAATCCAGCATCTGTAAAGAATGGAACAACCAAAGATCTGGTTTTTAATCTTCTGGGAGTGATGGTTAAGAAATACAACTATGGTTTAGGTGAGAGCACCTCTTTTGTTGGTCATTAAGTCAAATTTCCATCATTGTGTAGTAATTTTACTTCCTGTTTCCACCTCTGTATTAACAAGGTGTCTATGGCAAGCAGGTTAATAAAAGAGACCATCTAATAGCCTGTGTTACATGTACCTGTACATGTATGTACATGGGGCCACAATGGAATTTATTACATACATTAACTTTTCGAGAGAGAATGGATTTTAAAAGCCTGGTTTACTGACGTAATCAGCATTTTGCACTGGTGGACAAAATTATTCTGCGAGTGGTCTGTTTCTTTATCTGTGAACTTTCCCAAGTCATTAACTGTCTCATACGCAGATCACATGCAGACAGCAAGTTCCTTTGCTTTCCCTGTGTGTCGTGTCAGATTTTGTGACACTGATTCAGAAATGGTTTTTAATGCTTGTATACATGTACATGTAATTTATACAAGGAACATAATTTTCAATGGCAACACCTCTCTCCTTCTGGGAGGGCAAAGAGGGTGGTTGTAACACAGCCTAAACAACTATGAATGAGAGATTAAAATTGTGTATCATAAGGGGCTCACATTATGCTGGTGTCTTCAAAGATAGGTTGCACTGTAGTTCTTGCATCTTTAGCTCAAATGTTTTTGAAGCCAGTGGTTCATGTACACACCTTATTGTTGTCTTTTAGGTGTAAGTTTGAAGATTGTTCAGCTTCTACAGCACTTTGAGCATCTTGTTCAACCACTAGCACAGGCTGTTGAGACATTTGTTAATGAGTTCTCTGTAAAAAGCATTGTCTCTGAGGTGATAAGGTGAGGCTATTACTGTACTTTCAATCAGCATTTGCAGTTGGTATACATTGTAAATAATATGTAAAGTCAAACCTCTTTAATAGGACATCAAAGGGGCAGGCCCGAGTGTGCATGTACTCATGGAAGAGGTGACCATAATTATTATAGAGGAAGAGACAATATGAATTCTGGTTATGTTGGGACTATAAGTTGAATGTCTGTAATTTAGGTGTCTGTTATTATGGAGGTGTCTGTAAGGAGAGGTTCGACTCTCGCTGTTTTTGTGTGTGTCTGTGTTTGTGTATTTGTGTTTTGTGTTTTGCATGTGTTTTGTATGAAAATTCCCCTACCTGCTTATACTCCAATGTCATGCGAGGGTTTTGATAAAATATTTAAATTACATTGAAAAGAATCTTGTGAGCTGTTTTTCCAGACATACATGTAGAAAAAGTATATGTGGTACATATGCATCTGCAGCAGTTACTTAACTGTTATTTATAAATTGTCATCCACGTCAGAGAACACAAAGAAGCTAAAGCCTATGGTCAGGAGCCAAACAATCTCAGCCCCTGAGCATGCATTCTGCTTGACCAGTGGTCAGGAAACTGTCACGGGGGACACAATATCTGGCAATGAAAATCGGGGACAAATGTAGAACATGCCAAATTACATAATATGCCAAATTAATCTCACATTTTGATTGGTTCTTACTTTTGATCTATTGGAAGACAGTTGAATAGATGACGCCATTGACAAGTAGATTCAATGTTGCAGTGCTTCTGTTCAGTCATAGATCACAAATGATGTCAAAATGTGGTAAGAACGTCCATGGCTTTTTTTTGTTCTTACCACATTTTGAGGTCATTCTGTGATCTATTTCTGAACAGACACACAGCAACATGGAATCTATTTGTTAAATAGAGTTACAATATATGGTCTGTAAGTAACAGCCATTGTTAATGTACATGTACATTGCAGGGAAATTGGTCGGATGGATCCCAGAGACCTTGCAAGAGACACCAGTGGAACACGTGCATATGCTGACTTCTTAGTAGAACTTGCTGGTCGGGTTCCTACTCAGATAATTCCTAACATCAGTGTACTGCTATGTCACTTGAATGGAGAGGTAAAATGACAATGTGTTTTTCAGTTTAATTACTTTGCCAAAACTTCAGGGCTGCTGTTGCAGCTGAGTATGCTTGATGGACTTGTTGTTATGGGTGAACTTGGCCGTGGTTGTAACAATTCACCCATAAAGTAACAATTTGTTACATGCGGGAAGACCAACACTACAGGGGAAACAAAACTTAATGACAGTCCGGGTTAATGTTTCCTTACACCAGGCAAAGATGCAGGCAACTTGTCTGCCTTGTCTGTAATTTTGGTGTGACAACCACACAAAACACCAGTTATGGTGTACTACATGTAGTACTTGTAATATACAGCGTACGCTTTGAAATGTCTCAATTGCTCTAAAACATGAAAAACCTGATTCTTTTACAGTCAACACAATCATACAGGGTTAAGTTTGGTCTCCTACAAGTATTGACTTGAATCAACAGCATCATTTTGCTCAGCAGTAACCAATATTATAGTCAACTCTCCACTCTTGTAAGTGGACAGCTCTACTTACACGTTCAGTAGTAAGGACACTGTTTTCAATTCCCTTTTTTACCTCCCAGTCAAACTCTGTATTTACACATTCCCGTAAGCGGACACTCTCTTATAAGCAGAAGCAGACACTTTTGAAAATGAAAAATTGGCTCCTTGGGTGTCCGCTTGTGGGAATAATTCTCGTAAGTGGATAGGTCTACTAACAGACACTTTTTCCAATTCCCATGGTTTTCCACTTACTAGAGAGTTGACTGTATCTAACATCACACCAATCATGGTGCCTCAAAGAAACCTATGAATCCTTATCCAGAGTGGATTATTCAGTTCATTTAATGCACCATGATCTGAGTGATCTTGGATCATTCTTCCCAAAGCAATGCACACTGACTCTTCTTTGTCCTGTAAACTAATGTATAAACTCACCGTGTTATCAACCTTACAATTTCTGTAAAGTCTTATTCAATGCGGAATGGTATCCTTGGTCTGATGGGTGAGATTGTGGTCAAAGTTCTTTGTAAAGAAGATTTGGACGATGCTGCTAAGAAACTTCGAGATCAACTTCTGGACAAAATGGAGGTGAGCGTCCTGTACACTGCACTGTGTTGTGATAAAGAAACAACTGACTCTCTCAACCACTCAATCCCTAACCATTTTGTAAGTTGTTATCATTACTGGTTTTTACCTGAATTTCACCTCTCAACCTCTCTGTGTGTCCATGTCTATTTCTACTTGCTAGCAGCATAAAAGACCCACAATATACACAGAGTGTTACTTGTACGTAGTTAGAACTCAGAAATGCAGCCAATTACAGTGTATCATACAAATAATGGCTGGAAATTATACCTTTAGTTAGTAAAAAGTATACTCTTCTTTTCTATTAGGAACACATTCATGATGTGAATGCTTATGTGAGAAGCAAAGCTCTTCATATTTGGCTTGAACTTTGCAAACAAAAGGTAACACTTCTGAGGACTCACTTAAATTTTAATATTAATTAAGGGGGTTACTATATTGGTGAGTGTTGAAGAATATTATTCATTGTACTGGGACTTTGTTAAACAGCATAGTTCTGGAGCATGTGTACCTAAGCCATCTGTTGGCCAAGTATTGGTGGACACTCCTGGCTGAGTGTCAATCAACATACAGTGTGAAAACACCAATGCTCTATTGACATGTTGACTGACGCTCAGCTAATATATGAATCGACTCTCAGCCGACATATTGGCCGATATTTGCTTGCCCCTTGATGGACATGGATGTCAGCCGATACTCCGTCAATAAGCAACCAACACTAGCTTGATGCTCTACCCACACTTTGTCAACATTCTGCTGTCACTTACTTTGGAGTGCTATGCCAAGTTGCAAATTATTTATTACTTTCCCAGTGTTTGTTCAGACCTTGTGTTGCCTAGCCATGCTCTAACCCCATTTGGGCGCAGGCGAGAGAGACTCTTTTGCCGATCAAGTATTGGCCAATATGTCAATACTCGGCCAACAGGTGTCTTTACTTGACACACTGCTTTCTAACAATAATTTTTTTTCAGGCCGTTCCTCTCTCTCGTCAGTCACATCTCCTAGAGCTCGCAATAAGTCGTCTTCAAGATAAATCCAGTATTGTGCGCAAAAATGCAATTCAGCTGTTGAAGACATGTCTGATTTGTAATCCATTTGGAGCACAGGTAAGTTCATGACAAAATGCTGATTTCTTCCAAGTGATAGTAATAAAATTGACAGAGAGCCTTTCTCTTGTCAACAGAAGTTTACAATAATTATAATTAATTGCTTATTATAATGCTTTAGTTTACAGTACAAATAAACCTTATTGTTGTTTTTGGGTTAAATGCAAAATGGAACGGGCAGTGCAACAAATCCATCATATTTTTATTTGTACAGCTACCACTGGATCATTTGCAGAAAAATCTCGCCAAGGAAACTGAAAAACTAAAAGAGATGGCTCCACATCTGAGTGAGAATCAAGATGGGCAAGGTACTTTGTGTACTCTGTACAAGTGTTTCAAAGTACTGCTTGATATCTTTTATATGATTGAATGTTCACAGACTGGGGTTTAAAGGAGCAACGTACCGTCTGCGCATTTAGCCTAGAGTTTTCAAGTTCGTTGTTTGTAATCCGTGTTAATCTTCTCCATCGTTAACCATCTTTGTTCCTTTATGGTTTATTAGTATCTCTGTGTTTTTTTCCTATCTTAGTTCACTACCATTTTCAGGTTTTCTTCAATTTAAAGGTAGTTTTTTGTATGGTTAAAATAACTCAAAATACCGTGACTGAGCTCCCTTAATTCATAGACTTAAAATTCAGAATCGTATTATTCCCGATAGCAGACAGGGGGAGGTATGTTTTGCAGGTTGCAGGTTGCAGGTTGCAGGTTGAAAAATGGACTTTTAAGTCTGAGTGAGTCTACTTAGCACTTCGGTTAGCCTGAATTGCACTCCGGTTAGCCTAAATTAGCTTAGGTTGCTTGCGGTTAGCCTCTATACTGGGGTTTATTCGACTTTGACTCAAATAAACAAGTTGTTTCAACCTGCAACCTGCAACCTGCAAAATATACGTGCCGAGCAGACAGTACCACATGAAAGTGCTGCTCAACAGCTGCCATTTGAATGGTTTCAGTTCACCCATGGTTTTACTCACAGGTAGAACCATACGCAGTGGCGGATCTAGGGGAGGGGCCCGGGGGGGCCCGGGTCCCCCATTTTGGGTAGAAAAGAAGAAATGACTGAAGGGAAAATGGCCGCCATGGCAAGTAAATCAAGATCGTCCCCCCCCACACCCCCCTCCCCCTAGCTCAAGGTCTGGATCCGCCACTGATACGCTACTGAGCATGCTCATGCCCGCGATTCTTGGTGCTGAGCAAAAGGAGCGCGGTCTCTGAGGCCGAGAATTTTGCTCGTCTTGTGGTATTTCGAAGAGCTGCTTGGGCGAGTCAAAATACAAATGACCAACGAAACCTGAGCGGCGATGTTACACGCTCAAATGTCATAAGAGATTGGTTACTTGACGTTTTTCCCGTTCTTTGCGTTGCACACGATTAGGTCAACTAAGGGGTCCACAACTAACAATTTAAACCGGTTTCCTTGAATACAACTTCCATGAGATATTTGGTTTCGTTTTGCGGTAACTTTTTCCCTACGGTAAAGTGAAGTTAAGTCTGTATATAAGTCAAGTGTCCCATCAGGCCAGCGCGTATCCCGGTTTCGGTAGCATGAAGCGACTAGGGGAAATTCTACTCCCCCCTGGATGGGATGCTAGTCCATCACAGGGTTAACCCCCCCCCAGCAATAAGGTCACCGGTATATATTTATACACCTGGGTGGAGAGAGACACTGTGAGAGTTAAGTGTCGTGCCCAAGAACACAACACAGTATCCCCAGCTAGGACTCGAACCCAGACCACTTGGAATGATTGTGAATTGTGTTTGTAGTTCCTGTGGTGCCTGCAAGCGAGAATGCCAAGGACCTCTGGGAGGCCATTAAACCCGAGGTACAAGCCACTATTGAAGAACATCTAGATCAGGACGAGATCATTGATGAAGATGATGGACCTGTGGAGTTTCAAGGAGATCTGGACACCGCTCTTGAATGGTAAGGAAGACGCTCTTTTAATGTTGTTAGCTTGGAAACACACCCCCATGCAACGCATTGGCGCAGCCTTGCAAGACAGGGGTTCAAACTTACACAGGAAAACTCCTTTAACTGTAAGCCACTACAGTCGAATCACTCTACAGCGGCCACTTTGGGGACAGAGAAAAGTGGCCATTGTAGAGAAGTGGGCGTTTTGGGGAGGTAAGGGTGCAATATGACACCATTTTTTTTGTGGGGTTAAACATTGTTATCTTTAAAAAAATCCTGGTGTAGAATGCAACATACGTTACACAATCAAAATATGTCAAAAAACAAAAACCAAACAGAAACAGAGCAACAACGCGCGGTATGGATCTAATTTTGTGACCTTTTCCAATTAAAAAATGGGTTTTTGTATGAACCGTTTGTCAGTCGACGTTTATTAAGAGGTTATTTTGGCAGTTGGGCTACGCTTAGTGGCCGTGGCTGTTGTGGAGAGGTGAAAATAAGGGTGAATGTATGGACTGCCCGCCGGAACTAGAAACAGTGGCCGTTGTGGAGAGATGGCCGTTTGTGGGGGTTCGACTGTGTTCCTAATTCGGAAACACAGCGGCTTTGGGGTTTATGTGAGATGAACCATTTCTGACTCGATTCACGTGTTCTAATTATTCAGTGGTGAGAAAGAAAGACAAATTAAAGCGGCTGTGTGAAATTTGCTTCTATAAAATATTGTAAAGACATTTTACTTCCTAGCTGTTTTATCACTGCGTGAAATGAAGAAGTTCTTCTTGTAGCGCTATAGACGTACAAAACAGTTCATTTAAGACTCGTCTAATCAAAGTGTGTTTGTCGTCCCGTCAAGTGATGTTCGCCTGTTGATTTCATTTGCGCCAAGATCATTTTTAACGTTCTGAATTTGTTTTGTGTTTGTCTGCAGTGCACTGAAGCAGATCAGAGATCAACTAAACCAAGGTCATCACAAAAAAGCTCTTGCAGTGCTGAAGGCCGCCATGGTAACATGGCCAGAGTACAGTATGTTTGTTACTCAAGAAAACGACGAAGAAGAGAAAGAGGGTGAAGAGAGGTACGTGAACTATACCGTATGTACTAGAAAGAGCGCCGCCCTTTAAGAAGCGCCCTACCTGGAATACGCTGGGATGCGGGGCTGATTCGGAACTATTTAGTGCCACAGCGATGCTAAATTAAAGAGTTTTAAAGTAGCAATGCAAACAGTTTAAACCAGCAGAGGATTAATTTGGATCTCGAAGTTGTTACATCGTTTTTAGATGTCTTATGCTCTTGTTACCGGTTTTGAACCAAACAAAAAAGACAACTCGATAATGGTGTATTTTTTCCTTTAGCATCTTCATACAGTCTTTTCACTTTCTTGGAAAATAAAACAAGATGCATCGAAGAAGTTACTTTGTTTCACGTTTCTGTTACTCAAAAGAATGATTATACTGGCACAGGGCTCAAAATAGTTTAACTTCAAAAAGAGTAGAGAGTATCTGACGTAATCATCGATACGTATTAATGATGGATGTACAGTACTACGGAGAAAGCGACAATGAGAATACATTTATAACACTTGATAACTTGCTTGCTGTGGACCTAATAGGTGATTGATTTACCTCAGTGTGAAGTATTTCCAGCGTGTACATTGGAGAGGGTGTGCTTGTGTCAAAATCCTCAACCAAATTCCTTGTTTTCTGTGTAAAATAATCGGTTTGTAAGACATTTGTAAACATTAACGACAATTTGTATTTCAGCGAGGAAAACGATAACCAGCAGGGGTCTGTTGAAGAGCAGCTGACAATCATGAAAGCAATATTCCTTGGTGGTAAGAGTACAGTCATTGAATACATCCTTTAAACTCAAACGGCTGTAGTTGAGGCTTGTTTTCTTTCATTTGTCACTTCGCTCAATAGGCATGTGAATGTAACAGTAAGTCACGTGACTACTCAGTTAAGCTCGAGAAGACATTGCATAGCTATTTGCAGAGTTTGCAATGTTTCTGGAATTCTTGAAAATGACTGGAGTTTTTTTCCAAGGGCTCTGAAAAATAGTTTTTACAAAGCCTGGAATGACCCTGGGAAATCAGTGGAATGTCACTCTTAAAATAGCCACAGAGACCTAGGAATGAAGTGAGCTAGAGAGAGCTTAGGAGAAACTCTAGATTTGATAACGCGTCAGCATTAATGCTCTTCGTTACTTATTCCATACCCTGAAGGCCGATTCCTATACAACAACAAAAAATATCATTAACTTGTGAGGGCCCTGTAAAATGTTCTTTCTCAGTGTACAATGGAAAGCTCGAGGAATATGTGACAGGGCCCGTTATGGCGGAGGAACACCATGCCAAGTTCCCACAATCGTCGATTCTGCTGTCTCCTCATAACATGGGATAGATAACGTTATATTTAGCATTGTTTCCTGTTTTTTCTTTTCTTAAGCTGCTGACAGTGAAGAAGCAGCCCCTCGAGTTGAAGGTACAGACATTGATCCTACAGAACTGCTTGAAGTTTCGGCGGAACACGAAAATCAAGGTTCTTCAGATGACCAGCCTGGCAATGGACTTGTTAATGACATTACTAAACAACAAATGATTGTTCAGTTTTTGAAGGTAGGATAGTTTAACGAGACGTCGAGCGACTAAAAACGACATATAAGACCAGAAGATGTATCGTTAGACTTATTTAGTGGTTAAAGTGACCAATCATTTTCAACGGACCAAACTTGTAACATCATCGACTGACAAACACTATTCACTTGACTCTGAATATGACTTCCGCTCAGGTTGTCGAAACGTTAGTCACTAACAACAGTTCTTCTCAGAACTACACTCACCCGGATGATCACACTATACGAACTACTGATACTCCTGGGTTCAAACCATTTACTATGTTAGTGGCTTCTGTTGGTTGAGTGCGTGTCTCTTAATGTTGAACATGTCTTCTGTAGCTATATCCTTGGTCACAAGTGTTGGAAAACGTCACTCTTTACGCATTTTCCCCACCGCACCCCTGTACAAAGTTGACATAACACAATCATCGCAAACAAGTTTTCATTTTACCATTTTCCAACATTGAAAGAGGGAATGGGCGTTCTGTCACTTCTGTAGGTAATGTAGACCCTATTTATAAATGTTTGCCAATTAAAAATCATTTTAAAGTCTTAAATTTAGCCCAACTAACCTCGTTTCTGAGTTCATATTTCAAAAGAGTTTTTACTCTCAAACGAGGTTAGTTGGGCTAAATTCAAAATTCAAAAGAATTTTGAATTAGCAGTCATTTATGAATAGGGTCTATACGGTTATGATTTCATGTTTTTTTGCGCATGTTCGAACACAATTTCAATTTGTGCCGTGTTTGTAGTTTAACAGAATAGTATTCACAGTGCTTCTACAGTACTTTACTCTTCTGAGAAAATCGCTTTTTGTATTTTTATCCACTCAAAGTTGTGCATTTGTTTCCAAAGGAAACATGTTAGACTTCTGAGACCAAGCCATTTTCATATTTACACTTGTGACGAGCCAAAGGGCTAAGGAGGCTAATTCGTGTTGCATAGAACAAGGAGGCTAACTCGGTAAAGATATGAGAAGTATCAATGTTAGTGAAAGTTCTCTGTCATGTATCAAAGCATTAAAAGGTAATTTTTTTGGTGGTTGGTAGGATTATGTGCATTTCCAAACCCAAATGGAGAAAGCCATTCCTACAGTGTGCCAGCTTCTCGGCTCTAAGACCATCTCAGATGTGAATGAGTCTATTGAGTTCTTCGTGGTAGCTTCTGAGTTTGGCCTGCAGTCAGCCATCATTGGTGTGCGGAGGATGTTGGTATTGATCTGGTCACGTGATACTGCTGTCCGTGATGCAGTGGTGGAGGCGTACAAAGGGCTATATTTGGACCCAGTGGCGCCAAATGCTCGGTAGGCGCCATATTTGTCTTGTTCAACAGATTGCCTTCTTATAAACGAAACCACTAATTTATCAGGTCATCTTTTTAGTGAACCACGAGTTTCTCGCTTGTCACCCGTTGTACATTTTATATCAAGCTCTGAGCTTAACTTTTACCACGGTGACTGGAAAAAAACCTCAACAACAGTTCCTGTTACAGTGACTGATTTGATAGGGAAATCGGAGTAGGAGGTCTTCAATCCCCCAGAGTAAAAAAAATCGCATTTTTGTCGCCACCCTGAGACTAAGAAACCCGGCTCTTTGAGAGGGTTCTTTTGTTTTAACATGGCTCACGTTAAATAGTACTAAGACGTTTTTGTGTCGTTTTACAGAGCTAAAACAGCAGTGATTGTGAAAAACCTAATCGCTCTGACTCAAGGAGCCTCCATTGGAGACCTCACATCTTTAGAGGAACTGGTAAGTGTAGTGATGTCTTTGGAAACGCAGAGATGAGAAATGTCTTGATTCGCTCGTTTCCTTAGCTTAAATAAATTATAACTTCACCGCATTGTTGTTCTTGCTTTTCTTAGATGAGTGAGCTGATGAAAGGAAAACTAATTCCTCCTGCCGTCATAAAGCTGCTGTGGGAGAAATTTACAATGAAGGTAAAGATCCAGAGTCTAGGCGCCATCACTGGCTGGAGTCTCTGTGTTGTCTTCCTCTGTTCACAACTCAATTTTTATACATTGTTTGCTATGGTTTGCTATATGGCTACAAGGGCAGAGCGATACAGAAGTATGTCTTGAAACAGTTTATGTTTGTATATCGTCACTATAGTCATTGAAAAGTGTTTGTGAGCTATTTCGTTTCTATTGCAATTTATTTGAACAACAGCCCTTTTATTACACTCGATCTTACAAAAACCTACATTTGATAGAAAAAAGCACAACTTAAATAGAGTACTGACTGGCTGAAATGACCATAAGGGCTAGCAAAAATTATATTATGTTACTTTGTAGGTTTCGCAGACCACTCCAGAGGAAAGCAGACTGGCGTTAGTCCTCTTGGGGATGCTGGCGGGGTAGGTATTTTACAGTCGTGAACTAGTGTCTCAACTTGCAGAGAAAGTCGTGTCCGATAACCCTGGGTTAATGGATTTCGTCCTTCGCTAGCCCGACGGGCAAGTGGAATTCTTTCAGAATATTTGTGAGAATATTCAGAATACAGAAGCTCTGTAAGAGATGAAATTTTGGGGGGTTAGCGAGAATTACTTTCGGGCGGCAAGCCTGAAGAAATTTGATTTTCACAAGGGGGAGGCACCCTGTATCTGCTTGGTAAATCCTTTTAGAAATTCTTCAAGGGTTTCTTACTCATTCTTCTCAATACTAATTGGCACTTAGGGCACAAATTTAATACTGGAAAGAAGTCACCCATAGCAAATCTGTCTGCTCGCTGTATTTGCTGCTCACCTATTTAACATCCATTCTGTCTTAGGGCCGAGATGGATATTGTGCGTAGTAACATTGACGTGTTGGTTTCCGCGGGCCTGGGACCGAGAGCAGAAGAGGATTTCCTTTTAGCACGTGACACATGCGTGGCTTTGTTAAAACTTGGCAAAACCCACAAGGTAAAACAACAACCAACAGATTTTACTTCACCATTCGGTGGATTGAGCGATCATAAAGCATTCCATTTGCCGCAATAAACTTTATCTACGAAGTCGCAAAACGTTTAAAAGCACATCCCAGCAATGCAATTCATGACTTGATTTTTTTTCTTTCATTTAGAAACCTGGATGCAGTGCTGAAGAGCCATTTAGGCTTGCTTCCAGTCACGCGATATTTGAACGACTCTCGGAAATAGTCGTTTCAGGTCGGTACCTTGTTGACTGCATATAGCAGTTTTCTGTGGTGTTCAAAATCGTGATTTATTTTACGACTGAGAAAATTGATTCATTGTGATTGGTTGAGAGTAGGCCAATTTTTCTTTAAGTTTTAATTTGTACTGCAGTGCAAATTAACGCGCGCGCACGTTCCTAATTTTCACAGTCATGTAGTCATTTTCGCATTTAATAGCACTCGCCTAAAGGCACGTGTAATTTTGAGAGAATTTTCAAATATCACTCGAAGTGTAAATCCTTAATTGCACTCGCTGGCTTACATTGCTAAAATCATTTCTTCAGAGCCCTCAATGGCTAGTTTTCGATTATAGCTGTTGGCTTGGTCATATACGTGTATATCGTTGTTACATTTTGCTCATGTAGTCTAACGGGTCGAAGGCAAACATTTTCGCGGCTTCTTCGAATTCCTTTGCAGATAGAAACACGGAAAAGGTATTTCATATTTCGACTTCCTTCGTATACCAGGGTATACCAACCCTTTATACTGGAAACAAATTACGCAAAATATAAGAATCAAATCCGTACGAGAAACAATACTGGCTTTCACCCTGTTCTCCTCTAATAGAGAAAGTACAACTGATATTTTACAATTCTCTGTACGTTGTGAGTTTATACAAGTATGGGAACATTTGCAGGTGTCCGTAAGATTGATAAATCTGAGTGGACCCCTATGATGGAACAAGCATTGAATGTAATCTACTTCCTTGCTGAACATCCTGAGAAGATAGCAGAGAACCTCATCAAGAAAATGGCGGCATGTTTGCTGGATAAAATAACACAAGACAGGGCTACTTCAGAGGAAGAACAGGGATCTCAAGACAAGCAAAACGGTAACCTGAAAATCCAGACGTAATTATGTAGAATGTTTGTCAACATCACCCTTGAATCGACTCAAGTTCTTTTTGTCATGGTGTAAACTTGACAGTTCTTATTAGTGTTGTGGTGGTTGTTCTTAGTATATTCAAAGCTTGTTTTATCTCAGAAAGGTACCTAGCCTTGATTGTGCACACTTGAACACAGAATCGTGTGGCAAACTCGTCAAACTAGAAGTTTGAAAGTTGTGTTTAGTTAGTTTGCTATCCTAGTTTGTTTGCGTGTGCTATGATTGCTATCCATGACCATTATCTAGAAAACGTCACTTGACTGCCTGTGTGTTAAAATCTTGATTTTACTTTTAGTTTCACTAATAATCACTTGCAATGAGTTGCATTCAACTTAATCACCCGATATATTTAACACATGGTTTGTCACTGACCATTTACGAAACCCGACAAGATAAATTCCTATTTGCGACCAACATCTTGGCTAAGGTATGGGTGAAAATTAAACAACCGAATTTGGTTTCTCTGTAGTTTTGTCACTGTTTAATTTTCTTCCTCTCTACATCCCTCTCAGATTCGCAAGAAGCCACAACACAGAAAGAAACTCGCGCCAGCACTTCTCCAACCGCCTGCCACGCTGGTATTTTGGCGCGATTTCTCAGCTTGTCAGGTCACGTGGCGTTACGTCATATGGTTCACTTGGACGCGGGGGTACTGGGAGAAATCAAGCGGAGACAAGTGATCGAGGAGAACGATAAAGAGAAAGAAAAACAGGCCAAGAAGACGAGGGGAACTGGGAGCGAGTCCACGATCAATTCTACTAAGGTAGCGAAAACACTGGGACGAAAATAGAAACTATTGTTGTGTACATTGGAGCGAAATTAATTTAAGATGAACTTCTGCACTGTTTCCGTCATAAGCTAGAATTGTAGAAAGCCATATGTTTAGGATTAATTAACTTTGTTTGTAACGACGGGATGTGTACAGTGTGTAGATATGCATCAAGAAAGCTGATAGAAACGCCACCTAAATTTCTGTTAATTTGAGTTCGAAATGCAGAACGTTTATAAATAGACCCCAGACGTGACAAGCACACATGGACAATTTGAAATTCTTTTAGGATCCAGGCGCGTCGGAGACCATCGAGGAAGAACTGGGACTGACTGGAGCCACGGCTGATGACGTGGAGACGGAATATGTGAGAAAGATCTGTGAACAGGAGATTGTTACTGGTATGGTGTGACAGTTTGCTTTTACTACCCACAAAAAAACTAGAAAACCGAAACTAAGTGAAGTGCAATGCTGTCAACTCAATCGGAAAAAGAATACAGAAAGCTGCAGAGAAGCGCCGATGGTTGGAATTCTGAAAATTATAGAGCATGTCTTAGTAGCAATTTTTTAGACAAGTAAAGCAATTATTTCCTGATAACAAGTGAAAAGGGTGGTTTTTTTTTTTTTTTTTAATCTACAGGTGGAACTTTGTTGGCTTCCTTGCGCCCGCTGTTAGTGTGTGTCTGCAGTAATCCCGTGAAGTACAGCGATCCAAAGCTGCGTGCATCAGCTTCACTGGCTCTTGCTAAGTTCATGTTAGTCAGGTAGGTTACTGAACTCGGCGCAAATCACTTCTAGCTATTGTATTCCCGTCATGATGTGCTCCGTTCCCCGCAGCCTCCATTTTCTGGCTAAAAACTCAATCGTGCGCTATTTTCTCCTGGTATTTTGCGATCGTCCCATTCATGACTTGGTCTTTCCTTGTGTACACACTACCTAAAGGCCAGAAACTACAATACGGCGAATCACTCGTGAGGGCAATTCTTGACGATATTCCAATCAAAAGCATTGCATTACAGTGTAACTAAAATTTGTTCAATAAATTTAAGATAATGCGGTTTAGTTGTTTATACCGCGGTAACATTCTGATGTTCTTACTCAACTGGTGAAGTGTAATTTTACTGCGCCTTTCAATAACATGCGGACTCTAAAATTCAAAGCTCAACCGACGAATGCGTTTTTTGAAACCGTCAATCAAATGTTCGGCGCCTCCTCACAGCTTCCGACTATGTTGTCAACGATTTGATTTGATTACCGCGAGCTCGGCAGTAGTCGAAAGCTGAGAGGAGCCACCGAACATTTGATTGACGGTAGCGAAAAACGCATTTGTCGGTTGAGCTCTGCATGTTATTGAAAAGCGCAGTAAACATATAAAAACTATCTGTGTTGTCTCTTGTTTCAGTTCTGAGTTTTGTGAAGAGCATCTTCAACTTCTGTTCACAATTCTTGAAAAGGTAACTTGAGATTTGATTTATAACTATATAAGGACATTATTCTTTAGCGAAAATTGTACTTTTTTCCCCTGACTGTAAGATAACTGTCTTCCGATCACGTTTTCAGCCATTTAAAGTGAATTTCGCCATTTTGTGTTTCTCAGGCTCCTCAACCGACCATCAGAGCTAATACGATTGTAGCGGTTGGTGACCTGACCTTCAGATTTCCCAACTTGATCGAGCCATGGACTTCTCATCTGTATGCCAGGTCTGTTTTCTATTATAACAAGAGGGTGCAACCAAAACTATTTCTTGGCAGTTCATGAAGATAATCATTGGTCCAAACGCGACAATCCAAACGTTACAAGATTTTTTTTTATTTTTTCGTGGCTAGGCCGACATGCATGTTTCGTTCCGCCTATCAAGGGACTCATCACGGACCTGTCGGTGTAGCTAACTTGTTGAACATCGCTTTTGAAGTCACGGTAGCATTTAAACGATGGTAGCGATCTGCCTTTGTATCTCAGGATTTAATGTTTTTTATTCCGCAGATTGCGTGACGAGTCAAGTCACGTGCGTAAGAACACGCTGATGGTACTGACGCATCTGATTCTGAATGACATGGTCAAGGTCAAAGGTCAAATCAGTGAGATGGCCACGTGTTTAGAAGATAAAGACAGCAGGATATCCAATCTAGCCAAACTGTTCTTTTTGGAATTGTCAAAGAAGGTAAAACAGTCAGTCAAATTGGGGCATAAAGTTATCGTCGCCAATTCCCCTGAAATACGACACTACATGGAATTGTGTATATATATCCAGTGACAAGGCTGAAACGCCGCCGTTACATATCACAGCAGTATGTTACTGTTTGTTATCAGCAATGCTTCCTCGCAAGAATACGTCACATCTCTTGCAACTTAGAGTTGCGGGTTTTCCAACTTGACTAGACATGAAAGATAATAAATTTGCCATTTTTTCAGATTTGTCGTGGTAAAGCGCGAACAGCCCAGTCGTAGTTTCATATTTCTTAATATACATACACTTGTTGTAAGGGTCGTTTGTATTCTACAAAAAAAGGGCGGGGGAGATATTTAAGTGCATAATAACGGAAGCATGCAATTCCTAAAACATATTTTGTTTATTCGTGTTTTTAGGGCAACGCAATCTACAACATTCTTCCAGACGTGATAAGTCGGTTATCAGACCCTGATTGTGGTATTGAAGAAGAACCTTTCAGAAATATCATGAGGTATATTATAATCTTACTATAACTGCTATTTAACCTGATATGTCTTGTGAAAATGTGGGTCACGACAATGAGAAAGTGTCAGACATAAGATCAAGTAACATTTCTAACCATATTCCTCATTTTATTTTCACATCACAGGTACTTGCTGTCCTATATTCAGAAAGATCGTCAGTCTGAGAGCCTTGTGGAAAAACTCTGCCACAGGTTCAGAGCAACCAAGTAAGATAACGATCATTTTCATAAAGCGAAAACCAAAAAAAGACAGCTGGTCACTTCGTTCGAGAACTTGCAGTGTTGTTAGCCAGTCAGAACTCTAGCGGAAGTAAACGCTCGACCCCAGAACCCGCGCGTTTTCGTTCAGTAGTGATCGAACGCGCGATGCTCTGAGTGAAATTAAAAACGAAAACCAGAAAATCCTAGTTCCAGTTTGATTGTGCGCATGCGTTTAAGTTAAATAATGGTTTTTTTGAACATGCGTAAAGAGAGTAACCGCTGTGACTACTGCTGGCTCACCTGATTAGTCAGTCAGTTACTCAGTCAATCAATGAGTTATTCTTCTTTTTCGTCCTTCATTCTCGTTGCAATATTTTTTTACATTTTCTTTCTTTCCCGTAGAACCGAGCGCCAGTGGCGTGATCTAGCCTTCTGTCTGTCCATGCTGACCTACAATGAGCGAGGAATCCGCAAACTACAGGAGAACTTCACTTGCTTCCACGACAAATTAGCTGAGGAAGACGTGTTCCAGTCGTTCCAGACCATTGTCGGCAAGAGCAAGAAATTTGCCAAGCCAGAAGTCAAGGTAACCTCGAGTCTTCGTGCTCGACCCTCGCCTGCTCGGCCGATCAACTTAGAGAGGATAACAGTTATCGTGAAAAGCAGAAAGGAGAGTTAATATTTCTCACTTCTCTTGTTAGGCTCTGGTGGATGAACTAGAACAGCGCATTAACCATTGTCACACAAAAGGGATGGAGGACGAAGAGGACTACGAACGAGCTGCCAAAGCCTTAGGAGCGGCGCCTGGTAACAAGACTAAAAAGAGCGTCGCTACCCCTGGAGGTAAGTTTACTGTTTACATGCAACATCTTGTCGCAGGCCTGAAATTAAAATCCAAGCTTTTTCCTCTGGAACGGGAAACTTAGAGAGAAGTATTGTAAATGCTAAATGCAAGTGTGACGTTACTAATTTGAGTCCTAAAGAATTCGACTTCGCAAATGTTTTTCTTATCGAAAGCACTGATTTTCTACATTCACATTTATCACCATGCACTTGTCTTCCTCGTATGGTGATCGGCGACTTTTTTGGATCAATCTTGAAGATATGCCACTGACGGGTAACCTGCTATGGACTGTCTTTTCATTCGGTAGGAGTAGCAACTCCTAACCGCTTAAAGCACAGCTGACTAGTGAAAACACTGGGTTTTGTTTTCCTTTGGAGCCTTAACACAGCAACGACAATCTTTATAAATACTCTTTCTTAACATTACAATAGGCGATTTGCATAATGGCGTCATTTGACTGTAACTACCAGAATTCTTCACTTTTTCTGCTTCTTATGCTAATTAGGACAATTGTTACACTGGGAATTCAAAATTTAAATAATAAAGAAAAAACTGAAGGAATTCTGGTAGTTGTAGTCAAATGATGCTGCTATTAAATAATTAGTTAATTAGGAATGAAATTAGTGAATCATAGGGAGTAGCGCAAGCAGTGAGTCAGTTGATATGACTTGTTGAACGCAGACTTTGCTTGGCCTGTGTCTGGGCCTGTATCGCCCAGTGCACCGTGACTGATATGTGGTTGTACTGTGCTTGTTGTCTCGTAATCTTGCCACAAACAAACTAAAACAGCACCTTCAGCACAAGGAATAGAAAGCGTTATGTGAGCAAGGTTTCTTTTCTTCAGGCAAAACAAACCGAACCCGGAAAGGTCGAACGCCAGCGGCGAAGAAACGACAAAAGAAAACAATTGACGACAGTGACTTGGAAGAACCTAGTCCCAGGCCTCTCCGAACGCCTCGCAGCGTGGCAAGACCGCCAAAACCTGGGAAAGCAAAATCGACCAATCAAAGGCGGCGAAAAATGTCCGTGTTTGAAAGCGACGAAGATGATAGCCTGGAGTTATGTGACTTGGGAGAAGGAGAAGAAGAAAAAGAAGATTCCATTGGAATTGATTCAGATGATGAGGAGAATGTAAATCCAAACGTGGCAAATAAAAAGAAAACAAAAGGCAGGAATTCACGGAAAGGGACAATTGAATCACAAAGTACAAGAAAATCAGGCAGAAGTACAGTCAGTAGCACGTGACAACATGGTTTTTAATTACTTTGTAAATATAATTATATCTACTTCGCTTGTTTGTACCTGAATGAGTTTGTTGGCACCTATGAAAACAAAACTATTTTTTACGATAGCGTATTTTTTTTACTGTAATTTGAATTATTTCTTTCTTATCACATGCTAATAATGTTATGGGGAAAATAAACTTTGGTTTTAATGATATATGTATTTTATCGACCTCTGGTTTTATAACTTAGCACTTAGAGAAAATAAAGGAGAGATCAATTTGTAAAGCGTGTCCTTCGCTTGGCGAGTAATAGAACGTTGTTTAGTTAAGCGACAATTAATGTGAAGGCCGCCATCTTGTTTTTCATATGGCGAGGTTAACCTTCTCCTGCTGTCTCCAAAGATTTGGCGACCTCTTAAAGCTGCGTATGATCCCGGCGAACACAGTGCAATGTTTCCCCTGCAACTTGTTTTGCTGTGACATAAGTTGCGCGCGACCATGAAATACCGCTGCCATGCTGGTGTTCCCGCACAATATGAAATGGGAGATACTTGGAAACGGCAATATAGTCGCTTTGACATTATTCCAAACCTCTCATTACAGTTGGTTACAGCAATACGTTTTCTCAAACTCAATAAATATTATTCAAACTCAATAAATATTATTATATGGTTAGCTCCATCAAATCCTGCGCTGTGATTGGCTACCCGTGCGGGCAAGATGAAGCTATCTTGCCCGCTCGGGACTACCCGCCTTGTCCCGCAAGAAAATTTCCCCGAAAGCCATATAATAAATCTTTTATTGACCAAGCTCGTTCAGTCAAGATGGCGTGTTTATGGACTCCGTCTCGGTCCATAAACACGCAAAAAAAGAACTCGACCAATATCCAGCCATCTTCACCTCACACTTGGTCAATAACCCGTATATCATGACCGAGTCGGTGTATCTGACCTTAATTAACAGATTTTGACGATATTATTTCTCCGTTTTCTCCTTTGTTTTAGTTTCGGTTGAGAAGATATTTCAAACACTCAAGACCGTGTTTGACCACATTTCCAACACCTCAAAGTTCGTCAAAGTGTTTGGAAATGTGGCCAAACACGGTCTTTCGTGTTTGATACATTACATCAAATTAACATGTTTCAACTACGAAAACGAATTTTTGGGTACCAATTATTTTCACTTGTTCTATAAACTTGCATGTTTATATTAGATCTTTCGTTATTATTACTCTGTTTCCTTTCTGAATGTTCAAATTCATCCTCTAAAATCTGGCCGTCACTTATTGTCTGGGATTGCTTCGTTTGGCATTCCTGTAGAAATACCCTGACCTCTTGGTTATAAGACCGACCTTTTCAAGTTCCTTATCAAGATATGGCATCTATCGCCGACTATAGTATATATTATATACATTGAACTCACTATCTCTTTTCTGATTGGCCGAAAGCGTACACTGAGTGAAGTTTCAAAATCAGCGCCAGTGACGTCATCTAGTTGCAGATCATAAATCATGTCTCATGCCAAGTTCGCGCGCTTTATGTTACTTGCAATCAGTGAAGAAGCAAAAACAAGACTGCCCTTTTTTTCCTTCAATGTATAATAAAACAACTATTGGATGAGGTTTTTTGTGATATCCAGAATAATCAAGGTAACGGTAAGCGTTATCAGCCTCAGGCTTCGGCTGATAACCCCTACCTCTGCCTTGATTATTGTGGATATCACAAAAACCTCGTCTAATAATTGTTGTTTATATAATGTATATAATGTATCACTAACGAGCTCCAATAAGATGTTAGCTAGGGTTTCAATGTATTCACACCAGATCACAAGTGATTCGAATCATATAGTCAGCTGTACGAATGATAAAGTGATACCAATGGTTGCTCCAAATAGTCCTGAAAACCAAATAAACTGCGAGACAATGGGACACGTGTCATTCCTCTGTACCCTGATCAATGATTGACATCTTGATGTCATAGCAACGGAAAGAAAGCCATTCGTAAAAGCCAGTATGAAGTAAAAACCCATCATAAACACATTGTGGTAAACCAGAAACGGCGTGCGAGTGAAGAAAACTGCAGCGATGACAAAACCGAACCGAAGAATAGAGGCTGACAAATAAACGAACATTGCCACATCGTTGTTCACTCTTTGCTCGCCATTACAGCAGAGGCCTGATAGAATTCTTCCAAAAATATCTCCGACTCGGAAAAGACCGATTAAAACTGTAGCGAGGTAGACTTTCCAAAATGGCACAGTGCTTGAGAGCGAGCTTTGTAAAGTCGCTTCATGAATGAACGGTGCAAGCGACAACACGAAGTAACTTACGAGCGACAGTGAGAACTCTACCAGTAGATACCATTTGATTGTGTGATATCGTCTCTTCGCTGTTTCTGGTACAGAACCAAGCGTTATGTTCTTGGGACTGTGGGCAATGCAGTCACGCCCAGCAAATAATGCATATATTCCAGATTTACTGAGTTTGATAAGTGACACGAGTCCGATTACGATTCCTAGAAACACAACGCCGAACAAGACGTAAAGGCAGAGTGTGGTGTATTCAGTCAGTTGTGATTCGGTGGAGTGTAGACCCATTGACAGAATAAGAATGATTTGTAGCACTGCTGGAAAGAGCGAGCCAATACCTAAGGATAAAACGAAATTTGTCAGACGAGTTGCAAGTTTTAGAGTATGTTTCCGAACACCGAAAGCTGTCAGTTAGTTCACGAGAGTCGCGAGTTTCACCTCTTAAATGCGACAATGACAAATTGTTTTTAGGCTAGCTAAAAGGAAACATTTTAACTGGCAAGTGGCATTTGTAACTCCGCCCTATTCAAACAAGTAAGTTGATCAATCAATTAATCACTGTGTGGACAAACGATGTTTGTGAACATCAAATTCCTCTTGTAATTCCGCATATTAAATGTGTCAACGTTAGACAGAAGAACTCTGTTTCGATAGCTAATAGATCCTTTTATTTTCTAATTAATAATAATATTTTTAGTGATTCTTGTCACTCAAATTGATCCCGCACAAACACAAAACACGCGTCACTTACTTTCACCGTAGCGTATCAGCAAACTGCTTTTTCCTCCCGGAAATAGCACAACCATTCGACTGACTAGTGATTGGCTAAGGCCAGCACAAAGCCCATTAACGATTATCACACCATATATGGCAAAGATTGACAGTGTAAAGCCAGCTGCCACAAAGGAAGGGAGGACGGCGACAGAAACAGCCATCAAAACGAGGCAGATCGGAACTGTGGGGAGGAATGGGACCCAGTGTTTTTTACCGCAGAATATTAGCAACAGAGAGGCGAGAAATGGGACATAATAGCAAATTCCTGTGGAGATAAAAACGATAAAATGCCTTGAAATGGTTTCACACACTACGAATTATATAACTTGTGATTCGTGTGTAGTATATTTGTTTTGACGCTTTGACGACAAATACTAAAGATATTAAAGATGATTTCCAGTCCGTACTGCGCACTCTCGAGAGTTGTTTACGTTTTTTGTTTCGTTACTACTTACATCAAGTAAATTCAAAGTTTCAAAGCAACCGCCATTATGGATGCGAAGCGGTCGAAGCTTTATGCTTCGTTCCTTCTCATATTACTTGATGAAACAACTTCGCAGCTATAAAAATCAACGAAGCCGTTGGAAAAAGAATTCGAAAGGCCTCAAAGATAAGGTATGTGGTTCGTAACGAATAACATCGATTCGCATTCCTTCGAGTCGGAACGTATAATGTTTATAAACATTAGGGTGCTGAGACTGCGCAGTACGTACTGGAAATCATCTTTAAATAGGCTTCAATTGTTAGTTTACATTAAATAATTCTAAGCATGCTAATAAAAGAAAAACAACATTTTAAATTTTAAACGTTCTGTTCATGCCGATTGCCGAACTATTTGAGGGTTTTTTTTCTTGCTTTCATTCGTCTTTTTTTAAGTGCGTATGGAAACTGGAATAAATATCTAGGTAATCTCGACTAATAAGGCCATTTCCATTTCAGGAAGCGTTCTAATCATAACCATCTCTAAATAACTAATGGTTTTCGTGTTAGAATAAATATTTTTTCTGCCTCAACAATAGGTGTGACACTCTCTTATTTTCTATATTACTTTGTAGTCCTCCTTTCCAGAAATTAATCTGTGGTTTTGTGTTTTATTTACTTTTTGGTCACACAAATATGTGCCGGCTGCAAATGATAGACTCTGATGCAACATCAAAAACATGCACAACATCCAATACTCTATATGCTAAATTTATGAACCACAATGGAAATGCTGACTGGTAATTTAGATTAAATGCAGAAAAAGCCAGTGGCTTATCGAATTAAATTGATGTCTGTCTCATTATCGATATTTTGGGCTGCGTCATATGATTTATTTAAGTGTGCTTTACAAAGAGTTTGGTTAAACAGCAAATAAATGTAAATAATCGCAAAAGGCTTAGCCGTCACTCGAAGAAAACTCTTTCTTTACAATTATTTAAACAAAATGAAGAAAGAAAAAATGATCCGCTTTGTGTTTTGGATTGCTTTTCGTGTAGATATTATCATACGATATTAAATGTTGCTGAATGTCAGTTGTTTGTGTGGTGAGCAGGTGCTAAGCAGCCGTCACTTTTCAAACTGCTTTTTCATGAGTGTTTTCGAGAAATAATAAGACCCATGAATTGCGCCATGTACGAGAAATTTTTCTTATGTAAATCACTACAAGAGCTGCTCTGTGAAGGGTGAAGGAGTTTATACACACTTCCTCTTAATGCTCTGAAAGTTTCGAAACGACAGTTGAATGTGTTGGCCTCGCTATTGAAGTTGCGAGGATTACAGGCGAAACAAATTTTAACCTGTTCAATAAAACATTCCCAGGGAGAAAAATATTACGCAAATAAGAACTACCTTTGCAAAGGTCTGCAAAGTCAATTGTACCATAAATGGTTCTTCATCCACTTACCTACTTCGGACAAACCCTGCTTCCCTAGGATTGGAAGGAAAAACGCAATGCTCATATAGAAAGCGTTCACTGCCAGAACGGGCACCGCACCAACGATGAACAAGTAAAGTTTTTGCATTGTAGAAAAATGAACATATGTCGGCAGTCTCTTGTGTGGAGTCAGTGAAATCCGCGAAATCGTGTCCTTGAAAGAGTCTCTCATAATCAAGTCATCGGAGCTCAAATTCAAATGAGAAGGAAGTTCTGAAATGTGTGCTGAACTCTCTGAAGTCCTGCTTCGGAAACTTCCATCGACACAGGCTTGTTCCGAGGGTTTCGGAAGCAGTTCAGGTTCTGATTCGTCAGTCGAAATATATTTGATTTCAGCTCCGTCGAAGAGAATATAGCCAGTGTTTCGAGGATGACTTGCCTTCGTTGAATCAGTGGCTTGTTTCGATGATTTCTGGAAGGTCACAGTATTTCGCCGCTCCAGCTGCTCGACTTTTTGGTGTAACTTCCTGTTAAATTGCCCGTTCTCATTGTCGGTCGTCTCATGGCATCGTATGCTCTCGTCTAGACTGTTCAATGCGTCTAATTCTAGATCTGTCAGCGAGGTAAAAGACAATTTCTTAAACTCTTCGTCGTAAGATGACCGGTCGGTGTTTGTGTGTTGTTGCTGAGACTCCATTGCAGAAGGTGTGTTATTCTCCTCAAGACCGGCGAAATTGAAACTTGGAGAGAGTTTCCATTAATGAAAGGTGATATGGTTGACAAATCTCGAAAACATTATTCGTTGCCAGCGGGAGCAAATGTGGCGAAAAGAGTAATAAAATATAACAACTGGGGTCTGAAAAAGACTTGACTTTACATGACAATGTCATCTTTTGTACATCAGTTAACTGACAACAACAGTCATGTTAAAGAAATTTGAATATATCCTGCCGCTGATGTTTGACAACAAGATACGAATTACCATTGAACTTTTTTTCGAAAAAACAGTCTTCCTTCAGGAATCCCAAGTTGTTTTGAATCTGTGGTTCCTAATTGAAACACAATGTTCGTCATAACATCGAGTTACTCAAGCATTTTAGCACATTCAAAAACGAATACATGCGTTACGTTTACACATCATTAATGTAAATTATGCCCCTTCGCTTACCTAACAATTAAAGTTATTGTTCTCAATTGAATTCCGCGGTTACAGAATATTTTTAAGCTAAAAACCGTGTAATACAGGTTGAATTGAACACGTTAAACGTGATTTATGATATCATATCTAGATTGTCAATTAGCATAAGAACCAATTTCTTGATCCGGTCTTATTATATTGAGCGGATTAAACTTGCCGTAAAACAAACTTTTCATCTCCCAGTTGACAACCTGATAACAAGTGATTTTAACTTGTTGATGACGCAATCCACGAGAGAGAGTGATAAGTGGTCACGTGGCTTGTGGTAAAAATATGGCCTCGCTGTAAAAGTCACTCATGATCTTAGTTTGGCGATAGCTTTGAAAGGAGATAACAAAAAAAAACTTTCTCAGGGCAGCTGTTTCGCCCTTCATTAGCCGAAGTCTAGTGCCCAGGCAGGCCAACGGGGATAGTTTGGTACCCAGTTCCTCTTCTAGCTCGATCTAGCCGAGGGAGATCTGTATACAAGGGTAAAATGACATGACCATCCACGCCGTTCGACTAGAACTATTTGTTCTTGACGAAATAAAATGGTATTTGTCTTAACAATGGGGATAGTCTCGTGTCCAGTTCCACTTCTAGTCGCGGGAGACCTGTGTACATGATGTAACCGTACAACCATTCATTACACTGGAAACAACTTATTTATTAAAGAACAAAGTGGTGTTCTCATTTTAATTTATTAATTTTGTATTTGTAGTTTGATTTATTGCGGCGTTATAACTCGGCTTACCGCCCCTGAACTTCAAAACGAGAGCGATACTGGAAAGACGCCAAATTATGGTGTGTTTTATTACATACAGAGACTTTTGGTTTCACCAAACACCTAGTATAAAGGAAGCTACTCTTTCAGGATTTTTTTGTTCACAGGGTAATTTAACACTTGAATCATTTTAGCTATGCTTGATTTTCTTAAACAGTGAACACTTGTGCTACTTGATATTAAAATTCCTTAAATTCCAAAAACAAATTTCCATCTGACAAATTCTTTCTACAGTTTTTAGTTCTATTTTGTCACTTTTTATGGCAAAAAGAAATACACTAAAAATCAAAAAGGTATGGCTAAAAAACAGTGGCTTCCAGGTTAAAAACTTTATAGTTCCTGGTGAATTCATTTACTAAAATTATGCAAACTGATCTAAAAGCATTGACAGTTATCATCCTCTTACACTGATACATGGAAATTCTTAAAACTCTTCTTATTTAGGTGTATACGTTATAATCCTCCATGCTGCTGTATCGAGCGAACCAGGCATCTCGCTTGTCTTCAGGGCAGAGATCCCTGTAGAACTTCAGCCCAGTGACCTGGATGTATCCAACAAGGAACTGCGAGGCAGCGACATTGAATCCTGCAATGTTGAAGGAATGCCACAAAAATGCTATAATAATCTGTCTATATAGTAGGCTCATACTCAACCTCAGTTTTCTGGATGAAATTAGAAGGTTTTTAGCGATTTTGCAAGAGAAGCTGACATTTTATTCCTAGCGGTACTTGTTTTTAGTCAGAATTATGTAAGAATTGTTCTATTGACGTAACTTGGTCAAAAACTGATGTAATTTTCTTGACATTTCGTTTTGTCGATGGTACACTAACAATGTCTTTATGTAAATAGAAAAGCTGTCACCCTCTAACCTGGCTGACGCCATTTTGTTTTGACTTTTGAGAACCTGGACTGGGCACGCGCCTAGAGAAACTTCCGGTTGGTCCCAGACTTCCTCAAAACCAAATGAAAACTTGAAGCTCGTAAAAATGAGGCGTTTACTTTGATTAACAGCAGATTAACGGGCTTGAAACACATCAGCAAGTAAAAATTACACTTTCCGCTAACAATCCTGACGTGCCCTCAGTGAAATTTGCAATAAAGACTATAAGTAGCTATGCTCTACAACAGCGAACGCTGAGATAACATCGGTCTATGTCGAATTTTACAATCCACAGTGCTTTACACGTTTAGCCGCTTAATCTTCCGCAGCTAATCACGATGTTACGTTTTTTCTACAGCACATAATACTTCTACCTATCTTGTCGCTAACAGCGGCTGAAAATAGCTTGATATTGCTACAAAGTCTACGGGCATAACATCCCGGATGTGGCACCCTCCCCCTACAAGAGATAAATGCCTTACTCAAAAGGAATTCTGTCAACTTGCTTGCTAAAATTTCTGTACGCGAGACGTAAAGATCGCGTCTTGGGAACTGAATCAAAAGGACACTATAACATGTCTGGAATTGAACTAACCGTGAGGCTTTTCGTCGAGAACCAAACAGACATGGCATCCGTCATCTTCACTTCTTGCGTGGATGTTTGTGAGGTTGTACTGGCTCGCGAACCCGATTATGGCTTCTTGGGCTTGAAGGCGAGCCTCGGCGCTTCTTGCGTTTGCACAATTCTTGACAGCAAAGCCAACCCTTGGCTCTGATGGATGGTAGAGAATAGCGCTAAACGGTGGACACGGGGTCGCCGAAGGACCAACTGTATTCGTTCTTTCCTCTGCTAGACGGTAATTTCCGACAGCTTCAACCTCATTCTTGAAATATGTCTTGAAAGGATACTGTACAACATTTTCCACGTAACTGCTGTGCGTGGCATCCTTGCAAGCTCTCCATTCCTTTGTAACGGACTTAACCGAGGGCCAGTTGGGAACTTCGTGCTTTCTGTAATCATATATCCAGAGATAATCTTCCACGTCTACACAGAGATGAACATGGAACTTGTCCTTGTCAGTTCCCCATTTACCAAAATGGAGTGACAAAGTAGCGGACTTTTGTAAGTTGTAGTGAGAGACCATGACTATTGCTGCTTTGACTATCTTAAGCTTTGCTCCCGGAACTAAGGAATTGTAATGAGTTATGGACTTTCTATCGCGGGGTACAATGATAAAATGGGGTCGTGGAGTGTAGTAGTCGAAAACCACCTTGAATGTGTCGCATTTCGCATTTGCTGGCAAGAGATCAAATACTTCCCCTCTTGATGCAGACATGTTTGCAGAGATCAGGCACGGGATGAGAAAGACAGGGCAAATTAAAAGACCTGATGGTTTTAATTACGAAACAATTCACTCGGTCTTCAAATCCAGTATCACGGCCCCTTCCCTGATTGATCCTTCTAATTCAACCAATCACATAACTTCATTACGTCCCAGCGTCAAGGCAACGAATATACGTCAATCAAGTTCTCTTCCCTATGCGTATACAATGTTTTCCCGGAAACATCTCATTTCTAGGAATTGTCCGAGTTAATATAGATTTGTCCCTGATTGGACAGCGTTCCTGCTTTACAATCAGCGTCACTGTCGGAATTGAGCTTCACCAATGCGCATACTCTAAACAAACATTGCAGAACAACGTATTTTCCTGCTAATTCTACGGTGAAACGCAGGGAAATACATTTCGTCACGTTTTGTTCTCATCAAGGTGAAAATGAAGGTTCATAGATTTGATCCTATTACCCCATAATTCAGTTTCTTTAATTCAAATTTTTCATGCTATCGTATAAACCATCCATTATCAAAAGCTTTTCCTTTTCAACCACAACTCATAGTTTATTCATGTGATAATTTTTGGAACGCTTTTTCAGCAACTTCAGAGGGTAAGCTAGCACAAATGGCTCATTCAAAGAATTCCCTTGTGCATTGTAGCACTAACCCTTAAAATACAAATAATCCTCTGCAAAATGTACCTGTGTATTATATTCGAAGTATTAGCGGTGATACAAACCTGATTGTTGTTCCTTTGATAGAGGAACTGAACTCGAACCAGGCTGTGATGGAGCACAGCATTATCCACAGCCAGACATCAAAACTGATCTGTCTTTCACGCTTATACATGCATTGTTTATGGCTGAGCTAGGGAGATATTTGTCTGGGAGATACCATTCATAGGGAGATCCTTAGAGGAGTATAGTAAAGAACTTCAAGAGCGTAATTTCGAAAACATTTTCTTTGATTTTTGCTAAATCAGATGGCGACGTTAGAATTCTAATCACAGCTATTCCATATGAAATGGAAGTACATTACCAAGGTGTTAAATCCATTATCTACCACAAGAAACGTCGGAGCACACCACCAGAAAACATCTTACCTACACTGGAGTAATGCTCTATTCCTACGAAAACATAAACGAAAATACATGCACATAACTACCGGTTCATTACCTTTGCATCGTGCTACATTCTCAGCTTCCATCAGTGCATTGATCATCTCTACCTCAGGAAACTGAGGCCGCTGGTATTCAACCAAGAAAACTCCATGCAAAATTGGAGCAATTCCTAAATTATGAAATCTTCAGTCTCAGATTTATTATCAATAATTCCATCACATAATCAGAGAAACTTGGCTAAGATTTAACACACTATAAGTACACTGTGTAGTTTTCATGTCTATTGGGAGTCTATTTTGATCGCTCTCTGGCTTTACAGACTCGCATTTTCGTGTTATTCGGCTAGGTCTCTTTGTTTGTTTTATATTGTTTGTGAATTCAATCAATGAAATCCTAAAAAAAGCTATCGAATGGTTAAAAGCAAACTTCGCTAAATACAATTGCTTCTTAGACTAAACTAGGCTAAACGTAACAAAGAACTATAACCAGACTCTTAACGATTACACGTCGAAAAACCTAAGATGGAAGATTCAGGTATACACTTTGTAATCCTCCATACTGCTAAATTTATCGAACCAGTCATCTCGCTTATCATGTGGGCAGAGATCTCTGTAGAACTTCAGTCCAGTCATTTGAATATATCCAACTAGGAACTGAGAGTCTTCTAAGATGAAACCTGCAATGATGTTGAATTAAGTGTCATGAAGAAGACAACACAACGATTTATTGAGACTGTTTCCTCTTAGCGGTGGGTCGTAACACTGCCCTGAACAATACTAACGACTATAACGAAACGAAAATTGAAGCTTAAACATATACTTATTCTAACACACAGAAATTATGCAAGGATTCCGGTGCTCTAAGAAAGGTTCGCAAACAAGAGTGTCTGAGTTAGCGTAATTCAACCGTTGGTGGCCAGTATCTCAGGAGAATTGAGTTCTACATTGAACCCAACATTACAAGTCTGCAAAATATTTCTTAAGCTCAGCTCAAGTCGAGAATAATCCAAAAGCCAGTTTTGTAAAGCTCCCTTTCTCTACGTTGCAGTGGATTTGAACTCACTTTGTTCAAGCTGCGTATTTTTGAGCGCAAAGTTTGTTGAAAGCCAATTCTTGCAGTCGCCACACACTGAGCGACTAAACTTGAGGAGATCTGAGCTTAAAACCTTTGCACAGAAGTCGTCGGAAAAAGCGTTCAGATATACTTGACTTAACTTATACGAGTCCAACAACGTTTTCATGATGTTAGTCAAGGTAACGTGGAAAAATTGCATTACCGTGACTTTTCTCACGGAACACAAACACTCTTAATGTGATTGTTATAGGAAGCGATAAGCTGGTATGTTAACCCCCGACAGCAAGGGAAGGCCATGGCCATTGCTACAGTTGCCACTTAAAAAGTCGTAAAAAATTTACCCTTGCTCTATATTACCTTTTGTTTATTGTACATGATTCTTTTACCTATCTTTTATGTTTAATGGCGTGAATACTACGGCCGACAATGAAACAATTAGAGCGGACACTGTGAACTCGTGGACAGTCGCTCTCTCCTATCAGGAAAACCGAAATAGAGAAATGCCTTGCTTCAGTTTCTGTGTTAGAGGTAAATATTCAGCATTTGAAACTGAAATTTAAAACTCGATAACCAGACTAAATTAAATAAACTTTTAAAAAGCTTAGTATTGAAAAAGGGTTGAACTCACCATGCGACTTTTCGTCGAGAACCAAACACACGTGGCAGCCATTATCATCTCCTTTCACGCTCATGTCCGTCAGCTTGTTTTGACTTGCAAACTTGACTATGGCTTCTTGCGCTTCAAGGAAAGATTCGGCGCTTTTTGGTTTCGCGGATTTCTCGACAGCAAAGCCAACCCTTGGTTCTGATGGATGGTAGAGGATGGCGGTGAACGGCGAAGACGGGGTAAGTGTCGCTTCAGTTGTAGTTGGCTTTGAACGACGATACTCTTTCACAGCTTCGACCTCTTCCTTAAAATACGTTCGGAGAGGATATTTTTCAACATTTATCGCATAATTTCTAGGATCTTTGCTCGCTTTCCACTGCTTAGTCACGTATTCTCGCGATGGCCAATTGGGAATTTCTCTCTTTTTCCTCTCAAAAACACTGAGATAATCATTCACGTCAGAACAAACATGAGCGTGGAACATGTTTTTTGTAGTTATCCAGGAGCCAAAATGGAGAGAGAAAATTGCGGACTTTTGAAGATGATAGTGAGACACCATAGCCAATGCCGCCTTGACTGCCTTCAGCCTTGCTCCTGGCTCCAGCGAGTTGTAATCGGTTCCAGGCTTAGACTTATCGCTAGGCAAAATGATGAAATGCGCTCGTGGAGTGTAGTAGTCGAAGGCTACTTTAAATGTGTCGCATTTCTCGTTTGGGGGCATCAGATCAAATGGTTTCCTTTCTTCATGCCTTCGTTCGTGTTCATCTGAGCGAGGTCGCTTCCAGTTTTCTCGTTCTCGTTCATCTGACCATGGGCGCTTCTTTGCTCTATAATCAGACATGTTTTTTAACGCAGTTAGCTCATGAAATATGGGAAAAAATATATTTGATAATTACAGCAAGACAAGAAAATAACGAAACCAGTTTTTTGGTCAATACTGGATCAACCAATCAAATAACGCCTTTAACTCTGGGTGTCAAGGAAACCTTAGCACGTCATTGTTCTCAGTGAGTGAACGCTTTCCCGGAAAAAAAACTGAAATTCTTTCTAGGAATTACCGACTCGTTTATACGTCAATTCAGCTGCTGATCTGTCGCAGGAGAACTGATATTGCTGCTGCGGATAAAGCACTAAAGTTGCCACACAACTTCACTTATTAAGCTGTACTGGAAGTTCCTTTATATCCTTACGTTGAAAATGATCTCTCTCAGGTAAGGAATAAATTATGTATTTTGAGGTCGAACGCATTTCCGAGAAAGACCTTTGCTGGTCATGCTTGGATTCCGCATTTATCATAAACTATTTTTATCTTTAGTAAAAACAGCAAACAAACTGCGGTTATAAACATAACTAGACAACGCATGTTGTAAAATTCTTCATTTATCTTGACGTTTCGTATGCTCCAACATACATCTTCAGAAGTAACGGTTACCTAAACTACAATTAAATTTAAACAGGAAGACTAATCCCAAATAAGGAAAGTAATGACAATGAAAATAAACAGACCTAGTT
>OZ026598.1:18317200-18319700 GCA_964020085.1 Micromussa lordhowensis
ACTCCCGCTTTTGGTGGCTTGTATGGTTTCGCTCTACAGTTGGCCGTGAAGGTTCAGTTGTATTTGCGTTCGTTGACACGCTTGACTTGTTGCTGCGTTTTCTTTTACTACTCTGTTTAGATTTTACATTGTTATCAGTTACCCAGGAGGATTCGTTATTGTGCACTGGTGACACACCATCGGATATCTGGTTATGCAAATTTTGCGAGGTAGTAGAAAAACACTTTTCTTCATTAGAATTTTGAACTTCGTTATTTATAAGTCGAGTTGCTGTTAGAAGACTCTTGTTCTCCTCGCGCAATAAATCATATTCCTGTTTCAACATGGAGTTGCGGGACTCCAGCTCCTGCAGTTTCTCAAGAAGGTGACGGCATCTCTTGGAGTGTTTGATCTTTCTTCTTTTGTCACAACCTTGCTTTCCTTGCCTAGAAGTCTAATCACTGTCATTAAGCTTTTATTTTCGCCATTGAGAATTACAGCCTCTTCTCTTACACTTTCGTAGGGATTCAAGAGACACAGAGAGAGCGATATTCCTGGAATTCATGATACATGTGTTACCGCGAATTACGGCAGTGTCGCAGATCCTTCTAGCACAACATACCTTTTTTTGCTGATTTTTGACTTATTAAAGGTGATCAAACGACGAAAGAAATGTGTTGATTTTGTCAAAGCTGGCCAAACAAGGCAAATGGAAACCAACAAATCATATCATCATTGTAGTATTCTTAAGTCCCTGGGGGTGTATTTTAGAAAGTTTTTTTTTACTGGGAGGTTCTGCCCGGAGGTGCAAATGCTTACCCTTTTGTTTACCCCTAATGTTTTACTCGATAGATTTTCTTCAAACTTCTGCGTCGGGCAGATAATATATATGAAAAACATTAGGGGTCACAGACTTTTTTTGCTATAGGCTATGCGCCTCGTTGGCTATCTATCATCTCATATCCAACGCGCGCTCATGGCATAATTGTTAATTATTAAAAACTGGGTCATTGGATAATGTAATTCGAGAGTTTTCATTGGCTTAGCCATCATGGTATATGAGCCATTATACCATGATCTACAAAAATGGCGAGCGTATGCGTGATTTTTTGGGCCTTTTTGTTTTCAGTATTGTAGCCTAGTTTTCTATTTTTGGGAGGCGTTTTTAATAAAACAATTATTCCATTCGCGCTTGTTGGATATGAGATTGGTTATAGTCAACTCGGCCCTACGGGCCTCGTTGGCTATTTACCATCTCATATCCAACGCGCGCTCATGGAATAATTGTTAATTATCTTATTATTACTTAGCGCGCGCTCGATGCATAACGTGGCGTGTGAATTTGCGTCAATTGCGTGCGCAGTAAAGATGCGCAGAAACAAATAGCGCGAACGTCATTAGCCTTCTAAAACCATGGACAATAGAAAAATATGGTTCCACCATCTTGAAATATACCCTTAGCCAATCAGTATGTTCCATATACTGCACGTGACCTATAGTTTCCTATCCAGTCTCTTCTATTATCCATGCTAAAACCGAATAAACGACAAAATAATGAACAGCCAAGCCGAACAAAAACACGGCTGAGAGTGCAGAAAACATCTGTGCTATAAAACGTACTTTGAAAATCAAAACATATAAAATTACTTTTCATCACATTTCCGGCCATTTCCTCTGAGGTAGTTGCGAGAAAGTCGCGTGGGCTGTCCACGCATCACGCGAGTAACATCCTCGGATGAACTGGAAAGCATGTCTAAAAATAACTTAAGAGGGATTTCCTTGGGTAGAAGGCGTATGTGGGGAATTCACTCTCTTACCTTGATAATCTCTTGGACCCAGATACAACTAAAGTAGTGCTGAGACACTTCAATAAATAAATGACTTTGTTTTGATCGTTCAGTAAAATATCATGGATTAGCGGTTTACTGAAAAACTTGAAAAGAAATAATAAAATTAGAGTTGTCCAACGTTTCGATGTTGCTAACATCATTATCAAGGTCAAAATGACCGTTTTTTCGCGGTGTGAAAATAAATTAGTGGAACTAGTATAATAGATATTTCCTTGTGATCTCAAGTAAATAGTTCGCGCGGATATAGTCAGTTTGCACGTTCAAAATATGCTCCTTTCTCCGGTTCAATATGAAGGATGTCATCAACATTAAGGAGGAGTTGGGTAAATGTGTGAGGGAGGGTCAACGAATGTACGGAAAATGTTACAGGGAGGAAACCCGATCTGGAGCCCCCGAGGAAGACACAAAGTCCCCGACGGAACGCACAGCAAATATTCAAAGCGGAGCAAGGCAAACGTACGAGAATTTCAATAGGGAACTTGCGAGAAAGTACATGAGGGAACGGACATTTGAAGGCGCCGCCTGTAATGAGCAAGCAATCCGATTGTCCCTGCCTCTCATAGCAGACAGGCTCTTTTAATGATTGACCAAGGAGACACTCATGATTTGACTGGATAGATTCTTGGACTCAAAAATTCAGCGCTGGTTTTCTTCTGAAATACATTACTGTG
>OZ026598.1:18324700-18368700 GCA_964020085.1 Micromussa lordhowensis
GACACGTAAACCAAAACGAGGCTTCAGTTTTCGCGGGCTTTCCTTGTAGGTTGACAGAGCACATGTACCCTTGGTTTAAAGCGTCCTTTGGACATCCATGTTGCAGTCAATTGACACCTGTCAAAACAAGGAATCCGCTGACCAGTATCACGTGACCATATCGCGGGCTCAAGTTCAGGGCTCATCGAGGTCACGTGTTTTTTAAAGTTGACCGCTGCCCAAGTGCTGCTTTTTTCGATCAGATCGCGGGCTCATGTCAGGATTAACTTGCTGTAAACAGCGTAGGGTTGGTAGGAAGCCGGTTAACGCTAACCCAGGATTAAAATTTAACCGAATTATAACCTTTTCTTTTGTACAAAGTTTTTTCACTGCTTTTGTTTTGCGTATTTTGCTTTCATTAAAATTCAAAACACAAAAACAATATACAGAAAATCTCACCGCAAAGTTACAAAACTCAAATCAAAATTCTACTTTATCCTCGGCTAGTTTGATCGGGCTCTGAACAACCCGGCCCAGGAGCTACGCTTTTAGGCTGGCCTAAATCTATATATTATTTGAATATGAATTAGTGTTAAAAAGGTGCCTTGCTATACAAAGTTCTCGTGGCGCCTTAACAAAACATTTGTTTTCCGTTGTCATTTATAACGTTTAAATTTTGTCATTCAGTTGTGGACGTCCAAAAGAAGAATATAAGCCTTTCTATGAAGACATGATTGATCATCGCAGTAATACACACAACTTGAGCAGTTGTGAAATTAAAGCCTGAAAATATCTTTCATATACATGTATTCACTTGTATAAGCATTTCTATTTGATAAGCTTTGTTGAAAACAGAGTAAAATATTTTCGAAAACTTTTCAACAAGAGATTCTTTGTGTTGCCAGATATTGATCATTTTGTAGTATCTACCTCTTTGGTTGCTGCACGGGAAAAAGAACGTAGCAAAACAAACGGTCGCGTCGAAAGAGAAAATTAACTTATTTCGAAACTTAAATGGGTTATAAACCAACGAAATTGGGAAATTTTTGAGGGGGACAATGATTGGATTTTGATTGATTCGAGTGTTCTTGGTCCTGTGCAACTAATCAAGTGCACCATAATCATAAGTGTACCATCGATATTATCGTCTGTTGGAGAAAGATATGAAATGACAAGCTGCAAACGGTTGCAGATCAAACTCGATTGGCTATAAAATCACACGGATAGTTGAAACGGTATTTCACGTCACTTTGCGAGATTTAAAAGTCCATTTTGGAATCAAATTTTATGTTGTCGCTTATTTGATCCATTTGTCATTTCATCTTTTTCATGTCTCGAGGAACTCTTGCATCACCTTGCACAAAAACCATCGCGAAGTTTGTTCAAAAATGTTTGGCAATAATTTATTTTGAGACGGAAATAAAAAAATCAAAATTGCTTTTTCAGTGTGAGGTGGTGTAATAGTTTTTTACGATTTTCTGTCAACTGTTGCCTTCAAGGATGTTTTTGCGATCAAAAACTTCTGAACGGTAATCTCTTTAAATTTTTCTCAAAAAAGTTGTAAGGGGAAACGCTGTGCAAATGTTTTCAAATTTTCCCGCCAAAAGTCTTAGTTTTTAAACGCGAATTTTTCCTTCACACGTTTTAATTTAACTAATTTTCAATAAATTTATTACTAATTGCAAAACAATAAAATGAATTGAAAACAGAAGTGGTGGTATGTGTACATTAGTTTAGCATTGTTAAAAAATATTAAAGACAATAAAGTTGCTGCAGCAAATAGAAGTCAATTACACGCGGGTCATCAATATAACTTTTATTGCCTTTTTAATAATTCAGTTGATATTCATTACAAACAATTCAAGTAAACAAAATAAAAAATGCGCTTTTAAAAGGCCTGGTAACTAGTCGGAATGTAGGCTCTCTTTTACTATTTTTTGACTATGGAGGGTTGCCGAAAAAGAAAAAATTTTGAACAGAGTCTAGCCACAAAATCAAACGTAGACTGTGACTTTTGATGGGAAAAATCCTACGCAGTGCAGGATTTTTTCCGCCAAAAGACACAGTATATGTTTGACTTCAAAACCAGACACCATTTAAAATTGCAGACTTTTTTTCCTAAGGACAATTTTTCCACCTTTTTTTTCTTGGCCCTTTTAAAAGCGCAACCTTTTCATCAATTCAATGCGTCCTCCAAAACTAGAAAGATTTCAGTAAACTTGTGAAATAGATACAAGACAATTAGACAGTAATTTTAACGAGTTTAATAACGAAACTACCAGGCTGAAAATTCGGGTTGCAAAAACAAATCGAGGTAGTGCTAATTTTCTACCTTAAAAGCTACAAACTTGAAGTACAGTTCACGGCTTCCTCGAAGACTAGGCAGATACTACACAATTTGACAGTAATCGCAATGCCTTTTTCTCACTCTTTAGTTTTGTGTTGTGAAATCACTAATACGAGTTCCGCTCTAACAATTCGCAAGAAACTCAAGCGAGATAAACTTTGCCTTGTAAAGCTACCTTACTTTTAAAAACGAGATCCAATGAAGAAACATTTCAACGAAGTTCTTTGCTTTCCTTTGCGTCTTTCTCCGTGTCGCTGTATGTACACTTGAGACGGCACCCTGAAGAAAGAGAAATAAAACGTCTAATTAAAAATGGGTAAACTGAAACCCAAAGAACAAAATATACATAGTGTATACTCGACTAATTAAAGTTTACAAGTTACAATGTAATTCTCTCATCGAGAATGCGCTTTTCGTTTGGTTAAAATCACAAAAATACACTGAGTAGTAGGGTAGCTTCACATTTTAAAGTATTAAAATAAAGGTAATGCAATTCACACAAAGTCGCAAGGTACCTGAAAGGCAATTGGTGAATTATCCTAGATTTTTACAGTATTTTACCGGTAATTCTGGCTTTCTCTTGTTCACCTTTGATCTGACAACTCTACAGAAAGTTTTGACAAAACGGTGTTTATGAAACGACTTTCACTCTGACAGCTACTTCAAGACGGAAAGTCAAACAGCGGTGAAAATCCGAAAAAGGTCACGGCAAAAAAAAAAAAACAATAAATAAATAACTCCGTGATTTGAAGGCAGTTATGAAGCATCTCTGTCTCAGTATTAAAGTTTTAGCATATGATAAGACTGACGTTTGTCACTGGGAAAGTTATTTTCTGCGCACGTTCATTCAGCACTGCTATTATGCTCTCCAAGGTGGTTCTGGCTTTTAAATCTATGGATAGGATCCCTATGTTTGTCCACTTAAATTGAATCTATGCAATTTCATGTACTCTCTACAGCAAAATTAAATTAGGTACACTTGATTTTTACTTTGGCACTCTTGAAATGGATAAAGTACATGATATTTTTCAACAAGCACTCCAGGCTGTCTGGTGATCTTTGAATTTAGTGATATATCAAGACAATATCCTCCAGGTCAAAACCTTTTTTCTCATTGTTTAGTCCTTATTCAGAGTCCTGAGTCAACAAAGAAATTCTCCTTACTAGTTTAGAGTTATCTAGACAATTTCTTTTTGAGATTACTCTCTTAGACTCCTTTTTACTGTATCTTCATGACTATGTTTTAGCCTGTCAGGAAAAATTTTAAGCTCATCACTCATGGCGTTGATACATGAACCGGAAAGCAATGGGTCGTTCCAATTAGGCGCCTAGCCTTATCTTTCAATTTGAATCTTAATCAACAACCGTACATGAACCTTGGGCATTGTATTCGAAAGGAATGAATGAAGGACTAGGGTATCTAATTAGCCAAGTAACAAGGGCTTCTCGAAATATCCCAACAGTGAAACAATAACAGCTTTTTTAATTTAATTGCTGTCTGCATTGTGTACAATTGTTCCTAGTACATGCACCATCAAGTAAATAAGAACCCTTTCTTTTAAAAGAAAATTGTGACTCACCTAAAAGGGGATGCAATATCTCAGTTTGATTCTTTTTCTTCTTGCGTCTCAACACAGCCTTTATTGTGTTTCTTCTCTGTTTTGTATCTAACCAGGAAATGTTTTCACCCTTATGACGTCCTTCATCTCTTTCAAACACTACACAACTAAAAGTACCATAAATCGTCAGATTTTTTAAGTTTCAAGTTTTCCTTGCTTTTGTGTTTTGTATACAGTACGAAACAGCAAGTGTTTTAACTTTTATGGAATTCCTTGATCTCTTAAGTTTTACAAACCCAAAATAAATAAATAATCAATTCAGATGATTTTAGAGTTTCATTCCTACTAGGCAGAGTTTTGACAAAGATTGTAAGATAGTCTTCACCAGGCGGAGTGACCTTATCCCAGTTTCTGTAGCATGAATTGATAAGGCATGTTTCTACTCCTAAATCCCCTTCCCCCTTAACTGGGTTGCCAGTATGTTGCAGGGTCAGCCCGAGTATTAAATTCACCCAGTATCCCTTTATATATGTGGGTAAAGGGAGGCACTGTGTGAGCAACATGTCATGTCATGTCCAAGAACACAATGCAGTGCTATAGCTGAACCGTGAAACAATAACATCTCGATTTGTTTTGATTTTCTGCCTGCATTGTGTGCCATTATTCCTAGGACAGGTAAAATCGAGTAACTGATAAGCTTCCCAACCAGACAGAAAGAAACATAGCCTCACCTGACATGGAATCTATTGCCTCAATATGAATCTTTCTCCTCATCACACAGTCTCAGCACACAGCTTTCTGGTTTGTTGTATCTAGTAAGAAATGGGAACTGTTTTAACCTTTATGACAGTCTTGATCTCTTAAGTTTTACAAACTACACAATGGGTCATACTAATCCCCCCCCCCCCTGAGCATCCCATAGTATAGCTATTTGAAACAAAAGAATTCAAAATGGCTGCCATATTGCTGAAAAGGTCCATTACATATAAGTCATCAGTTCTTTAAAGTTTTAACCCTACTAGGGTGAGTTTGAACTTTGAAGTTAAAGTCTTCATTGGGTCAAGTGAACTAAACCATCACCGCTTAACCCAGTCTATTTCACATTTAACAATATTCGCAAAAGGCAAAGTGAATATTATACACTTAACATATGGTCCCGAGGGAAACAGTTAGTTTTGTTTTCCCAAGAGTCCTGATGTTTCCTGAGACGAAGTCGAGGGAAACATCAGGACTCAAGGGAAAACAAAACTAACTAGTTTCCTGAGGGACCATACATTAAGTGCTTTGTTATATATTTAGAATCTCCCTTAAACAATCATATAGCAAGAACAAACAAACAAAGACGGCGCGGGGGCAACAACTGCGCAATTGTATCCCGGTCGGGATACATTTGAATTTGATCAGGGGCATGTGACCAAGAATCAACCAATCACAGTGCTAGTTTTGTTGGGTGAAAGTCTAGGTATATAACAATGGCGAATATTCCCAAAGATGAAGCCAAGGGGAATATTGACCAACATTCACGAGACTGAGGCAAATAGAATAATAATTGTTTTAGTATAATTACTTAGGTGATTATAGAAATACCTAAACAGAGGATCGACCGAAAACAGTAAATTTTATTTGTCATTGTCACGCAACAATAAACAACTATGTGAACAGATCAGATAGTTTAATACATCACATGGTCAAAACGGCAAAAAGCCAAAAAGGAGGCTAAAATTGTCTCAAAGACAGTGGTAAATTTGGTTTGTTGTTGAAACCATTCTGTTAGATAAATAAAGTAAATAAATGAAGTGTTGCGAAAATTTAATAGTTGTTTTGATTTACTTATGCATATCGACATAAGCAACATTTTCATGGGAATTTAAATGCCCCCTGCATTGAATTCACTAAGTACCAACTTGCACACCAGGGCGGTGAGGAACACTGAGGGCAGTGTCTTGCCCAAGAACAAACCAGAGCCATAAGACCACCCTGACTCTTCAATTTCCACTGTAAGTGAATTAATTATAACTAAATAGCATGAAGCTAAATGGTTTAGGAAGTACCGATACATGAAGGGGAAAGAAATTGGTCCTGCTCCTCCCACAAATGAACATTCATCAACAGCGATACCATAGGCACATACGCATAACAAAATATTTTTCAAACAGCTGAACAACATTGAAATAAGCACTTCCCTGTTCATTTCATTTTAGCCAGCATTGTGTGTTATTATTCCCAGTACAGGGAGCAAAAGTAATATTAGAAACCACTCCAGTCAACCACAAAGAAATTGTGACTCACCTTATATGAGATCTAATGTGTCAATTGAAAGTGAATTTCTTTCCTTATAAGTCTCTCGATTGTTGCATCTCTGTTCTCGATCTGGTAAGAAATAAGAAAGGTTTCAAATGTATTGAAGCCTAATAAGCACTGGAAAAACTCCAAATATGAAACAAGAGGCTGCAGTCTTAAGATGAATGGTAGAACAACAAGACAAAACAAACTCTGTTTATAGCATGTACAGTAGAGAGTAACAACTACTCAAAAGGGTCCCCCATTAATATGTTTTGCCAATAATCTTATCTACTGAATGCAGGATGTGTATGCAGGCTGGGAGATAACTAAGGCTTATGTACTATATAACAATCATGCAACTGGAATTTGCCTGTCATACAAACTGCTGAGAACCTGTTTCTACTAGCTGTCATTAAGGGCCGGTAGCCGGCTGAAACTGCAGGCAACTGGCCAATCCTCGGCCATCTAAATTGGTCTCACTTTGCTCAGTCGTTCTTTTTATCACTGGAAAGGAAAATATTTGTTTCTTTTATGAAAGACAAAAACATAGATTGAGTTTGTGTTATTTTCTCGTTGGTGTCGCAGCTCATATTAAGGGACATGCATAAGTCAACACTGGTGGCTTAGCATGAACCCAGGTTGGTAGATATCTTGTAAGAGGTAACTTGAGGGGTGATTGCTGAGATCCACACATCAAACACTACTTCTTCTAGTCTCCACCATGGAGCAAAGGGTTAATGGTAAGGCCAGATACATGTACCAGTATGGGACATTCACATCCCCAGGTTTTCTTTTTTGGGAAAGGAATGTAGACTGGAATCGATCAAGTGGCAGAAATTGAGCCTAGGAGCCTTAGTAAGTACTCTTTTCTCCATAGTGGCCAGTATGGGTTGCAGTGGTACTGAGCTCAGCTCAGCACATGTAAACATCATTAAACTGGAATTGACAGGGCAGTGATAGAACAATGCTTGTCTTCATTGCCAAGATCTGATTCCATGACAGCCAGAAAGGATATTTAACATCACTTGAGATAGCTGGAGCAGTCTTGAGTTGATAATAGATTCAACCTCACACATTAAGGCCTGAAAGAATTTGTTATCTTAACTACTCCCACAAAGAAGTATATCAAGGATTCTATGTGCTGTCTTAATATTTGCCAGCTAGTACTGAAATCGGGAACAGCAGAATGCCAGAATGCCGGAACACCGGAATACTTAAACCCGGAATGCCGGAATACTGAAACCAGGAATACTAAAACCCAGAACACAACATTACTAACATCAGGAACACATAAGAAACCCTAATGCCAGATTACTTAAGGTGGCTTGAAATAGTTTCCAGCACTTTCAAGACTTAGATTTTGATTGTTTGTTATAACCATTGTATATTTGGTTGATGCCAAACTCACGGTATCAAAACACTGGCCAATCATTGGTGAAAATGTTGATGTCAATTTTGTGGCACAATAGGTTACCATAGCAACAATATGACCTGCTAGAAACACCCTTAATTTTAGCTTTAAGCTCTCATAACTCAAAAATGAGCTCGGTGACCCCAATTTTTTATTATCGAATTGTGATAAGCACCATAAGATGCAACTTTTTGCAAAGTTTAAAAAAAAATATTTGGAATGTGTTCATAGCCACCTTAAATTCTTGAAAATTTAAGGTGGCTATGAACCCACTCCACAGGATTTTTTAAACTTTGCAAAAAGTTGCATCTTATGGTTTTTTTTGCCATCAACACTCTAAGTGTTAGATCAGCTAATTAATCATTGCTTTACCAATCATGTTTGCCAGTTTCAGTCCCAAAAGCCCCGATAAAAAAGTTAAGCAGTTCTCTGAGCTAGCGACTTGTCATCCACCAAAATGAGATCAAAGAGTTCACGTTTCACTCAGTGCATGGGCCATAAAGATGTCCACTGAACAATCAATAGACCTTGTCACGGTTTTAGTTCGACTTCTTCTTTCTCGACATTGGCAAGGAAAACCTTACATAACACTAATACGATACAGTTTTGTGGAAATACGCTGAAACTTCTGTAATTCTGTTAAATTCTGATCATGAAATGCTGGAGCTTTCAGCTGCTACCCAATGCATTGCCTTTGCTAACCTCAGGAAATGTGTCCAGGGTTTAGTATTCCAGACGGTTATTTATTTATTTATTTATTACTTATTTATTTTATATTTTTTAGCATTCTGCATTTTAGCAATCCTATGTTTAGGATTTTTTTTATGGGTTCCAGGTTTAAGTAATTTTGTGTTCCGGGTTTTAGTATTCCTGGTTTTAATATTCTGGCGTTCCAGATTTAAGCATTCTGGTGTTCTGGCATTTTGGCATTCAGCCGTTCCGGGTTTCAGTACTACCCACATTTGTCTTTCCCAGACTCCATATGACTTGCAGCAGGAGTGTTGAATTTCCAATCAGTCTGTTGCAGGCAGAGCTTCTCTGTGATCTCTTTGCGGTATATAGCTCTTGTTTTGCACCACCAAACTTGGTTCTGTTGTCACTTGGTACAATGAGCACGATGGGCAATAAAGAATGGAAGGAAGAAGTGTTTTGAGCAAGTGGGCCAGTTCATGGTGAACCACTCTGCTTACAAAGCATGTAAAATTTTGTGTTTATTGTGACCTTCTTTCTAAAGTATAGACAAACTAATCTGCTGGACTTGCTTCTCTGGCAAATCAACAATCTCATGATCTTGGGATGTGGCCTTATTTCATCTGCATGCGACACAAGAGGAAATCAGCTGCTCTACAGCAGAGTTAGCTTTGACAATCTAGTACTTTTTGTGAAACTCTCAGCCAACATGGTTGTTCCTTCTTCGGTACTTTAGCATCTAATCTGCAAGATGCATTGTAACAAGTATTCTCTTTTCTCTCCACTGACTTAGATCGGCCAGGTTATGGATCATTTGGACTCAACTGGCAATGAAAAGTTAAAATCATTTCTGATTGTTGCCGATGTACTGCAACAGTATAATTGAGTCAGTGTGATAGTGCATGTTTAGATTTTCATCAAGTTCTTCCCTGAGAATCTCACCAGGGTGAACAGAGATGGTGGCACCAGTCAGTTCCAGGCTTGGGATTGTCACTTCTTGAATGGCACGAGGCATGCTCTTCCCGTCAGGAAAGAGCAGTGTATGCAATAGTTTTCATCTCAAAGATGTAAATATGCCACTTAGCCATTGCCCGCAGACCTAATACGTTGGAAAATATATGTAGACCTGTCTGACTTCACTTCTCCAAAGTCTATGGGCTTCTCACAAAAAGGAACAACTAATAGGTCATTTCCGATATATTAAAATTCTAACATGGCTCCGAGGCTTGGGAATCGACTCAAGGACATTCTGTCAGTTTCATATGAACTTAGCAAGATGAAATCCACCTTTAGCACATGTCTGACGCAAACCTTTGATTTATTCCTTGGCTTTGGCCTCTGTCCTGACAGAACAGAAGGAGTCGTCTGCTTCGAAGCTGGGGCACACTGTACTTACAACAGCACTTCCATGTTTTTCTCCTTTATCATCTGCTATCCTTCATAGGGCATACTTGGAGCAGCTTGGGGATCAAAGAGACTGCTCCAGAACAGTGAACAGTCATTTGGTTTCCAAAGGACCCTTGGAGAAGTTGGTTGTACAGGGACATCTCAGCAAACTTACCACACTGCAGTCAAAAACAACACTGATCTCCCGGGGTTTTTAGGATTATAGTACACGCCAAAATGAAAATCATAAGTGAAATATACTAGGCATTGGACACTTCTGTGTAGTTCTAATTTGGTTTAGAACGACATTTCGACCTGAAATCTTGTTTTGAAATCATGACCTGGCTATATATAGCCCAGCTCTCAACCCTCGGTTTCTGATCCAATGGAATGGAAGCCTCTTTTCAGAAGATCTAGAGTTACTTTGAAACAATGTATTCATCTTCGACTTTACTGTGGTTGCATTGGCAACTACAGGTATATCAGTTTTGATGTCCTGCATTCAGACCCATAAGTTTATAAGCAAGGACAATAAAAGTCACCTTTTAATTTTACACTATGGTGTGTTCTACCAGCATGTTGCCAAGGAAATGTTTAGCAATGACTCATGATCAGTCTTTGAAAAGAATTGGGCAACGATGCACAAACTATCGGCCTAGTCCAAAACCTCTGTCAGTCATCATTTCACAGGCTGAGACAAAGAAGTTACTGTGAAAGATGTGAAACCAAAGTTCTCAGGGCTGTCGTAACCTGTAACACCTATTATGCCTGAGGTCGTTGAGTATGATCGATTGGACGTTGATGTAAAGGTTAACTTGCCTGTTGTCAGTAAAATCTACCCGCAAGGCCCAAGTTTGTTACAGGTATAGAGATACAGGAAACAGGTGACTGAAACTCTGTGATGCCATTTTGCAATGTACATTAGCAAATAAAACGTGCAAAGCAGCAGATACTAACACATGTAAACATGGTTTTTACCTAATGTTTGTATGGTTGAAGCCCTAATAACCGATATTTATAACTTTTGTAATGACACAATGTATGCTTTATCCTTTATGCCAACATTTAATATAAATAATATATTTTTATTGTATATGGACCAATAGAGTAAACCAATAGAGTAAACCCACAGAAACATGCACCCCATCTTTATCCACTGCATTGCAATTCCAACATGTACATGTACAGACCGCCTGTCACTCAGGAAATAACTCATCTATCCTTTGCATACATGTACCTGCATGTGTTTTCTCCCTGTAAATTAATATTGTTTCATGCTCACATGTCCATAGAGACCCTCTATCATAATATTCACCTCTTTGGTGTCCTTCTTCTATTTTGTTTAAAGCACACTTGTCTATTATTTTGTGCTTAACTTTGTTTTGAAGATAAAACTTGTTACAGTTTAAAAGCCACTTTAATAGCTACACTGTTATCACTTACCTACCAATCATAGTTTCCATGTTAATATTGTTATGTCCTATCTTGAAAGACTAGGCGCTTCTCAGTTTGCGACATTTCATTCTGTGGAAACAAACATGTATGTGCATGAAGTGACTCTTAAAATAACTACATTACATACATTTATTCTACATTTAAAATTTAGAAACTTACATTACTATGTATCATGCAGTCACTAGGGCATCCAATTTCAGTTATCCAATCACAACAAAATTTTGTAATTGGATAGCTGTAATGGATACCCAGGCCATTTACATGTCACTTACATTCTGTTCAACTTGGAGAGACTAGAGCACCACTACTATCATTCCAACAAAAATTTCAAACATACATGTAGCACTGGTACTAGTGTGTTAGAGAAAAGTGAAAGTTTGAAACAAGGGTACAAGTTTTACCAAGATCTGAGTTATCATGGCAATATTATTACATCATACCCCATGTTTACATAAGACCAAATAACTTATCACCAAGGGATATATTTTTTGAAATTCCAACGTTAGGATCTACAACCTGTCACTGTTGTCCAAACGATGGCAAAATTTTAAAAAGTGTACAAGAACATTTTCGAGAAACTTATGGGTGGAGTTTCAAGGTGTCAAAAAATACAATAAAAACTTGTTTTAAGATGTTATCGCAAACTATAATGTCCACAAGACTTGACTTAAGGTATTTTGGTCTTAACTGAATCTTATAAAAACTAATAACCTCAAATGAAACTCTCAGAGAAATCACTCTATTTGACTGAATTGCTGTGCTGGATGCCTTATTTATGTCTAGCAGTTAGTTAATCAAGGCTATGTTCGTAGCCAGAGAAAAGGGTCACAATGCAAAAGTAATCAACCGAAGCCTCTTTATTGACAGCCAAGCTTATGACATTAATTCTATCCCTAATGAATATCGACCTGTTTGTTGAGTTGTACGTACTATCCAAGGTACAGTACCGCTCAAATGTAAGTTACCACCTCTCGTCTCGTTTCTCGCGAGACGAGTCTCGTTTCTCGCGAGACGAGTCTCGTTTCCTGCGAGACGAGTCTCGTTTCTCGCGAGAAGGTTCTCGTTTCTCTCGAGAATCACTGAGGCGTTTAGTATGGAATATATTACTCGTAAGAAGCCGGTTCCCACGTAAAAGAGGTCGCTACCAAAGTGATGGAATCGACCGACGAGACGATTAAAAAAAAGGCACTTCACGACAATCGTTGGCGAGCTTGAAAATTATTTCGATATGTCCGGTTTTATTTGGCACAATGGGATGATTCAAACGCTGTCCAAATTTACAGAAAGAGTGTTTTATCGAAGTTCTTACGATGTGCCGTTAACATTCATTTAATTTTTGACAGGGAAAAGTTTGCTCTCGGCCCAAGCTGAAGCTCGCAAGACAACATCGAGAAAGCTCTTTGAAATTTCACGGCATGCCGGCGAGCTTCGAAAAGTATTCGATATCTCTGGTTCTATTTGGCACAATTGAATGATTCAGACGCTGAAATAGTCCAAATTTACAGAAAAAAGTGTTTTATCGAAGTCTTACGATGCGCCATTAACATTCATTTAATTTTTGACAGGGAAAAGTTTGCTCTCGGCGCGAGCTGCAAGACAATTGAGAAAGCTCTGAAATTTCACGGCAATGATGCTGGCGAGCTTCGAAAAGTATTCGATTTCTCCGGTTCTATTTGGCACAATTAGATGATTCAAACGCTGAAATAGTCCAAATTTACAGAAAAGGTGTTTTATCGAAGTCTTACAATGCGCCGTAAACATTCATTTAATTTTTGACAGGGAAAAGTTTGCATGCCCTCTGCACGCGCTGGCAAGACAATTGAGAAAGCTCTTTGAAATTTCACGGCATGCCGGCGACCTTTGTTTTGCTTTCTTCCGCCGTGTGGCACTAGGATGGAATGCTGTTAATTTGAGTCTTCTCTTCTGGCTCGCTCCTGGACTCCAGCCTCGCAAGAAATATGTATGTGTATATATGTAGGTTATATATGTCTCTATGTTTTTTGTCCTTTTACTTATTTTTCCTCTTACACAATTTAACCATTATAAGTTGTTGTTTACTCTTACCGTTTCTACTCGCGCTACCTAAACGCTTTCAGCACTATACAGGGTACCGGTAATTGTTCAGTACTGACTTTAAATGTTAGAGGGCTTAGGAGCCAGTTAAAAAGAAGAAGTATCTTTAGTTATCTTAAAGACCAAAATTGCCAGTTTTATTTCTTGCAAGAGATCTACTCTGAGCCAAACGATGAAAGGATCTGGAGAGGCGAGTGGGGTGGTGACATTTTCTTTTCCCACGGATCAACTCATAGTAAAGGCGTCTGTATTCTTGTTAACCCTTCCTTTAGCTCTTTGTCATCAATTGAAAATTTTAGTAAAGATCGAGATGGTAGGATCGTTTCTATTAACCTAATTTACAAAACAGCTAATATTTCGTTATGCAATGTCTATGCACCGAACGATTCACAACAACAACAAACGTTTTTGCATAATTTAAACGAATATTTAATGTCCAACACGGATACAGGCAATCTCATTATAGGTGGAGATTGGAATGTCACACTACAATCACTCGACAAAAGAGGTGGCGTCCCATGGAAAGCATCTACCTATCGAAACAAACTTATTTCAATGATGGATGAATTAGAGTTGATTGACATTTTCCGTAAACAATACCCGCAAAAGTTGAGCTTTTCATATGAATCAAAAGCTCTGAAAGTTTGCTCAAGGATAGATTTTTTTCTTGTTGCTCGTTCCTTCTCCACATGCGTTGCTAACATACATACAAAGGCCTCAAACCCACCCGACCACAATGCAATAAAACTTTCTTTAAAATTTTTGGGAGAGAGACGTGGTCCAGGTCTGTGGAAATTTAACAACGCCCTTGTAGACGATGGAGAATATGTAAGCCGCATTAAAGTAAATTATCCCATTATAGGTGAAAAATACCGAGACCTGGATGATCACAGACTAAGGTGGGAGTTAATTAAGATGGAAATAAGGGGCCTTACAATTGCCTATTCGAAAAACAAAGCCAAAAGACAACGCAAACTGGAATCGGATGTACAAACCCGCCTAGAGGAATTAGAAGAAAGGATTTCTGATAGCACCAGCGACGAATTTATCAACAAAGCACTAAACGAGAAAGAAATTCTAAAACAACAACTTCTTTTGTTTTACGAGGAAAAAGCGAATGGCTTAATGATATGCTCCAAAACCAGGTGGACGGAAAAAGGTGAGAAACCTACAAAATATTTCTTTAATCTAGAAAAGAGACATTACAGCAGAAAAAAAATAGCAGAACTAGAACTCGCGAACGGAAAACATCTGCACGAAACCGATGAAATAATGAGAGAAATCGAAAACTTCTATAAAGACCTCCACACTTCAAATGGTGATATCAAAGATGACCGGTTTGAAAATTTCGTTCAAAACTTGGAAATACCTAAGCTGCAAGACTGGGAAAAAGAAGAGTTAGAAGGGGAAATTACTCTGGAGGAGTAACTAACTCGCTAACTCGCTTCTTTTTAAGTTTATTTGGAAAAAAAAGCAAGACAAAATTAAACGAAAAGTAATGTCCCTTGATTATAATCACGGAGGTTTGCGCGCGCCAAATATTGAGTTAATGTAACTATAATGAGAAATTTCTGAGTCAAACGAACTTGCCGCAATTCTACAAGTCAATGCTACAACATTTTTTGGAGCTTAAAGTAGCCTACAATTGCGCTATTGGCCAAGATTTAGTAAAGTGGTACTATGATCAAATTTTTACCCCTTGTTTTTTCTAGTGTATCACAAAGAAATCCATGAAAGAATGAAATTGCCGTTTACCGTTTGCAAATATCTGCATTAGTTCCGGAGATATTTATGTTTGAAAAATGGGTAAAATATGCAAATGAGATGGCTGATGATGTCATACACTCAACCCAATATTTTATTGAGTATATAAATAGAGTTATCTTAGCCAATTTGCAGCGCAAAACCTTCAAACTTGGCAGGCTAATAGATCTACAGGAAACACACCTATGACGACAAAAAATTCTGTTCCCATGGCAACTCACTCTTTTCCAGGCCCCACCCACTTTATTTCAATATTTTGGTGATTTTCAGCTTGAAAATGTTAGACAACGCCACAAAGTCGAGCTAACATATTTATAAGCTTGCTGGATCATGCATATGAAGTGCTGTTAGCAATTATCAAAATGGAATGCCAATGGTGGCCAGAAAAGCTTCTAATATGGGAAAGGTCTGGAACCCAGTATGTTGCCATGGTAACAGAACTGTTAAGCTCATATTGTGGAGCACATTTGATAGAATCTTACTGCAAAGAATCAAACATTTCTGTTACAAACTGGCTGAGATATCTCTTTTCATCATACTTGGACAAAATCTGTTTGAGTATATGACATCATCACTTGCCTAATTTGCATATTTTAAAAACTTGAATATCTCTGGAACGAAGAGATATTTGAAAGAAGTAAACAGCATTTTACTTCTTATGCAGTCTACTTGTTTATGTTTTAAAATGGCTTAAATAGGAAAGGTGCGATTTTCGTCATAGTACCACTTTAATAACAAAGAAATCTTAATTGAGAACCAGACTATATTTTACAAAGAATGGTTTTAGAAAGGAATCTTTTACAGGAAAATGGCCGACTTCTTACATTTCTGGAGTTCATCCAGAAGTATGATGTTGAATGCAATTTTCTAAATTATATGCAAGTAGTTTCGGCGATTCCTAAGCACCTTCTCAACAAAGCAAAAGAAAAACAAGTAGACAAGCGCACCTTTTTCGCGGAGAATGCATTCCAACTCTCTCCGAATACCGCCATAGATTTGCACAAAATTAAAAACAGAGACTACTATTGGCTTTTCATAAACAAAGACGATGTAGAGATAAAGGCACGCCCAAAATGGGCACGCGACCTACAAGCGGTAGATCTTAATCTTGACACCTTTTTTAATTGTGTTAAAAAGGTCTGCAAAGATAACAAGCTTAAAGAATTCTACTTTAAACTGCTCCACAGAATAGTTGCAACTAAAAAAGAGCTTTTCTTCTACGGTATGGAATCAGACATGCTGTGTTTACTATGCCAAGAACCCGACTCAATAAGTCACACTTTTCTAAACTGCCACTGGTCAAAACACTTTTTTTTCGGAAGTTATCAAGTGGGGCAATAAAGAGAATGACACCTCTTTCTCGCCTTCTTTGATCGAAATACTGTTTGGTCTGGAGCAAAAGGATTATCCCCAAGTCGCAAATAAGTCACTAGTAAAATTTAACTACACACTATTATTCGCCAACTATTATCTATATACACAAAAATTACTCAAAAAGGAAATAAGTATGAAAGAATTCATTAGGAAGCTCGCTTCTAAACTTAAAATCGAAAAGTTATTTTAAGTTGTAACAATGCAGCTCTGTAGCCCGTCTCCCATTTCTATCCCCCGTAAGATCTACGCAGGAGGTTTAGGTATGCGGTAAACAAACTAATGCTTGTAATCAGTGTAGGAGGTACGTAATTGTAATTCTTTTTATTGTAAGTATTGTTAGTATTGTAAGTAATATCAGTATTGTGAATATGTTTTTTTTTCTTTATTTTATTGTAAGTAGGTGGTTGTTCCAATAAAGCAGTTTATAATAAAAAATTAAAAAAAAAAATTGTCTAGCATAGCGATTTTCCGCTTGTGCTCGCTGCCTACCCGCAACATGGCCGCATTAGCAAATTTGCCTTTGGGGCATCCCATAATAGCTGTTTGAAACAACAGAATTAAAAATGGCCGTCATATTGCTGAAAAGGTCCATTGACACCAGCTGCGAGGATGATTTTGTCTGCCTGGTTTGACCATGCAGAGGAAAGTTCTATGAAGAAGTTCAGTTCAAAATGTTTTGCACAGCTGGGAAAACAGTCATCCTCCTGCTGAAAACATTAACGAAAGCCCTAGATTTAAGCTGCTATGTGGGTTAAAAATATCACAGCTAATTACTCTTGGGCACTATTTGTTATGTAGACCAATGTAGTAAGTTAGTAGCTTAGAGCAGTTTTCAATATTTCAGTGCCATTAAACCAAAAACCAAACCAATTACTTACTGTAACATATCTCATTAGCACGTGCAGCAATTCCATAGGCAAGTGCAATTTTAGCATATATTTAACAATTATTCCACAAGCGCGTGTTGGATACGAGATGGTAGATAGCCAACTCAGCGCTATGCGCCTTGTTGGCTATAATCATCTCATGTCCAACAAGGGCGAGTTTTGTTTTATTAAAAATGCCCCAAAATTAGAGCAAACTACACTTTAAAAAAAAAACCACCTCAAAAAAATCATGCGTACGCTTACCATATTTGTAGAGCATGGTATAATTAACAATTAGACCCGTAGCCCGAAAGGGCTACGGGTCAATAGCCCATGAGGCGAAGCCGAATGGGCTATTGACCCGTGGCCCTTGAGGGCGAAGGGTCTAATTGTTTTAGTATCACCCAATTAGTCGGACAGAAAAGGGAATAATAAAGTTTGCAAATGCAAGTTGAAAAAATATTTATTTGGCGAAAAAAAGCGAAAGAAAAACTGGCGAATTTCGTACTCGATGACTATTGCTAATAGTCCCCTAGTAGCGTAGCCAATCAAAATGCAGGATTTGCATTAGTCCACTAGTTGGGTGATACTAATGGTGCATAGCCCATGATGGCTAAGCCAATGAAAACTCTCGAATTGCATTTATGCAATGATCCAGTTTTTAATAAATTTGTACTTAATTATTAAGGAAAACATGATGCAGATTCCTGTGCATGTCGGATTCAAATAAACTTCCACTATGTACAGCATTATACTTACCAGTTAGACTAGTCAGCCAATCTCTAATCACACAAAAACCAAAGTAATTGCCTAATTAAACCGTCTAACAAACTGTACTAACTATGGTGAAGGGTTATCAAGCTTAAATTCGCTTACCGAAAAACGTTTTCTTACACTTGCATTAACTTCTGCGAGTTACTTTTCAATTTGAAAGAATAAATCTTACTTATGATAATATAACAGCAAGCCACAAAAGAGAAAATGAATACAGAAAAACGCCAAAATGTCTTACCTTCCAACAATCTACTCCCGCCATGTTTTCGAAGACGTCACGCTTCTGGACACGTGATCTTTGATTAAGCTTTAAATGTATGATGGGATACTCCAGTCATCTCCACGGCCGTACTGTAAGTTACGGACCGAGCTTCGCGCTTGAGCCGGCAACTTGAGCCATAAATCGATGGGGAAAAACGAGGATCCGTAATAAGCTCTTATAAACCGAGCAGGAGGTCTGTATGGGAGAATCTTGACTGAGGTCGTGAGTACAGACCGAACGTAGTGAGGTCTGTACACACGACCGAGGTCAAGATTCTCCCATACAGACCGACTAAGGGCCCAGTTATATGGTCTCGGGTACCCGAGACAACCCTTCCCCTGAGGTAACTTTATCGAGCGTTTATATGTGAAAACATAGTTCCAGTAGGCCGAGTCAAAGTTAACCCAGCATGATTATTCATAAACCTTACTGAATAATCAAATGTGCAAATATCCCTCTTTCTTTGGGTTTTTCTCGGTCATTCGATCACAGTGGGTTTTGCCGAGTTAATTTTTACTTCTTTAATACGAATTTCTGCTATAAATCCTAAATCTAAGCATTACGTGACATTCGCCACGCCGAGAGGTGTCCCGGTCAGGCGAGCCAAAGCGTTTATATGAAGAAAAGTTGTCCCGCTTGCCAGGGTTACCCTACCTGCCGAGGTGAGACAACTCGCCCACCCGAGTTGTCTCGCGGTCAGTATAAAACACGGACTGCGGACTACGGACTACGGACTACGGACTGGGTATAAAACACGGACTGAGGTATAAAACGCGGACTAAGCATTACGGACTGGGTATAAAACACGGACTGAGGTATAAAACGCGGACTAAGCATTACGGACTGGGTATAAAATACGGACTAAGGTATAAAACACGGACTGCAGGCTAAATGCGGCCTACCGACCGCGGACTTGATACAAGACACGGGCAAAGGTATAAAATAGTGATTTCTTGACAAGTGATCACATGAAGGAACAACCCCATTCCCATGGTTACGGCTGGTCACATGTCTTGTAGATTTCAGCAGATTCCAGAGATGTGATTAAAGGGAGGGTTGGAAAGTTAAAGTTTGTCTCCACTAAGCTTACCTGAGCCAAGTACGGGGTGGAATTTGTAACCTCGGCAAAACTCACAGCATTGATACATTCGATATCAGTTCAATGCGCTCAATGTTTAAAAGGTTAGCTCTGCATTGAGCTGAACTTTTCCATTCGATAGCTGACGGTATTTGGAGTTTGTGGCGCTGAAAACATTTGGCAAAGAACTTGGAAATAATGACCACAACAACAAATAGACCGCGCGGTGAATTTAATTTTATTTTCATTCGGCAAAATCACAACGAAGGCATAGTTACTCATTGGTTTAGCTAGAGTTAAATACGTGGTATGTTCGCGTACAAAGGAAGATTTAAATTCGATTGAATTTCTCCCATCGACAGTTTGACGGTCATTTCATTCTCTTGCGGTGAAAAAAAATTGAAGAACCTGAAATCATCATCTGCGCGCTGAATATTTTGCCCATCGGCAAAATCACAAAGCAGGCACTAATGTATTCGTTTAGAGTTCGATACGTCCAGAGTATGGCCAAGAGACTAGCTTTGAATTTAATTGAATTTATCCAATCGAAAGGTTGACGGTCATTCGATTCTTTTGCAGTGAAAATTGAAAACAACGACATCGGCAGCGCAATTTTCGGTCAAGAGACTACAATCCCAGACAAAAGAGTTGGGACACGAAGTAAGTTCTCCCCTTCCTCCACTTTCAATGTTGATAATCAGGTGATTTTTTCCCTTTTTGTTGGAAAAAACGCGATATTTCCCAACATTGATTAGGGGGGATGGGGGATACGTGATACAGCTCAAGTGTCCCAACTACTTTTGGCCGGGATTGTAGCTTCTCACTTAGTTGAATGCATCCTATCGGTAATTTGACGGTTTAATATTTACCTACGCGAATTTAGAAACAAATCACGGGCGGAAACGTTTCCAAAATTTCCGTCGATCTTGCGTATTATCGACATCCCAGATCGGATCGAAATCCACCAATCACAGCCACTGGTGTGACCTTCTGACCTTTTTACGTCATGCTAGCGGGCTGTGATTAGTGGATTTCGATCCGATCTGTCGAAAACACGCAGTTTAGCCTGCAGTCCGCGTTTTATACCTTAGTCCGTATTTTATACCCAGTCCGTAATGCTTAGTCCGCGTTTTATACCTCAGTCCGTGTTTTATACCCAGTCCGTAGTCCGTAGTCCGTAGTCCGCAGTCCGTGTTTTATACTGACCGGTTGTCTCGCCCCCCGAGACGAGTTGGCGATCCTAATGTAAACGGCTGGTTGAATTTTAGAAAGAAACAAGCTAAATGTTACCTCGGCCAGGGTAGCTCGGGGGGAGGGTTGTCTCGGGTACCCGAGACCATATAACTGGGCCCTAAGCTCGGTTAATAAGATGTTTATTATTTGGCGCAAACAAGAACAATTTGATTCGTTTGATATAACTGGTTTGTACTAAATAACATGTGGCTTGCGAACAGCGATGAGCTGAACTTAATTCTGCCAAAGTTTGCTCGCACTCTTTACTTTTTTTTTCTCATCAGGCTTTTTTGGCACTTCCGTAAATAAATATTGTTGGAAGAAAAATAGTCAACATTTTTGCATTTCAGTTTGCAACATTTTCACCGCAACTTTTTTACCGGTCTAGATGTAGCCTGTGTCACAGCCGCCTCTCCGGGGAGAGGCGGCTGTGACACAGGCTAGTCTAGATGGGAAAATCTGGACCGCTTCCAATGTCGATTTCAGCCAATCAAATTCGTGAATTCGGTAGTTCCCAGTCCTTGTGAGGCACAGCAACATAATAACTTACAGTATGGACCGAGAAAACGAAGTTAGTGAGATATTTTTGTTCTTGGGCCATCGTAATTTGATCAAAAATAAGACAAAAACAGCAGTGATAAACATATTGAACTTGTTCATTTTGATTATGACTTGACGTTTCGTATGTACTCTACATACATTTTCAAAAGTAACCGTTGAAATTTAAAACAGCTATTTATATATAATAAAGGTGAGGGGATTGGAACCTAGATTAAGGCGGGGGTAAACCCGAATTGAAGTGAAATTTTGGTAAGTTTAAAGAGAGGTTGAAAGAGAAAAAAAGGGTTATGGAACACCACCAGACAGTTGCCCGACCGCACAATGGCACCCCAGGTTGTTGGGCAACTGTTTGGAGTGTATGTACCAATTTTTAATTTCAAACTCTAATTTTAAAACAACAACAAATCTTCAAAATTTCCTGTTTCCATCAATTTTACTAATCCTTTGAGAAAAACTATTTCTCTTCAAATATACCCAAAAATCACCAAAAAATTTACAAAACAACCCAAAACATAGATATGTGAGATGAGCATAGAGATTCTTGATTGCTTGAAACGTTAACGAGATATTTGCATTAAAAACATAATACCCAGCCAAAAATACGGCTTTCGGGTTTACCCCGCCTTAAGCAAAAAACTTAACAGTAAAATATATAGATATATATAAAAAGAAAGCAAAAACCAGAACAGATTAATAAAGCATCAGCTTTTCACTTCCGATGTTGACGTTGAAAGCTGGCTCAAGTTCTTGAATAAATAAGGTCTCTTTTATTTTACAGTGATAGTCTGTTTTGCCCTTCGCTAAAATATCAAAATGATCCCACTTGATGTTATGTCCAGTGACCTTGACGTGGTCAGCAATGGCTGAAGTATTGACGTCATTTTAGCGAGGGCCTTGAAATGTTCGGTTTTTCTATCGTGAAGCCGTCGTTTAGTTTTGCCGATGTAAAAACCATTACAATCCCAGCAATTAGCTTTGTAATTAACTCTGGATTGTTGTGAACGATTAATACATTAGTAAAGTAACAATCAAACACAAAACAAAAACAACGCGCATTACTAAGGTAACAATCAAACACAAGACAAAAACAACGCGCATTACGAACGCAACAATCAAACACAAAACAAAAAGAGCGCACATTACTAACGTAACAATCAAACACAAAACAAAAATAATGCCCATTACTATCGTAACACTCAAACACAAAACAAAAAGAGCCCACATTACTAACTTAACAATCAAACACAAACAAAAAGGAACGAGAATTCCTAACTTAATAATCAAACAGAAAACAACAAAAGCGCTCATTAATAACTTAACAACCTAACACAAAAAAAAGAACACGCATTACTACCTTAACAATCAAACACAAAACAAATAGACCGCGCATTACTAACCTAACAACCAAACACAAAAAAAGAACGCGCATTACTAACGTAACAATCAAATACAAAACAAAGCAAGCCCGCGTTACTAACGTAACAATCAAAGACAAAACAAAGCAAGCGCGCATTACTAACGTAACAATCAAACACAAAACAAAGCAAGCGCGCGTTACTAACGTAACAATCAAACACAAAACAAAAAAACGCGCATTACGAACGCAACAATCAAACACAAAACAAAAAGAGCGCACATTACTAACGTAACAATCAAACACAAAACAAAAACAATGCCCATTACTATTGTGACACTCAAACACAAAACAAAAAGAGCCCTCATTACTAACTTAACAATCAAACACAAATAAAAAGGAACGCGCATTCCTAACAATGCCCATTACTATCGTGACACTCAAACAGAAAACAACAAGAGCGCTCATTAATAACTTAACAACCAAACACAAAAAAAAGAACACGCATTACTACCTTAACAATCAAACACAAAACAAAAAGACCGCGCATTACTAACCTAACAACCAAACACAAAAAAAGAACGCGCATTACTAACGTAACAATCAAACACAAAACAAAGGAGCTTGCATTACTAACGTAACAATCAAACACAAAACAAAGGAGCGCGCAATACTAACGTAACAATCAAACACAAAACAAAGGAGCTTGCATTACTAACGTAACAATCAAACACAAAACAAAGCAAGCCCGCGTTACTAATGTAACAATCAAACAGCAAACAAGCCAAGCGCGCGTTACTAACGTAACAATCAAACACAAAACAAAGCATAAAGTAAAACAAAAAGAAAACTGTGAAGCGCAAAGTTTGTTAGATAAAGAAACTTAATAAATGTTGTTTTTTTGCGCTGAAATACGTAAAAATCGTAAAAAAAAACATACGTTTCGAGGCTGCTGCCTCTTCATCAGTGGTTATATGCAACTGTAAATTGTGCGCGTGACATAACGATAAAAATAACGATAAAAAATTGAATTTGAAGTTATTTGTGCGCGCAGATGAAACGAGCGCGCGTGTAAACATTCAAATCAAATACAATTTCGATGTTACTAGCGCGCCTTGATTTTGGGTTTTTATAAGAAAACAAAGTCGGTATTGAGTCCTCCTGGATGCAACGTTTTGTGCTTGAAGATCATCTTGGCTTCGAAGTGGCGCCTATCTTGGGTATCTCGGAAGCCAGAGCGGATTACGGACACCAGCATATCAGTACAGGCATGTCTTGGTGATGCAAAGTGTCGACCAACGGGAAGATCGGTGTTGGGTCGTCGTGTGGAACGCAGGTGTTCTCTAAAGCGATCTCCTAGGCGTCTCCCTGTCTCCCCGATGTAGATCTTGTTGCAGGTACGACATTTGATAACGTACAACACGTTCTGGCTTATACAGGTGTGCTTTGAATTGATGTTGATGCACCCCCAAGCGTGTTGATCGTAGGTGAAGCGTTGGTGTGGGCGCAAGTATTGCATCGCGACCGATCACATGGAAACGTACCACGATCTTCGTCAGAAGCAGTTGTGTCGTTCAAATGGCTTCTCACCAAGGAGTCACGCAGGTTGGTATCACGACGATACGCGCACAAAACTCGTAGTGGTTGGTAAATGTCTCTAGTGTCTGGGTCATCTTGAAGCAAATGAAAGTTTCTGGTCATGATGTTTTTGATCAATGCGTTTGTGGGATGGTACGTCAACACCAATGGGATGGTAGGTTGAGCATCTGGAACATCTGAACGCTCTGAAATAAGGGTGTCACGAGGGAATGCCGATACTCGTTCTTGCGCTTGCTGAATCACATTTGATGGATAGTCGCGGTTTCGGAAAAAACTTGCCATTTCTTTGCTCTTGTTTTCAAAGTCATTCTCCTCACTGCAGATGCGCCGTAGACGGAGAAACTGACTGTAAGGGATGGAATTCTTACAACGGGTGGGGTGAGAAGATATGTAATTCAGGTAAGAATGAGTGACAGTTTCCTTGTAGTGTACACTGGTGAGGAGACGATCTGACAATGGCTTCAAACAAAGGTCAAGGAAAGGCAGCTGCACATCCGAAACGATCCAGGTGAAACTGAGGCTGGGATGAAAGTCGCTGACGTAGGTCGCAAATCTTCGATCTCATCTCTACTAAGGAAGTGGCACCCACAATGTCGTCGATGTATCTTTTGTACAGGGCTGGTTTCGTTCCTGTGTACTGAGCGAAAATTTGCTCCTCGACATGCCCCATGAACAGACACGCATAATCAGGTCCCAGACGGCTCCCCATCGCGACCCCTCCCGTCTGTCGATAGAAATTCCCATTGAAAGAGAATGTGTTCAATGTAAGGACCAGTTCTGCTAGACGAACCAGAGTATGGGTGGGTGGTTGCAGGACCGGTCTTTTGTTGAGAAAATGCGTCAGTGCCAAGAGGCCATCGCCATTGGGGATGACAGTGTACAAAGATTTCACATCCATAGTGAAAACATAGTTGGACGTTCCAGGAAAACGGAAAGAGTCGGCAATGCGGAGCATGTGATTTGTATCTTTCACGTAGCTTGGTAAGCTCTGGACCAAAGGAGTGGTGATTCTGTCCAAATACGTGGCTATTAGCTCTGTCGGGCAGTTACAGGCGGAAACAATAGGTCTTCCTGGGTTACCGGGCTTGTGGATTTTCGGCAGCATGTAAAAACTAGACGTGCGAGGATTTTCCACGACAAGATTGACGGCTGATGCTGGAAGTTCGTCTTTTGTGATAGCCGCTTTAACTACTTCACAAATTGTTTTGTTGTAGTCCATGGTGAAATAGCGGTCTAGGTTTTCGTAAAAAGTGGTGTCTGAAAGTTGCCTTTCCGCCTCTTGTTGGTACAAGTTTCGGTCCCAGACCACCACCGCTCCCCCTTTGTCAGCTGGCTTTATGACGATGTCAGCACGTTGTCGTAGAGATGTTAGAGCACATCTCTCTTCTGCAGTCAGATTGTCCATTACGGGGCGTTGTTTGAAGTTGAGCTTGTTCACTTCACTCCGGCACTTAGTGATGTAATAATCTAGAGAGCCGAACTTCCCAGGAGGTTGGGTCCAGTGAGAGGTTTTCGGCTTGAGAGATTCAAAGGTGGTGTCTTCTGATCGATCAGGAGTCTGTGAAATATCCATTTCACCGGATTCCTGAGGCGAACTGAAATGCGCCTTAAGGCGAAGGCGGCGGTAAAACATTTCACAGTCTGCTCTGGCCGTGTATTCGTCACAGTGCTTTCTAGTAGGAATATAATTAAGGCCTTTTTCAAGTGCAGACTTTGCGTTCGAATCTAGCTGGAGGCCCTCAGCAATGGTAACCACAACCTTAGGTACAGGTGCAGAGGCATCAACAACTACTTCTTCGTGCGCATTACCAACGTAACAATCAAACACAAAACAAAAAGAACGCGCATTACTAACGTAACAATCAAACACAAAACAAAAAGAACGCGCATTACTAACATAACAATCAAACACAAAACAAAAAGAACGCGCATTACCAACGTAACAATCAAACAAAAAACAAAAAGAACGCGCATTACTAACGTAACAATCAAACACAAAACAAAAAGAACGCGCATTACTAACGTAACAATCAAACACAAAACAAAAAGAACGCGCATTACCAACGTAATAATCAAACACAAAACAAAAACAACGCGCATTACTAACGTAACAATCAAACACAAAACAAAAAGAGCGCGCATTACTAACGTAACAATCAAACACAAAACAAAAAGAACGCGCATTACTAACGTAAAAATCAAACACAAAAAAGAGCAAGCGCCCATTACTAACGTAACAATCAAACACAAAACAAAAAGAGCGCGCATTACTAACGTAACAATCAAACACAAAACAAAAAGAACGCGCATTACTAACGTAACAATCAAACACAAAACAAAAAGAACGCGCATTACTACCATAAGAATCAAACACAAAACAACAAGAACGCGCATTACTAACGTAACAATCAAACTCAAAACGAAAAGAGCGCACATAACTAACGTAACAATCAACACAAAAAATAGCAACCATGCATTAGTTACGTAACAATCAAACACAAAACAAAAAGAACGCACATTACTAACGCAATAATCAAGCACAAAACAGAGTAAGCGGGCATTACTAACGAAATATTCAAACACCAAACAATTAAGCCCGCATTACTAAGGTAACAATCAATCACAAAACACAGCAAGCGCGCATTACTAACGTAACAATCAAACACGAAACAGAGCAAGCGCGCATTACTAACGTAACAATCAAACACGAAACTGAGAAAGCGCGCATTACTAAGGTAACAATCAAACACAAAACAGAGAGAGAGCGCAGTACTAAGGTACAAATCAAACACAAACCAGAGCAAGCGCCCATTACTAATGTAACAATCAAATACGAAACAGAGCAAGCGCGCATTACTAAGGTAACCATCAAACACAAAACAAAGAGGGAGCGCAGTACAAAGGTAACAATCAAACACAAACCAGAGCAAGCGCGAATTACTAACATAAACATCAAACACAAAAAGAGCAAGCGCGCATTACTAACATAAAAATCAAATACAAAACAGAGCAGGCGCGCTTTACCAACGTAACAATAAAACGCAAAACAGAAACAAAGCGCATTACTAACCGCAACAATCAAACACAGAACAAAAAGAGCGTGCATTACTAACGTAACAATCAAACACAAAACAAAAAGAGCGCGCATTACTAACGTAACAATCAAACACAAAACAAAAACAACGCGCATTACTATCGTAACAATCAAACACAAAACAAAAAGAGCGCGCATTACTAACGTAACAATCAAACACAAAACAGAGAAAGTGTTCATTACTAACGTAACAATCAAACACAAAAAAGAGCAAGTGTGCATTACTAACGTAACAATCAAACACAAAACAGAGCAAGTGTACATTCCTAAGGTAACAATCAAACACAACAGAGGGAGCACGCATTACTAACGTAACAAAACAGAGCAAGCGCCCATTGCTAAGGAAACATTCAAACACAAAACAAAAACAACGCGAATTATTAACGTAACAATCAAAAAAAATAACAGAGAAAGCACCCCTCACTAACGTAACAATTAAATAAAAAAGACCACGCAGTACTTACGGAACAATCAAACACCAAAAAAAGAGCGCCCATTACTAACGCAACAGTCAAACAAAAAACAGAACAAGCGCGCATTACTAACGAAACAATCAAACACAAAACAACCAAGCGCGCATTACTATCGTAACAATCAAACACAAAACAAAAAGAGCGCCGCATTACTAACGCAACAGTAAAAATAAAAACAGAGCAAGCGAGCATTGCAAACGTAGTAATAAAACACAAAACAGAGCAAGCGCGCATTACTAACGTAACAATCAAACACGAAACAGAGCAAGCGCGCATTACTAACGTAACAATCAAACACGAAACTGAGAAAGCGCGCATTACTAAGGTAACAATCAAACACAAAACAGAGAGAGAGCGCAGTACTAAGGTACAAATCAAACACAAACCAGAGCAAGCGCCCATTACTAATGTAACAATCAAATACGAAACAGAGCAAGCGCGCATTACTAAGGTAACCATCAAACACAAAACAAAGAGGGAGCGCAGTACAAAGGTAACAATCAAACACAAACCAGAGCAAGCGCGAATTACTAACATAAACATCAAACACAAAAAGAGCAAGCGCGCATTACTAACATAAAAATCAAATACAAAACAGAGCAGGCGCGCTTTACCAACGTAACAATAAAACGCAAAACAGAAACAAAGCGCATTACTAACCGCAACAATCAAACACAGAACAAAAAGAGCGTGCATTACTAACGTAACAATCAAACACAAAACAAAAAGAGCGCGCATTACTAACGTAACAATCAAACACAAAACAAAAACAACGCGCATTACTATCGTAACAATCAAACACAAAACAAAAAGAGCGCGCATTACTAACGTAACAATCAAACACAAAACAGAGAAAGTGTTCATTACTAACGTAACAATCAAACACAAAAAAGAGCAAGTGTGCATTACTAACGTAACAATCAAACACAAAACAGAGCAAGTGTACATTCCTAAGGTAACAATCAAACACAACAGAGGGAGCACGCATTACTAACGTAACAAAACAGAGCAAGCGCCCATTGCTAAGGAAACATTCAAACACAAAACAAAAACAACGCGAATTATTAACGTAACAATCAAAAAAAATAACAGAGAAAGCACCCCTCACTAACGTAACAATTAAATAAAAAAGACCACGCAGTACTTACGGAACAATCAAACACCAAAAAAAGAGCGCCCATTACTAACGCAACAGTCAAACAAAAAACAGAACAAGCGCGCATTACTAACGAAACAATCAAACACAAAACAACCAAGCGCGCATTACTATCGTAACAATCAAACACAAAACAAAAAGAGCGCCGCATTACTAACGCAACAGTAAAAATAAAAACAGAGCAAGCGAGCATTGCAAACGTAGTAATAAAACACAAAACAGAGCAAGCACGCATTACTAACGTAGCAATCAAACACACTACAGACCAAGCGCGCATTACTAACGTAACAATCAAACACAAAACAGAGCAAGCGCGAATTACCAACGTAGGAATCAAACACAAAACAGAGCAAGCGCACATTACTAACGTAACAATCAAACTCCAAACAGAGAAAGCGCGCATTACTAAGGTAACAATCAAACAAAAAAAAAGCAAGCGCGAATTACCAACGTAAAAATCAAACGCAAAACAGAGCAAGCGTGCATAACTAACGTAACAAGCAAACACAAAACAGAGCAAGTGTGCATTACTACCGTGAAAATCAAACAAAAACCAGAGCAAGCGCGCATTACTAATGTAGCAATCAAACAGAAAGAGAGCAAGTGTGCATTACTAACATAACAATCAAACAGAAAACAGAGCAAGCATTCTTTACTAACGTAACAATCAAACACAAAACAGAGCAAGCGCGCATTACTAAGATAACAATCAAAAACAAAAGAGAGCAGGCGCGCATAACCAACGTAATAATCAAACACAAAACAAAAACAAAGCGCATTACTAACGTAACAATCAAACACAAAACAAAAAGAGCGGGCATTACTAACGTAGCAATCAAACACAAAACAGAGAAAGCGCAGATTACTAACGTAACAATTATACACAAAACAACGAAGCGCGCATTACTAACGTAACAATCAAACACAAAACAGAGCAAGCGGGCATAACTAACGTAACAGTCAAACACAAAACAGAGCAAGCGGCATAACTAACGTCACAAGAAAAGACAAAAGAGAGCAAACACACATTACTAACGTCACAAGGAAAGACAAAATTGAGCAAACACGCATTACTAATGTAGCAATCAAACGCAAAACAGAGCAACTGCGCATTACTAACGTAGCAATCAAACACAAAAAAGAGCAAGCGCACATTACTAACGTAACAATAAAACACAAAACAGAGCAAGCACGCCTTCTTAAGGTAACAATCAAACACAAAACAGAGCAAGCGCGCATTACTAACGTAACAATCAAACACAAAACAGAGCAATAGTGCATTACTAAGGTAACAATCAAACAAAAAAACAGAGCAATCGCGCATTACTAAGAAAACACTCAAATACAACACAGAGCAGGCGTGCATTCCCAGCGCAACAATCAAACACAAAAAAACAAAGCGCATTATTAACGTAACAATCAAACACAAACCAAAAACAGCGCGCATTACTAACGCAGCAATCAAACACAAAACAGGGAAAGCGCGCATTACTAACGTAACATTCAAACACCAAACAATTAAGCGCGCATTACTAACGTAACAATCAAACAAAAAACAAAGGAGCGCGCATTACTAACGTAACAATCAAACACAAAACAAAAAGAACGCGCATTACTAACATAACAATCAAACACAAAACAAAAAGAACGCGCATTACCAACGTAACAATCAAACAAAAAACAAAAAGAACGCGCATTACTAACGTAACAATCAAACACAAAAAAAAAACAAACGCGAATTACTAACGTAATAGAAATCAAACACAAAACAGAGCAAGTGCGCATTACTAAGATAACAATCAAATACAAAACAGAGCAGGCGCGCATCACTAACGTAGCAATCAAACACAAAACAGAGCAAGCGCGCATTTTTAACGTAGATATCAAACACAAACGAGAGCAAGCGCGCATTATTAGCGCGCATTACTAACGTAACAATCAAACACCAAACAATTAAGCGCGCCTTACTAAAGTAAGATTCAAACACAAAACATGACCAAGCGCGCACTGCTAACATAACAATCAAATACAAAAAAGAGCAAGAGCGCATTACTAAGATAACAATCAAATACAAAATAGAGTAGCCGTACATTACCAACGCAAAACAATCAAACACAAAACAAAAACAAAGCCACTTACTAACGTAATCATAAAAATTACAATTTCCTCGCTTGTGATTGGTTTAAAAAAGTCCTATTTTCCACTTATTCGCTTGCCAAATTGTTATCGGACAGTTTGTTATTGGATAGTTTGATATTGGACAGCTTGTTATCGGACAGTTCAATAAGCCAATCACATTCAAAGATGTAGTTTAAATCAACCAATCACATTCAATCAAACGTAACAATCAAACACAAAACAGAGCAAGCGGGCATAACTAACGTAACCATCAAACACAAAACAAAAACAAAGCCAATTACTAACGTAACAATCAAACACAAAACGAGACAGCACGCAATACTAACTTATGAATCAAACACAAAAAAAAGACCGCGCAGTACTATTGTAACAATCAAACACAAAACAAAAACATCACGCATTACTAATGTAACAATCAAACACAAAACAAAAAGGGCGCGCATTACTAACGTAACAATCAAATACAAAACAAAAAAGATCGCATTACTAACTTAACAATCAAACAAAAAAAACAACGCGCTTTAATATCGTAACAATCAAACACAAAACGAAAAGAGCGCGCATTACTAACGCAACAATCAAACACAAAACAAAAACAAAGCCAATTACTAACGTAACAATCAAATACAAAACAAAAGGAGCGCGCATCTCTAACGTAACAATGAAACACAAAACAAAAAGGGACGCATTCCTAATTTAACAATCAAACGCGAAAACAAAAACAAATCGCGTTACTAGCGTAACAATAAAACACAAAACAAAGAGGGCGCGCATTACTAACTTACCAAGCAAACACAAAAGAAAGCAAGCGCGCGTTAGTAACGTAACAGTCAAACACAAAACAAAAAAAACACACATTACTAACGTAACAATCAAACACAAAACAGAGGAAGCACCCATTACTTACGTAACGATCAAACACAAAACAAAATAACGCGCATTACTAAGGTAACAATGAATCGCAAAACAGAGCAAGCGCGCATTACTAACGTCACAATTATTAGACACAAAACAGTGGAAGCGCGCATTACTAGGGTAACAATCAACCACGAAACAGAGCAAGCGCGCATTACTAACGTAACAATCAAACACAAACCAGAGCAAGCGCGCATTACTAACGTTACAATCAAACACAAAATCAAAAACAACGCGCATTACTAACGTAACAATCAAACACAACACAGAGCAAGCGCGCGTTACTAACGTCACAATCGAACACAAAACAGAGCAAGTCTGCATTACTAACGTAACAATTAAACACACCAAAGAGCAAGCGTGCATTACTAACGTAACAATCAAACACAAAACAGAGCAAGCGTGCATTACTTACGTAACAATCAAACACTAGTCAAAAACAACGCGCATTACTAACGTAACAATCAAAAAGCAAAACAAAGCAAGCGCGTTACTGACGTAACAATCAAAAACAAAAAAAAGCAACCGCGCGTTACTAACGTAACAATCAAACAAAAAACAAGGCAAGCGCGCATTACTAACGTAACAATCAAACACAAAACAAAACAAGCCCGCGGTACCAACGTAACAGTCAAACACAAGACTAAAACAGCGTGCATTACTAACGTAACAATAAAAAAAACAAACCAGAGTAAGCACGCATTACTAACGTAACAATTTAAATGCCATTTTACTGTCACGCCAGTAAAATATAGTTAATGGAACATGACGCGCGTATCTTTAGGTCTTTCATGGCGGCAAAGCTCTCAATAAAACTATTGTGTAGTCAAGCTCCAAAGGTCGCCTAACTCTGAGACTCATTGGATGTTGGGTTTGAACATTATAGCTTTGTTACCTTAAGTATTTTATAAGGATTCATGGCATTGGCCGAAAATATTAAAACACTATTCATGGCGATGTGTTATGCCAAGCTGTTCTGTAGTACAGCTCTTTCTACTGGCTATTTTGTAGACGTTAGTCTAGCTATATAAGCTCAAACAGACTGGTCAGAGTTCACTTAAGTGTTCTGTTGTGCAGCGCAGTTAGTACTTGTTGTAAACTATTGTAAATTTTTCACGGCCCACCGCCCTCGTCGTGCATCCCAGACGAAACGAATCCCCAGAGGCGAAGACCTTTCCGGGCTCAATAGCGAAGTCTTAAAACTTCGGCTTGGAACTCTAAATCTTCCTGTCACGGGCTCCAAAGGGCAGCTTCAAAACCGTCTAAAGCGGGCCCTGCTGGGTAACTCTGCCAAACCACGCAGCAGCACTGGTAACAGCAAACGACAGAAACGGACATCAAGCCGGTCCCACGTCAATGCCCGACCTGGCCGGTCAACCAGACAAAATAACGTCGATCGGCGTAACACCGGAGAGATCGAAACATTGCCCATCCGGCAAAACAGTGCCGCGGTTGCGAGCCAAGAACAAGAGCAGGAGGACAGCGCCCTGTCAGACCACGGTTCGCTGTCTTCCATCGAGGACATGATCTAGTCCGATCTCGAGATCGACACCGACAGCCAACAGAACACCTCGTTCAATTCAGCGCTCCGCCAATTCAGCGCTCCGCCAAGCCCTCTCAACCCACTCGCATCTAACCCGACCTCTTGTACTCCTGGTACGGCTTCTCCTCTGGGCCTTTCAAGACCAGTTGACCGTCGTTTGGAGGACAAAATACTCAGGGGTGAGTACGTTGATTTTGCTTTGCTATTACCGGACAACTTGTATCAAGAAAACCGACTAAGCCCGCGTGACTAACGTAACAATGAAACAAAAAACAAAAACGGCGCGCATTACTACCGTAAACGCCCATACACAAAACAAAGCAAGCGGGCGGTACGAACGTAACAATCAAACACAAAACAAAAAGAACGCCCATTACTAACGTGACAATCAAACGCAAAACAAAAAGAGCGCGAATTACTAACGTAACAATCAAACAAGCGCGCGTTACTAACGTAACAATTAAACGCAAAACAAAGGAAGAGCGCGTTACTAATGTAACAGTCAAACAGAGTAAGCACGCATTACTAACGTAACAATTAAACGCAAAACAAAAAAACGTACATTAGTAACGTAACAGTCAAACAGAAAACCAAGCAAGCCCACGTTACTAACGTAACAATGAAACAGAAAACAAAAACAGCCCCCATTACTAACGTAACAATCAAACACAAAACAAAGGAAGTGCACATTACTAACGTAACAATCAAACACAGAACAAAAACAGCGCGCATTACTAACGTGAAAATCAATTACAAAACAAAAAGGGCGCGCATTACTAACGTAAAAATCAAACACAAAACAAAGCAAGCGCCCATTGGTAACGTAACAGTCAAACGCAATACGAAGCAAGAGCGTGTAACTAGCGTAACAATCAAACACAAAACAAAGGAAGCCCGTGTTAAAAACGTAACAATCAAACACAAAACAAAGCAAACGCGCGTTACTAACGTAACAATCAAACACAAAACAAAGCAAGCGCCCGTTACTAACGTAACAATCAAACAAAAAATAAAGCAAGTGCGCGTTACTAACGTAACAATCAAACAAAAAACAAAGCATGCGCCCGTTACTAACGTAACAGTCACACACAAAAAAAAGGTAAGCACGCGTTACTAACGTAACAATGACTACACAAAACACCAATGACTGATGACAAACTTCACACGAGGGACCAAACTTAAGGGACCAAACTTACAACATCACTTCCAAGGGACCAAACTTACAACATCATTGACTGACGAACACTATTCACTTGACTCTGAAGATGACTTTCGCTCAGGTTGTCAAAACGTCAGTCACCAACAACAGTTCTTCTTAGAACTACCCTCACCCAGACAATCACACTATATGAACTACTGATACTCCTGGGTTTAAACCATTTAATATGCAGTTAATTTATCTTTATCAATTTCAAGTTGACAAATAGCAATGTACCTAACTTATGTATGGAGTAAGTTCATTTGATCAGTTTAAATAATGCCATTCCCAACGATATTACCAGCCAATGTCCTCCTCTGAAAAGTTAAACGTCAGTTGATTAAATTCCACTTGAGCATTGCTAAAAATAAGCACCCAGTTACTGCTAGAAAGAGAGGAATGATTATCAAACTCTCTGACAGAAGATGGAAAATTACTCTGTATTTGTGTTGTACTTTGTTGGACAAGCATAGAAAGGTGGCTGTTTACAGTTACCTTAGCTATCACATAGGGGGAAAACTTTCAACTCTTTGAGATCTTCTTAAGGGCAGATAAGCCTGCTTTTTTTAGAAAAGTATCATTTCCTTCTAGGATATGTACAAATGTGTTAAAATGTATGGAAACATGTTGTCCATAAGTCTTAATAACAGCTAGTAAAATCTTTGCAAATTTCAGAGATTTTGACAAGTGGCGTGATTGTTGTTCCAACACGCCTGCAAAGCTTTCAAACAAATCACTACTGAAGTCTGGTTTTAAATCAACCACTGTTTGTACAATGAAAACAATGTCCTCTGACCATGTGAAAGGACAACCTTGACTGTCTAACTTGGTTGCAAATATAAGTTCCAGTAGGTGAATTCTTGTATCTTTGCTAAAACAGTCTTTGACTACTTTATTGATAAGATCTACTTGAGGGGTATTTAAATTTGATTCTTGAATCAGTCTTTGGGCAGCACCATGACAAAATGCTTTTGAGTGTTTCTTCGCAAACAGGCTCACTGCAGTGAACAGGGCTCTTGGCGCAGTCTGCTTTAACTCTTGCACTTTGGGTAGAAGACAGTGGGTTGCAAAAATAGCTGCATTTCCGAAACTTGGCTCTGTTGGTAAGACAGCAAACTGCATACACAAAGAAATTGCTGTGGATTCTTGTATACTTTTAAGATCTAACTGGTTACAGATATGTTCCATTTCAAGACTGCTACAAGAGGAAAATATATTAAGTTCATTGGAGAAATTCCCTTCCTTGAGCTCTTGGCCTGTGAGCAAGTTTTGTAAAGCAGATACTTTCAGTTGTAGAGCATCACTGAGTTTTGAATTGGTTTCAGAAACTTCTTCTTTGATGAAGAGTTCTGGATCATCCTCTACGTCAATGATTAAATGTTCTGGTGGAAGTGGTACTTTAAAATTTACATCTATACTATCTCCAATTTTTATTGGCTTACTAGAATTCCCAGTGACTTCAATAATTTCAATATCACTATCACCAAAATCACAAGAACGTTCTGGATGAATTTTTTGCAGCAGTGTTTCAGGTGGTATATCAACATCACTTGTCAAATCAACCATGTCAACATCATCTTGTTCAGCAGCCTTAGAGAATCTGTATCTAGAGTCTGAAATTATATGATCTTCTTCCTTCTTTTCAGTATCTAATCCATGGCTAAACCAACGAATGTTTCTTGAGGATTTAGCTACATCATTCTTTTTAACTAGTTCATCAAACCTGGATTTTGATTCCTTAGTAACAATATCAGTGTAATACAAATCTTTTTCCCTGTCATCAGTTCTACTCTCATCATCTATACCTTTGCTTCTGGATCCTTTCAACTCATTTACCTTTGATTCAAGAATTTTTACATGAGTTGCTCTCCAACCTTCCAGCTCCACGGAAAATTTCCTCAACCTCTGAACTAACTTGTCTAAAGTCTCCAGAGGTATAGAACAGCTGTGGTGACAAATAAATCCCAGGGTATTCCTTTGTATATTTAAAGGAAGAAGTAGAATCTTTGGCCTAAAGAAGAGTTTATCTTTCAACACAACAGGAAAATCACTGAGAAGATGATCAATAAAATTGTCCCAGTTTGGAGGGATTTCCGACAACTTTTTGTTCGATGATTTCTTCCGCAACCAAAACGTTGCCGCTTGGACTGGCAAGCTCTCAGAATCGAGGGCTGTAAACACACCACGCCATTCCTTTGGAATTGATGAAATGAGCACTTCTAAGAGGTTTTCAGGAGGAAAATCTATGAGCTTTTTCTCATCTGTTGAATTGCCCCCGTCGTCCGCCATCTTGGAAATTTGATAAGCGAGTTGGACTGGATCTAACCTGCATTCGAGGCTAAGTTCCAGCTTCCTGTGGGAGGAGGAGTGAATGGTCACTTCCTGATAGATCACAAGGATCCGCAATTTTGTCTGCTAAGTTCTGCGTTATTCATCCCCTAAAGATGCCATCGAGAAGGTAATTAGCTGACACTCCGTTCGCTGTAGAACTTGTCCCTCGTCCTTTCAATCAAATGCGGACTGTTCTTTTGATTTTAGGTGGTTTCATTCTTACATCTCGGGTTATGACGCCGAAAGGTTGTTGTTAGAGCGAGGGTTCGATGGAAGCTATCTTGTCCGACCAAGCAAAAGCAATCCAGGAGATTTCACGCTATCAGTGAGGTAATTATTCACCTGGTAATAAAGGAAAGCGAAGTTTCGGGTAAAGATAAGATGTCAGAATATGCTTGCTAAACAGTTTCTTGCAATACACAAGAGTGTTTTAGCGACTGTCAACATTTTTCGTTTCCAGAATGTTCAGATGGCAAGTTTTGAAGATCAAACCTTGATATTGTAGGCTGACCTGCAGAGGCACGGGCTTTAAAATACTTTCAGTCGCCAGTTTTACAGTGTCTTTATTTTTTTGGAGACTGTAACCGATTTCAAAAGCGATCTAGTCATTCAGCTAGTTTACAAAACCGCAGAATTGTCAGCGAATGTAAGCTTCAACTGTTGTAGTGTTTTGCATTTTGTTTGCACAACATGAATTAAAGTTACCATGAATAGATAACGATTAACCTAATGGACGTGTACTTTTTCTACCGCTTTAATTTAGAGCAGCAAAAAAAATCTCTCTGAAGTTGAGTTTGGCCGGCTTTATACGCTGTGCCAAGTTTAAGTTTTGTGCTTTCTTCCTGCTTCCAAGAAAGGCGAAACACTTTAGGGAGTTTAACACCAACGCACTTGTGCAGATGTCAATCCTAGGAAATTTCCCTTCGTCACGAAAAGGACATCTGTTCGTGGGTTAAAAATATATTGATGCATCCTTATCTTCGTTATCAGTTTGAGGCTAAAGGGTTTTTAAAGTGAAAGATCTCGCGTCATAGCGGATTATTTTTGTTGTAATGTATCTGCGGTCATGTGAGACAAATCTATTGACATCGAAATTTCTCTTTTTCTGTTTCGCGTCGCGCAAGTATATAATTTAAAAGCAAAGTTTATAAAAATGTACACCGTTGTGAAATGAAAAACTGAGAAATAGATGAGATGAAAAATAAAATTTTATTGAAAAACAGTATCACCAAATTACAACATTTGTCAGAATATGAGATAACCTCTAGGCTAAATTCACATGAGCAATATATTTTTTCAGTCAATTAAGGTACAGGAAAAAATCAATTACATTATTCAGATCTTCTCCCTATAAAGCTAAATTTGCCTTTTAAATTTAAAGGTACCAATTAAATACAAACCACATCTCCTGATCTATACAGATCAATACAGTACCCCTAATTTACCAAATTGTGAATAATCTGACTTTCTGTGGGTAACTTAAGCCTGTAATGTCATTTCAAAATTCAAAATGCCAAAATTAAGTGCACAAGCGGTGAGAGAGCTACAGAAAAAAATGTTTGTTTAAAAACAAAAATTAAGGAAAAAGCTCAAAGCACCTGACCCAATTAATCTACACTGTAATTTATGAGTAGTACCAGAGACAAATTCTGCAAATATTATGAGGAAATAAGAGTCACATTTAGGTTAGCTCAGTGGACAAAACGAAGAGTAACAAAACAAAATGTTTGTAACTAAATAATTAGCTATAAGGTAGCTTGAACAGATAGGTACCAATATTCTTCCCTACTGGTCCAAATTTTAGTCAAGCCTTAAAGAAGGCAGCTGCTTTTAATGACGTTCAGTCAGGGCTGTAACCAGTTGAACCAAGGTAGTGTCAGAACAATCAAACATTTCTTTCATAGTTATTTATTTTTGTAACACATAGCCTATAATTGCAACATCCTGAAGTAAACGGTGAAAATATTCAAGATGGTTCATTGCTTTCTACCCTGTATCAAGCTTGAAAGTGCATTGTTTACAAGAAGAAAGTTGGAAATTATACAGTGCTCTGCAAGGATATTAGTATTGTTTATTTTGTTTATAGACGAGAGGGCGAGGTGACGCACATAAAAATCCAAAACACTGGAGATTTTTACGATTTGTATGGAGGAGAGAAGTTTGCTACGTTGTCTGAATTGATCCAGTATTACACAGAAAACCCTGGACAATTGAGAGAAAAGAATGGTCAAGTTATTGAAATGAAATACCCTTTAAACTCCACAGATCCCACAACAGAAAGGTTAGATCGAACATTTTGTTTGTTGCTTCAGATATATGTTAGGATAATAAAATGATAGATTACAGTATGTACTAAGAGAAGAAGCCACATCAGCCCTAGCTGGTTTTCATGCAGAACCTCTTAACCAGGTTGGAGTGGAATTTAGAAATGTTGGTTTTTCAGGAGGGAGGAAAACTGGAGAACCCAGAGTAAAACCCTAAAGCATAAGACAGGAACCAACATCAAATTCAACCCACATATGGCACCAAGCCAAAAACATACCTGGATCACGTTGGTGGGAGGCGAGGCGAGTACTCGTGCCAGTACTCTCACCACTACACTATCCCTACTACCCTGATGTGCATTACACTCATACAGTACCGCTCAAATGTAAGTTACCACCATCTTACGGGGCGCGTCTCATTTCTCTCAAGATGAGTCTCGTTTCTCTCAAGGCGAGTCTCATTCCTCTCAAGATGTGTCTTGTTTCATTTGAGTTTTTTCTTGTTTCTGGCGGGTCTTTTCTCATTTCTCGTGAGTGTACTGTAAGTACTAATGGTTTGCACTGCAGTAACACAATGCCAGTTTTCGAATACAATGATATACCGGTAAGTGTTGAGTATTACAAACTTGCATTTGTGAATGCTTCAAAGGTTGATTTACACATGTGGTGAGATTAAGACACGATCATCCTTCAATTTGATTAAAGTTAAAATTGTAAAGCCAGTACCATTGTAGAATTGTACATATGTTTTCATGTTTATCAGCTAGAACTTTTTGAAATGAAGATACGCATCGAATTGCAAGTTCAGAGACAGGAATGGCTTAGTTAAAAAGCAAAATATGTATTGTGGCACCTTAAATTTACATAACATTCAAAACAAACAACTTGATGTACGAAAGTTATGCTTTTGTCACAGCTGCTATCTTTTTTGTTAGGTATTGCTCTGCAGAAATCAAGATTTTTGTTTCTTCCACTTTTGCCACACAAAAACCGACTAACAAGATGCCAAAACAAAACATTTTTCTCATTCCCAAAGTTATTTTCAATCTTCCATATATTAGCCTATCGGGGACTTCAGGAGATCCACACCCATATATTTCACATTCCATGCTTTGTTTCTATCTTGTCATAAATGTAACATCGTGATCATGAACTCAGTACTATTCATAACCAACCGATAAAAGTTACAATTGTTATAAACCAGATGAAAATCACTTCTAACCAAGCAATAAAATAGACAACTTCAGTGGGAACCTATCGCTTTTACTCACTTAGCACTTTTTGCCTCTTTGTTGAATGCAACTCCCACCAAATATCTATGCATGGAAGGGGTGACTGAACTTGTTCAATGATCAGCATTTTTGTTGACATGCTGTAAGTACGGATAATAGTCCACCAAACAAAATGCCAACAAGTTGTTTTGATCCTGAATGAAATTTGAGTCACTTACTCAACATGTTGCTTAGCACTTGATCAAAATCTACTCACCTTGAAAGTTAATCGGTGCTAAAATCTACCAAATGATTTCTTTTTCACAAGCAGATCGTATTTTTGAGCTGAAATGTATTAAACACTCGCTATTTCTCTGTTCTGTTTTCTTCCCTCCATAAACACAAGGGTGTTTCCTTCTCGAATTCACATTCCGTGGCGACGCAAATTATGGAACGGGATGTAAACATGTCATTACAAATGTTTGATATGTTTGTTTGACGCAAATAGAGTGAGCGATCAATACATACAGTACCGGACAGAAGTAACTTAACAGTGAACGCGTTACTGGAACGCAAATGGAACGCGAAATGGAACGCTGCGGGAACGCCAAAATTTCTGTGGAACTGGAGCGCGTTCTGAACAAGAACGTGTTCTCTTGAGAACGCGATAACGCGTTCCATTGAGAACTTATGGTTCGCGCCTGCAGAGACTGTTACAGCATTCTAAAAAAATTCTTTGTTGAAGTTCTACCGAAGAAAGTTCTTCGTTTTTCTTCATTTCTTCATCAATTACATGTACATCAAATTGTCGAATAACAAGTTTCGGATTTCATCCTTTGCGTAATCTAATCATGGCACGTTGTGACGGGTAACCCGAAAACACTGACCCCCGGTCCACGGACCCCCACTACGGACCGGGTCCGTGGACTACCTACGGACCGGTCCATGGACTACCCCTACGGACCCCTCTACGGACCACCCGCCAAATAAAATTTAAAAAAAAACAACAGAAGTAAAGATTTCAGTCTTACTGCTTGTCCAATAGATCACTCGTGTCAGCGAAATTTCGCGCGTTATGCTGGTCTACGCTGGATAAATGTGACAGGCCTCAGGCCTGGGTTCGGTCTCGGGCGCAAGTTATGTCATTGCAGATCATTACATCTTTGCTATTTTCGTTGCTGTGGCTTTGCATGAAAGACCGGCAAAGCTAAGAAATTTGTGACTTTTTTGTTTACATTTGAAATTGTGAAGCCTGGGACGAGTTCAAGAACCAGCGGGAGAATAGGCCGAACAAAATGGCGAAGGAAATGGACTCAAAGCAGCACAAATTTCGAGGCTTCCCGGAGATTTCCCGGTCTTTCATATATATACTTATAGCCACAGGAAAGAAAAAATGGCAATGTCGAATGTCAATGATATAACTTGCGCCCGAGACTGAACTCAGGTCTGTTACATTTTCCCAGCGTAATGCTCGAAATTTTGACACAAGTGATCTATAGCCGTGGACAAGCAGTAAGTGAAATCTTTATTTCTGTTTTTTTTTTTTAAATTTTATTTTGGGGGTGGTCCGTAGAGGGGTCCGTAGGGGTAGTCCGTGGACCGGTCCGTAGGAAGTCCACGGACCCGGTCCGTAGTGGGGGTCCGTGGACCGGGAGTCAGTGTTTTCGGGTCACCCGTTAAGGAACCAAGCTCGGAAACACTGCTCCGCCTGGCTGAACTAGTTTTAACACTAAATTGTTTTTCATTCGCTACCAGTTATTATAAACAAATCAATGGTGTGGCCATGGGCACCAAAATGGGACCCAGCTACGCCAATCTTTTCGTAGGCTACATTGAACACGAATTTTTTAATCAATACAACGGCCCTAAACCTGAGCTATACCGTCGCTACATTGACGATTGTGTCGGCGCCACTTCCTCTACCAGAGAGGAACTCAATCAATTTATAACTGCTGTTAATTCGTTTCATCCGGCTCTTAAGTATACCTGGGAAATTTCCAATACTTCTTTGGCATTTCTAGATATCAAAGTTTCTGTCGAAGGCAACGGTTTATGCACCAGTGAGCACTACAAACCCACAGATTCTCATAGCTGTTTGTTGTATTCATCTTCACATCCATCACACGTCAAGAATTCTATTCCTTATTCTCAGTTTCTTAGACTTCGTCGCCTTTGTAGTGAGGACTCTGATTTTTCCTTTAAATCAGAGGAAATGTGCAATTTTTTCGACAAACGTGGATATCCTGCCTCTGTTGTTCAAGCAGGCCATCATCGTGCCCAACAAATTGATCGGCAGTCAGCACTACAAACGTCTCAGAAGGAGAATAATAATAGAATTCCATTCACCCTCACATTTCACCCTCACAATCACGCAGTAAAATCCATCATTCTCAAAAACTTTAAATTACTTCAAAATGATCCCGATACTGGTAGAATCTTTTCGCAACCGCCATTAATTTCATTCAAACGCGACAAAAACATAGGTAACTTTTTAGTTAGAAGTGCATTCAAAACGACTGAACAACCTGGAACTTTTAAATGCGCACGCGCGCGATGTAAAACATGTCCTTTCATTTACAACGTTGAGAAATTGTCGGGACCCAAGCGATCCATTAAGATCACAGATCAATTTACCTGTACCTCAGCCAATGTCATCTACTGTATAACTTGCACTCTTTGCAAAAAGTTATATATCGGCGAAACAGGTAGACGACTAGGCGACCGTTTCCGAGAACACCTTCGCGACGTAGAGAAAGACGATAAAGACGCTTCTAAACCGTTTGCTAGACACTTTAATATGCCGAATCATTCTAAGCAACATATGGCAGTCTGCGGCCTCTCCCTACATCAAGGAGGCACAGAAAGCCGTAAAACTCTTGAACAAAGATTTATCTTTCAAATCGGCACTCTTAATCCTCACGGTATCAACGAACGCTTTTCATTCAACTAATTCATTCTGTTGTTTTTCACGTTGCCAGGCACCAACCAATAGCGTAGCTCCACATTTCTGTATATAAACCACACACAACCCACAATTCCTTGATTCGCTCCGACGAAGGGCTAACGCTCGAAACGTCAGCTTCCGAATCTCTTTACGGTGGACAATTCACATTATCAACCCAGTTGATAAAACCAAATTATCTTATCAAATAGGTCTTTCTAATAGACCTTTTTACCGATACGGCGGCCATCTTGAATTCCGAGGAAATTATGGGATGCCCAGGGAGCTGATGAGAAATAATTAAAAAGAATACTGTGGCGTGATAACTTTTAACAATAATTTTTCGATAACCATAGGAACAACTGCCAAATATCGTGACGGAAAGATGTAACGCTTGTAATATTTGTTATGGAATATGAGAGACAAGCAGTAAAAATTTATCCTGAAAGCTGTGTATACGATAAATTTTCCAGCGATTGCCCCCTCGGCAGCCCATAATTTCTCAGTCAAAACAATAGAATTCAAGATGGCCGCCGTATCGGTAAAAAGGTCTATTGAGCAATTAATTGTCCAAAACACGAGTTGGGTGTATTGACGTGTCCCTATACGCACTGTCCAACTAGTTCCCACAAGTAAGGTGTTTTGCCATGTGTACCCATAAGTAGTCTCAACATGCAATCCCCACAA
>OZ026598.1:18368900-18381400 GCA_964020085.1 Micromussa lordhowensis
ATGGCAAATTATAGGTGTCAAACTCAAGTTCTCAACGAAGCAACACACAGATAACAGTAGAAATCGTGCAGACCTGTGACCTCTTAAAATTTGCCGTAGCACGATCGAGCGGCTCTAGTTTTCTCCTTGTAACACAATACGAAATGCCCTTCATAAACAAGAGTGAAGCGACAAAAAGCTCGAAAGACAGAAAAATAAACAGCAAATGTACAAATGTCACGAACCTTAGGAGTCGTGTTTGGCCTGTCTATTTTATTCACCATCATAACAAACTCCCTTGGACCTATTCTTGTGTACTTTTGTGCCTTTCCAGCCACTTCTGCTGACAAACGTTGAACTGTTAATTGATCGCCCCGTCGATGGTTCTTAGCTGGATCTTCCTTTGTAGTCTTTGTACGCTTTGCTTTTATTTTCTCGTTAAGTTTTTTCCACGCAGCATCGGCCATGATTTATGCTCGAGCATTTGACAGTAATTTACGCAATGCATGCTGGTAGTGGCAGCTCTCGGCTGGATCGAAAATTTTCATTTTGTTTTACTTTGGTTTGGTTTTGGTTTCATTTCATTTATATTTGGATTTGAACTGGTTTTACTTTCTTTTTTATTTCATTTAAATTAAAATAAAAATAATTAAATTTGAAAAATAAAACAAAAAACAAATCAAAAGAAAAAATAATAACAAATAAAACAATTCTTCCTTCAAAATATGGATTTTTCGATTGGCAGTTCTCGGCCACCATACAGGTTGCTACTTAAATGAGAGGCCTTTTCTTAAAATCTTGTGAAACCTTCAGTGATCACCACCAGCTGATGTAAACAAAACAGACAGCCAAACTCATTAAAGCATGTTGGTACCCCCCCCCCCTTCTCTCTCCCTCTCTCTCTCCCTCTCTCTCTCCCTCTCCTCTCTCTACACCCATTCATAGTTATAGTAGATCTTGCTAAATGTTGGACTGAAAAGGTATTGGTGTGTGTTAAGAGTTTGGTCCTGTGCCACATAAACATTTTGTTTACAAATGCATCCTGAAGAGTTATACATGTACATGTTCCCTTGTTGTAACATTTAAAATTGAATGATATTAGACATGGTGTTCATTTAGATTGGAAGACAAGATCACACATGTTATGATACGTCACCACACTGACGGCAAGTATGATGTGGGTGGCGGAGAAAAATTTGACGACTTGACAGATCTTGTGGAGCATTACAAGAAAAATCCAATGGTGGAGAAATCTGGAACTGTTGTGCAACTCAAAACAGTAAGTACATGAACACTTAAAAATAAAAACCCTGTCTCTTGTTGCATTTATATTGCTCTCCCTAGAGAAAGACGTGTTTTAGACCTGAGCCAAAAGGACTCTTTGCCTTACAGTAGCACTACAGAAATCCATGCATTGTTGTTTCTCACACAGTGTGTAAACATCAACCACAGATGTAGTACAATTTTTTTGAGTTATAGTTCTGCATCATTGTGCATTTTGTGAAGTTTTCTTCTCAAATTTCAGACAGGTTGTCCAAGATAAAGAATTGGATGTGTAAATATTTTTTTTTTATTTTTGAAGACCATTGCATCAACCTTAATTTAATATATTTTGCAATATTCAAAGTCATTGTGTTTTTTCAGCCATTTAATGCTACAAGAATCAATGCTGCAGCAATTGAGGACCGTGTGAAAGTGCTTCAAAAAGAAAACAAAAGTGTGTCTGGAAAGGCTGGGTTTTACGAAGAGTTTGAGGTGAGCATGGCAAACTACAGAAGGAGCATTTTTTTGCCTGTCACAGTTTTATGTTTGTTTACTGTTTCTGATCATCTTGCTTTTCTTTTCTTTTGATTTCATTCTTTTCTTTTCACACAGGTTCTTCAGAAGCAAGAAAGTAAACATCTTTACAGTAGGAAGGAAGGAGAGAGACCTGAAAACAAAGCCAAAAACAGATACAAGAATATCCTACCATGTAAGCTTACTATCTATTGACCAGTATATGAAAAACTTCTTCTTGTAACAGAAATATTCACTGAGCGGGAGGGCCATTATTGACCAAGTGTGAGGTCAAGATGGCTGGATATTGGCCAAGTTCTTTTTTTGCGTGTTTATGAACTATGACTCCATCTCCCATAAACACGCCAAAAAAAAGAACTCGGCCAATATCAAGCCATCTTGACCGAACAAGCTTGGTCAATAAACAATCTATTGTATGGCTTTCGGGGAAATATTTCTTGCGGGACAAGGCAGGTAGTCCCGAGTGGGCAAGATACATGTAGAAAGATAGAAAAAGACTGGAGCCAAGAGTGTTGTCAGAACAACAGCATAATGGTGTAATCCTGTTTGGTTTGTGATGTACATTTCTGGTGCCAAGTTTGATTTAGTTATACTTTTTTATTATCTATACCTTACACTGTATTTATCCATACAGTTGATCACAGTCGAGTCTGTCTACAAGATATGGACCCAACAGTCACAGGATCGGACTATATCAATGCAAACTTTGTTGGGGTAGGTTGACATTGTAAAACCACATCCAAATGTCACTTCAATTGGCGTGATAAAAGCTACAAATAACAACTCAGATCTAGTCATTTTTTACACACATGATCTGCTCACTCAGTATAGCAAAGGCTCTACTTTGGACCTACATACACAAGTGTGTACATAGATGTTGAGGTTGTCTACATGTCACCCAAATCAAAGATCAAATAATTTTCCTGATCGAGTTTCATTTCCTACTAGTCTAAGAGTGAACCACAAGTGGAATTTATAACGTTCATGCTCATTCTTAAACAATGCTTATTAATTAAACACTTCAAATTTTCACATTTCCATGTATCACTTGTCAAGCACTTTTATCATGAGCAGTGATTCAACAAAGTTTGTTTGCTTTATTCTTGGATTTAGTAAAAATCCACTGGCATTGTATCTCGAATGCTGTTCACTGAATGGCTATGCTATTAACTATCTCTGCTATTGTAGATAGTGAGTAGCATTATAAGCAGTGTGTGCTTGTTATCAAAGTGATGGTCAGTTCTTTGGGTTTTTGAAGTATCTGTGAAGAGGATTTAGATTAAGTTTTGAACGCAAGCCTAATTTTGGCCTGTGGCCTTCTGTGATTGGAAATGCTTCCAGCTTAGAATAATACATGTAACAATAAAATTATGTACTTTTAATTAACTTTTACGCTTTGAGGATATTTAGCACGAAATTTGAACGCTGCCATCACACAACATATCAACAAATTGTTATTTACTCAGGGGACCTCTTCACTGGCCTGGACTTTGACACCATGCATATGTAAAACCTCGGCTGTTGATGAAAAATGTTGATTTTAGCAATAGACAGAGGTTGAAAGTCAGCTAGCTAGTGAAATCATTTAAGGTATATAAATTGTAGTAAAGTGACGGCATCCAACGCACATAGTATTCCCTTGAATTAAATGCGGTAACAAGGTTCTTTCCTGTTTACAGGTTCTTCACAGCTGATTAGAAATTAACAAATTCTAAAAGGTTTATGTTCCAGGATTGCCTAGTGATTAGTTAACATAATTACTTTCCATAGCCCAGTGACTCAGATGAATCGGCAAAGCGGTATATTGCTGCTCAAGGCTGCCTGCCAAGCACTGTGGAAGACTTCTGGAGAATGACTTTTCAACAGAACAGCCGAATCATTGTCATGACAACAAAAGTAGTTGAAAGAGGAAGGGTGAGACATCCTAAAAGCTTGTTTAATCAAACTTGGGCTTGTTTTCCATAGCATGAAGCAACTAGGAGTTAGCATGTATCTTGGGTACAAAAACCATCCCTTGCCAGGAGGGGGTTAGTGACCATATATACCCATGCGTAACACTGAAAATCCAGGAAAAAAATTTATAGTTTATTTTTTTTGTCAAAAAGCGTTGAACATTGTCAAACATTGAATCGGCTGGTTTGACAGACTGTAGTCACTTCTATTAAGGTAAAGGTAAGGTAAAGTCTGCATACTAGCCAAGTGGCCCATCAGGCCAGATCTTATCCCGGCTTCTGTAGTATGAAGCGTCTAGGAGTATTTCTATCTCACGCCCCCCCCCCCCCCCCCCCGTCATGGATCGTGGATGGGATGCTAGTCCATTGCAGTGTTACCCCCAGCATTAAGTTTGCCGGTACCCATTTCTACATCTGGGTGGAGAGAGGCACTGTGTGAGTAAAGTGTCTTGCCCAAGAAAGCAACTCAGTGTCCCCTCTCCCTTGGAAAACTCAGAAATGGCATTTCCAAGCCCCTAAAGAAGGAATTTCCTTGGGACCTATGCCTATATCTCTCTATGTCATGAATTAATCGGCTCCTCTTGACCAATCTCCCCTTTTGGTGCAGAAACTATATTGCCCTTGGCTATAGATATTATGATAGTGACTAAGCTATATGCGCTGAAATCAAAGCCTAGGCTTGGCTTTGATTAAGTACTTCCTATCTTTACAGAATAAGTGCACTCAGTATTGGCCTGACCCAGAAACCAACAAAGTGAGTGGTCCATTCCAAATAAAACACATGAAGGAGACGGAGTTTACAGACTACATACTTAGGGAGTTTGAAGTGACGTCAGAAAGCAATGTGAGCATTTTATCTTGTCTCAACATTGTTCCTTGTTTACATTGTATAGTGTTGATCTTTACAGTTGTGATGAAGACTAAGCAGTCAGTTAAAGAAAACCAAAGAAGCCAAAGAAATAATGCTGATTTAGTGCAGTCTGATGTACTCTTCCTGCTTTAAAGATGATTTTCAGTCCATACTGCGCACTCTCATGAGTTTGTTTGCATTTTTTTTGTTTTGTTACATGTAAGACATCACAAAATGTAAACATTTTGTAGCTGCTTACATGAAGTAAATTCGAAGTTTTACAACAACCGCCATTATGGATGCAAAGTGGTCGAAGCTTTATGCTTCATTCTTTCTCATATCAATTGATGAAACAACTTCACAGCTGTAAAAATCAATGAAACCGTCATTGGAAAAAAGAATTTGAAAGGCCTCAAAGATATGGTATGTGGTTTGTGACAAATAACATCAATTTGCATTCCATTGAGTGGGAACTTATAATGTTTATAAACATTAGGGTGCTGAGACTACGCAGTACCGACTGGAAATCATCTTAAAGTGTAAATGATCATGATATGGAAACCGAAAAAAATGGATATCATTGTTTTTTCACCGCATTTTAGCCATCTGCTGAAACGGTGAAATTTCACTTCTAGTTGGGTCAGAAACTGCAGGGGGGGGGGGGGGAGGGGGTTAGGACCTGGGACTAGTTAGGCTGTGACGTCAAAACAAGAACTTAGGTCTTCATATCTTTTGAACCAAACAAATAGATGAAACCAAAAATATGTGAAATATAGATCTAGGAATTAGGCAATCAAGTGTAGTTCCAATATGGTTCAAAATTGTAAGCATTTATGAAAGATAAAAGCCAACAGAGGTGGCAGTTCTTTAGTCTAATTCTTCACTTAAAACCAAAAATGAAAATGCTGTTGACATTTGGAGTGAAGCTAAGATTAGACTGAAGTAAATGTGACTCAACAAAACCAGAAATACTGTGACTGTTTGTTTCAATATTGTCAGTTGACATTAATTTTTGCACCATGATCGTAAAAAGAAACAGCATGTGTTTTATAAAACACTTTGCAGTGAAAATTTGACAGTTTGCATAGCGGTTTGCTGAGAGCTCCAGTCCTGAGGTTGAAATCTTAAAATCCACAATGAACAGACCAGAGTTGGAGACTCCCCGATTAAAAGGATAGGGGTGCTTGTTGTATATGTACCTTTTAGGGGTTCAAATAGCGGTCTTGGTACCTCTTAAGGTGCTGCTCCTTAAAAGAATCACAGCTGGAGCTTTTATGGTACCTTTAGGGACAGGTATTGAGCTGAAAAAAAGATACGACAGGAGATAATGCATTTTTTAAAGACTTTTGGTACCTCTTAAGGGTAAAGCAATATCAAGCCATGCTCACAAGACAGGATCTTGGTACCTCTTAGGAGTTCTTTTCAAAACATCTGTCAAGCACCCCCATCCTTTTTATAGGACAAATAAAAGGTTGATTGATCAACCAGTCAGATCCCTAAATAAGTAAGACATTGTATTTGGAGTGGTCATAATTTCAGATACTACCGGTAAATGCAATCAGGGTTTATAGGTCTCTACAGAACAAGTCAATGATACTTGACTGTTGTTATATTTTTTTGGCAGCCAATACCTCGCACAATATATCAGTTTCATTACACTGGATGGCCTGATCATGGTGTTCCTAAGGATCCAAGTCCTGTCTTACATATCCTTCATGAAGTCAATACAAGACAACAATCAATTCCCATGGCAGGTCCAATTATAGTGCACTGCAGGTATTATAAAGTTAATAACATACACTTAACAAATAAAGAAGCCTAAGCCGTGTATTACACTGTGATAAAACACGACGGGCATTTGAGAACACGAGGGAAATGTAGAAAACACGAGCCGCAGGCGAGTGTTTTCTACATTTATCGAGTGTTCTCAAATGATCGGAGTGTTTTATCACAGTGTAATACACAGCTTAGGCTTCTTTATTTGCTTTAAAATATAGATTTTACGCGCGCAAAACAATAAAACACGCATTTTCTATGTTTTATACTCTGATAAAACATAGGTTTTTGACCAATCAGAGCGCGCGCAGGGTCCTATCTATATTTTAATTACCTATACCTTTAGCTAAAGCTATGACTATGTCTATGTTTATACCTTAGTAAGCCTATGTTATTGTATGTCTATGCCTATGCAGGGCTGTCAATAAGTTTCCAAGGAGACCTACCAAATTTGAAAGTAAGCATCTCAGGGGAGTCTGGAGCCATACCCCCTTCCCCCTCTCCCCCCCCCCCCCCCCACACACACACACACACACACAATAAAATTGTGAAAATGAGATGCTTGGAGATCCTATTTTCATCATTTTCCAGTCAGTATGTGGACTTGTAGAACAATATACCGGTACAATGTTTTATGTTTAACAACCGTTACCATTCTGTGACTCAAAACCTCAGCAGTCTCAATCAGAAAATCTTTCCTATTTGTAATTAAGAAATGGTAAGCGTGCAGCGTGCAACTATCGAGTTATGGATGCACACAGGAGGTTGCTAAGAAAGAAGCATAAGAGTTGTACGAGGCGCTCGCCACGTGCGAGTCTAGCTTCTTATCAAGTACTTAGCAAACCTCCCACGTGCGTCCATAACTTGATAGTTGCACTGCTACATGCTTACCATTTTTTTTGTAACGTTGAGACTTTTAACATCTTTCCTATGGATCCTGCTTACATGAAGTCAAAAGCACAACAAACCGTGTGAAAATGTTCATTCTAAACTCTCGAAAGTGATTTAAATCTGGATCAGTTTCCAAGGAATTGAAGACAAGCTGCACATTTTCAGTAGTGCATGGGTGAAGCCTTTAGTGATAGAGTGGGCTCTGTTCTTCACAGCTTCTTCAGAAAAAGAAGAGAACAACATGGAATGTTTAGTATGAGAAAATGTACCAAGCTCATCCTGTATATGCACTTCTTGATAGTTTTTCTCTGAGTATCCTAATGGGTACTCAACTGGATAAACGATGACTTTCATGTACACATTGTCTATTCTTTTCTTGGTTCTAGTGCTGGCATAGGAAGAACTGGTACATTTATTGTAATAGACAATCTGGTGAAAATGATCAAAGAGCAAGGTAATGTACTGTTTGTTATCAAATGTGTTGCAAATGTAATACAAATTAATGTACTGGTTAGGGATGCAAACTGGTTTGCAAGAGGCCCAGACTATTGTCCACTTTGAATTCTGTAATTTCTTCCCACCAAGATTTTACCCAATAACAATGTAATACTTAATGTAGCTGTAGGTTGCTTTTATTGGAATGATCTGCTGCCATAGTTGATTGTCCGATTGGATTTTGTTTTAGAAGCTACTTGTTTCCCAAACATATTAAAAATAACCATTGTAATAATTTCATCTCTCACTCACTCATTCTTTTTGCTCATGTGAGAGGAGCATAAGGCTGCTACCCTGCACGCAGTTGGTTTATCCTACGCTGTGAACGAGAGGGAGACCCCCACTTCATTGATATCATTCGCAGTGGATCTACGTGTATACACAGTGGGCTCACCCTAAACGCAGCAGTAATGTTGGTTGGTACATGTGTGCGAACTTAAACCAGTTAATTTATTTGTCCCTGGCATTGGATGGTGGCCAACTCAAAGGAATGAACAGTTGGCTTGCAGTGGTTTCTCTCTCATTCATAGTGTAGTGACGGCATAGGAGAAACCAACTGCTAGCGGGGTATAAGGCTGCAGGTCTTTTCATAGAAGCATGTTGTAAAGCCACACAGAGTTCCAGAATTTAGAGTAACTATGAGTAGAAACACCTAGTCACTTTTCATGCTACAGTAACTAGGATAAGCTTTGGCAATATGGGACACTTTTGTCCAGCACAGAATGTTACATTTTTTTCAGTTCTGTAGGTAGATATGTTTCACCATGGCAACAATGTAGACAATTTCAAACCAAGATACCAATGCAAGGATCAGAGTACCCTCAGAAATTTGCTTGAATAGTAATAAAATATACATGTACTGCAGCTTAAACAGTGTGATTTGTAGAGGCATGGTCAACTCCTTGGTCTGTAAACAGGAACCCCTTTACAATTGGCATTTACAATGTACATGGTTTTGAGTTGATGGGAAACTAAGTGTTTGTTTAACCACTACAGGTCTTGATTGTGAAATTGATATTTCTAAGAGCATCCAGAATGTCAGAGCACAGAGATCTGGTATGGTACAGACTGAGGTAATGTAGGTTTCCCAAATGTTGACGCTTGTGGTTCTTCAAACAAGATATGAATAAAAGTTAAACAGTTGTAAAGACATATTGGCCTTGAATCATGCCCACCTGTTTAGAAGGACGAGGGCAATGTTAAGGGTTGATTCTTCAAAAGACGCCCATTTTATTGGGGAGGGATTGAACTTACATGTACTTTCTCTAGTTCTCAAATGGTTCTGTTGCACTTCTTTTACCCTAAGTTCTTTACTCTCTACACTGTATTCCTAACAGTTCATAGGACAAGTATGAACGTGTAGTATGGTGTGGTTTATATGCCTTCATTAGGTAGGATAGCTTCTTCTAAAAACTATATCCAGTTCAAGACTAGAGTGCAGAAACCATACCCTATTTGAGACCAGAATCAATACCCTATTTCAGACCAAAACATCTAAAAAACATTCTCTTTGGGGCCACACATACCTATGCTGGCTTTAGGTCCAAGTCACTTTGCTTGTAGAAGGTGGCTAGTCTAGGTTTCAGCTCATAATGCTTCAAGCTGTTATCTTTCAGGGCGTGTTGCTGCTTTGCGGTTCATAGTGCCTAGAATTGTCTCGCAATGGGAAGACATCTGTCACGCCAACCACCGAGCAATGTTCCCCTATTTACACCAAAATGTGTCTGGTGTCCTTTATTTTTGTTATTAAGTTAACTGGAACTCAAACATTTATTATTAATAATTGTAGCTGCTCTTGATTTTTCAGGGCCAGTATGAATTTATTTACCGTGCTATTCAGCATTACATCAGCACAGAGACTGCAAGATTAAGTAGTGACAATGTAAGGATATCTGGAATGTGCCTCTCTTCTTATTTATTAACAAGATCATTTCATTTGTGTATTTGTTGTTTCATTTGTTCACTGTCACTGTTACTGTTACCTATTCACAAACTACTTGGCTTACTGATTGACTCACTGACTGGCTCACAGATCTGACTGATTGATCAGTTGGTCGGCCAGTCGGTCGGTCGGCTGGCCAGCCGGCCGGCCGGCCGGTCAGTCAGTCAGTCGGTCGGCCGTTGGCCGGTCAGTCATATTTTTAAATATGCAATATCCTTGTATTCCTTTCAGCCAAATCTAGCAGTGTACGGGAATCTGGCTAATGTGCGGAAAGGAGGGGAGACCGAAGCTCCCCCACCACTTCCTTCATACAGAGTGGACAAACCTGCTGCAAAGTCAGTCATCAAAGTTCTTACTGATATACTATCTTATCTTACTTGACTTACCACCAAACAAATAACACTTAATTGTGCATTAAAGGAGCTACATCACGCTGTGCACATCTTGAATAGTTTAGCTTAAATTTTTCAAGTTCGTTATTTGTGATCCATGTCAATCTTCTCCATCCTCAACCCTCCTTGCTCCTTTCTGGTTTATTATTATCTCTTTGGTGTTTTTCCAACTTAGTAAACTACCATTTTCAGGTTTGCTTCAATTTAAAGATAATTTTGTATGTGGCAAAAATAACTTGGAAATGCTGTGACTGAGCTCCTTGAAACAAACTCTCACAGCTGTAACTATCAACCAGAAATGAGTTTGGTTTGGTTGGTCTCTAAAACGATTTATCTTGGCCATGCTTAAACGAGGTTTAGTTTTTCAAGATTAAATGTTAGCCAAACAACATTCTAACTTTAAGAGTATTTTCGTGATTGCATTTCCCAATCTTGACCGTCCGCTTTAAGTGTTTGTCTGTATAATTCAACATCACAAGAGTTAACTTAATATCAAAGCACAGTGCTATGTAGTCAAACGACTTCGAACCCTATTCTTAGTGATCAAGCCTTGTATTGTATAAGCCTGCTAGTACTTTGAAAAGCAGTAGACCAGTTTTGGTGATATAAAAATGTCCATCTCTGTCTATTTCCTCCAATTCCTAACTTGTACATTGTCCTCATTCTTGTTTGTGTGTTTGCATTGTTTAAGGAAACAACAAGGTTTTTTCTATTATTACTGATTACTGTGAATCATTTTTTTCAGACTTCCAGCCTCTCCTAAACTTCCACCTCGAGTAAGTAATGTCTATAAGTAAAAACAGTTGTGTAATGTTATAACTTCAGTTAAATTTATGCAGTTTACATTAGTCATAGTCATCGTCTGTCCGAGAGGTAAGGGTTTAATGGGGTTAACCCCATGAAAAGCACCAGCCCATGAGACAAGGCCAGACCACAACACCTGGAACTGCGTGCCCTACTCTTTTCGATAAGTGTGTGGGTTCTTTAATGTCCCCTACTAACCATGTAACACTGAAGATGCAGGAGACGGGGCCTGCGGTTTATAGTCCTTATCCGAAAAGACTTAACTTACATTCTCATGTGCACAGTCAGTCAAGAACAGTATTTTCCTGTTGTGGGTTGACTGTCTTTGTTACTGATCTGAAATTATTTTCTCCTCAGAATGGCAACGGAGCCCCTCCTCCACTTGCTCCAAGGAACATGGCAAATATTTAATAAATTGCATTTTGAATGTCAACTCATTTTATACAAGAAGACAATTATTATAGTGTTAATTTATACCTACTTGCATGGACTTGAAGTTACTCTGTCATATCAGTTATAAGGTGTGTCATACAGTGCTTTTTGTTGCCATCAGAGCAGCATTGCGTGACAACTAAAATAACAGTAGTGTAAGCGAGAAAATCAGTGTTTGTACGTTCTGAAAACTCTCTAGTTTTCTAGGCCTGAAAGAGTGTGGGAAAATGACGTTATTGTCTGGAAAAGATATGCAATTTTGTCTGAATTGTTGCAAGTTTGTTGATGTCAATTGAAGTTTTTGTCAGCTGAGAAAAATCTTGTTCTTGTTCTGTTGTTCTTGTTTTATTCCAAGATGAACAAGTTTGGGATTGACATTGAAAGATTAACTTTTATTTTCATTCTTGTGGTGGTTCTTTCAATAATGTCTTTTGTCAATGTTGTAATTAAGTAGATTCGGGATTTTGATTACAAAGTTGTGACTTCTTATAATCTGCAGTAGCCAGCCAGGTCTTTGAAGCTGTATTATAAGACATATAAAAAATAGTTTCCGGTAATTTATTGTGATCAGTTATCCCTAGAGCCAGTTATAATCTCACTGGTGTGCTCTTATGGTGTGTATGTTCAATGCTTTAACACCTTTTTAAGTACTTGCTTTGCTTTTAAGACATCTTCAGGCTGTAACAGCTCCTGTACTCCAAACGTTATGGCTTTTTGATAAAGCCAGATGTTGGAGATACATGTACGCTGAGGCACAGCAGTTTGTTCCACTTATTAAATATTCAGTGACATTTTTAAACTTCCAACCATTATTCCTATGAAGGAAACTGGATTGTTTATTTTATATAGATGCTGATGGAATAATAAGATGAGATGTAGATAGACGGGTATTTTGTAACATGAATTGAATATGAACAATGATAATGTGTGGCTGGAATAAGAGTTCAAACTTTCCTCGAAGTAAGCATGAAGCTATCATCTGAAGCGCACAAAATGTATAATTTTTAATGTAGATCCTTAGTGAGGTAAACTGTTCAAAGCAAGTAAGCAGTCTTCCTTAATTTCTACTAGAGAATTTTTGTAGACAAGAGTGTTTATTAAAATGCTTGTTTTTCTTGTCAAGTAATTTCTCAATGAGAGACCATAGAGATTAGTAAATCAAAGTACCATCATACGGACATCGCATTTAA
>OZ026598.1:18386400-18408900 GCA_964020085.1 Micromussa lordhowensis
ATTTGGACCGGGGGGTCCAATTCTAGGGGGGTCCAAATCCGCTAGGACACCGGCCATAAGGCCCGCAACGACGGAGCCCCATACGAGCCCCATACTCATATAGGAAATAAAAGAAACCATGAATTTATTTTCTCATAGTTATCTTGGCTAGCGGTATTGCTTGTGGGCGCGAAAACATGACGGCGACAGCGACGATAGAGTCACGCAAGATGGTGGTCATACTCCATCTAATAGGTCAACAGAGACATGCAGCCTTGGTTTATAGCATCCTTTGATATTACACATCCATGTTAAAGTCAATTGACACCTGTCAAAATAAATTATCCGCTGACCAGTATCATATGATCATACTGTGGGCTCAAATATAGAGCTCATTGAGGTCCCTGTTTTTTTTAAGTTGGCTGCTGACCAAGTGCTGGTTTTCGATTGGATCACAGACTCGTGTCATGTTAACTTGTTGTAAAACAGGGCTAGGTTGTTTGGAAGCGGGTTAATGCTAACCCAAGGTTGAAAATTAACCAAAGAATAAATTTTTCTTGTATACAAATGTCGCTTATCCTGGGTTAGCTTAATCCGCTTTTGAACAACCCAGCCCAGGATCATGGCTTTTAGGCTTGGCTAAGTCGATATATTACAAATAAAGCAACTTACAGCAAGTTTGATTTGGTTAATAACCTCACCCAATATTCTGATAAGCTTACATCAGTTTCACTTATGACTAAGCAGTCAATTACTCATTTTGTTACATAAAATGGATGGTTTTTACAGTCAAGCATTTGCTAAAAGGCACCCTGTATATCACACTAGTTGTGCAAGTGCCCTCAGTCATTTTTTTAAGCAAACATGTTCAGACACCTTTTGCAAGGTCGATGTTTTGATTCAGCAGAACCCTTAAGTTGATATTTCCAGCTCAGTGTTACCCTCTTAGTTTAGTCTGTGGGCATGCTTTTTCCCAGAAGAGTTTGAAAACTTGAATTGTGTTAGACTTTATTACCTTGTGTTAGACTTTATTACCTTGTACTTGCATAACTTCAGACCTCAAGTCAGAGTTATATAGAGCAATATAGTTTGAAGTAAATTACTAACCCAATGGCTAATTTATTAACACAAAAAATAACAATAAAACTGACTTGATGAAGGTTTTGTGTCATCCATAACACTAAACAAGACTTCATGTGCCTTCCAGGGACTTTTTGATCAGTAATACATATCTGCCTAGCCAATCAGATGTAGTTTGCCATGTCGGCCTCTAGATTATGCTAAAAGAATTTATTATTATTTAAAATACCTTATTTTCAATATGTTGTTTGTTTGTTAGCACTTACTCCGCACACTGTGGAGGATCCTGATTCAGCAGCTACCAGACAGCTTGTAAACCCTGAGCGTGTCCATAGACATGAAGATCCTTACGACTTGGTTATGTTAGCTCAAGAAGTACAGAAAGCTGATCAGTTTGTCCGATGTGCTGCTAGTAATAAACTCATACTGATTGCAGAACAGATTCGTCACCTTCAAGAACAAGTAAGCTTTGCTTGAAAGCCATTGCTAACTCCCCAAAAAGTGGTTAAGATCTGATTAAGTACATCATCATTTTATCATGCAGATTTTTCTGATGGATGGGAATAAAGAAAAATATAAAAGTTTGGAATAGTCTGGAACAAATTTTTGTGTAATATATAGATTTATCCAAGCCTAAAAGCGAAGCTCCTGGGCTGGGTTGTTCAAATCCCAATTGAGCTAACCCAGGATAAGCGAAAATTTTGATCTGAGTTTTGTAACTTCGCGTTGAGTTTTTCAGTTTACGTTGTTTGGCCTTCTGTTTTGAGTTTGAATAATCTCAAGTTCCTCAAAATACACATCCTCTGAGACCCAGGGGCTGCTAGTCGAGACAATATAATACTTTTGGGCGAGCAATATTTTCAGGCGAAAGTTTACTTCAAGAGCGGAAGAGCCTCTTCAGGTGCAAATTGATCATAACATGGATGTCCAATATCAAAGGAGGATGCTATAAACCAGGGGCGCATGTCAACTTATTAGCTGGAGTATGGCGCCATCTTGAACGACTCTGTGGTCACCGTTGCCTTTACCGTCATCGTTGTTCGTACTCGCCCACAAGCAATACCGCTAGCCATGATAACCATAAGAAAATCAGTTCATGGGTTTCCTTTTCTTTCCTATACGAGTATGGGGCTCCTCTTGCACACCGAAGGGCTCTGCTATTATTGTAGGTCGTGATAGCTAGATACCAGTCAAATTAGGTGCAGTGGTGTTCTTACCGTCTGTCTTAATCCAGTTATATAATAAAGGATCCCAGCAAATTGCTGGGGCAACCTAAACAACGCCATCTGTCACCTGCAATGGGTTAACAGTAACAATCCATTTAAAGGTCGATAGTGATACTACTTTTAATCTCATGCTTCAAAAGCCAGAGTTCAGTACCTGCCTGGATAACGAACTAGATCTGAATACAGACTTTGCTTTTTAAGCCTCTGACAGATGGTATCAAAAAAAAAAATGGAAGGAGTTTTAACAGCTCTTAGTGAGAAGAAGGGCTGCTCAATGTCTACATAGGATATTTATCTAGTTATTACTGATTACCACTTTATATACGGCAACTTAGGGTTAGGCAGTCCATGTTGTGAGCGAGATGAGATTTTATATCTTCCACATGTACATGTATGTCTATCTGATTGACAATGTGATATTATGAGAAAAATGTTATGTTTATGATGTCACAAGCAGGGACAAAGTACAAGTCTCCCATGATCTCCTAAACAGTTAGTGGATGCTCTATCCACCAAAATACAGTTTAGATAGGAATTTGTCCATTTCACCGAGACATTCATTTAATCGAGATGAGCATTCTCGCTACAGAATGATGAGAACACGTAACAAGAACAACGTGGTACGAACGACTCGTACCAGGCCCCTATTGGTCAAATCATATCTAGTGTCCAGGTCCCTATCTTATTGTAGCGTTCTGCTCTACAGTGAGACTTGTGGTGTTCTAGGTCATTTAATTACTACAACAGGTTCATATGTAACACAAGTTTCTGCTTAGTTATTGGATCAGTCATGAATGTTGTGAGCATACTGTATGATGATAAGTAGAGAACGATTATAGCAAAGTATAGGCTTTGTAGTGAAATTAGAAAGATGTTCATGAGCTTGAGGTATGGGATTCAAAGGTATGGCCTTCCAAACACCATGCAGACAGGGCTACTCACTGGGCTACAATATGAATGTGCTATTTTTGCAGGGATTTTATTAAGAGGATAATTTTGCCCACTTGAATTGACTATCTAGAGGGAAGTTTTTCTTATGAAGAAGTTTCATTCAAAAAGTTTTGCTCACCTGTGAAAACCAGTTGCCCTCTTGCTGAAAATTGTAATGATACCCTCAGCTGATTAATGTTACTGAAACAAGGTGTTGATCTTAATTGTTAACAATATATTAACCTTTTTCTGGCAGTTTATTTCGTATCTTTTTGAACTTGAAAATGGTGTCATGACAGCTCCAAAACATCTACTTGCTTATTATTTATGCGAATTGAGTTTTCATCCAAAAGTTTTTTGTGGACTTGCAGTTTCATTCTGCCAAAGGCTAAGACATAATTTGTTGATTTTCAGGCCAGAAAAGTGTTAGAGGAGACCAAACGAGATGCTGAACTCCACCACGCTGCTTGCAACTTCAAGAAAAGACCGGGACAGATGTATTACTTGTACAAAAGACACAATGGAACAACTTACTTCTCAATGCTGTCACCAAAGGTAAAATGATAACATTGCTGGATGGCTTGTGATTGTACATGTATGTTGAAGTTAATTTTGATCTCAGTTCATTTATTACTTCAACTATATGTTGTTTGTTGTCTTCAAGGTAGTTGACTTTCTTTTCGATTTATCCCTAGTCAATAGTTATAGTTAAATGAAAAAAATGACTTTGGATAAATTGGAAAAATATATAATCATGGTGTAAGATCACATGTCCTTCCACATTTCTGTAGTTATAAATTTCATTTTGGTCCGACATTAATTAGCATTTTATATAATTTGCATAATTATGTACAAATAAACTTTTGACTTAATCTGCTTCCATGCCTGACGTAAAGACTGCCTAGTGCTCAATGTGTTATTGCACGATTTTCAAAGTGCATGTTTGTTACACATTTATACAAGTCTGGAGAGTCTTTTCAAGCAAAGTAATGTGTGGGTGATTCATAACATGTTTTACAACAAGCGTGGTCCATAAACAAGATCTTTTCGACAAAAAGCTATGTCGTTTTGGTGCTCGGACATGATAATCAACCAGTCTATAAAATGAGGTTGACAATTTCAAAATTTTGTTAGACAATGTTAATGGCCAACTGTTATTTCCAGCACTGATTTCCTGTCATCTCCTGAAAAAAAAAATACATAGAAAGCTATCTACAGTCAATTTTAGATAATTCTGATCTCAATTTTCAACCATTTCTTAGTTATCTACACTTTTCCTCAGAGTTCTCTTACATTACTAATTTTGGTGGATTTTTTTTTTGAGCAGTTAGACTGCTCTTTTAGGTTTTTTGTTCTATAACAGCTGTAATTTAAGTGTTTTCTTTGAACAGTAATGTTAAAAATATTAAACAGTGTAATTGGAAGTAAGCTCATCTGTAAACTAGTGGTGGAAGTTGGTAATAAGTTAGTTAATTTTGTATTTGGTGTAAAATTTTATGAAAGGAAAAAAGTAATGCTAGTTCTGTTAGTATTGTAAGTAGCATTATTATTTAGCTCTTATTAACCGAGCAGGAGGTCTGTATGGGAGAATCTTGACCAAGGTTTTGAGTACAGATCAAACACAGTGAGATCTGTACACACGACCAAGGTCAAGATTCTCCCACAGAAACTAACTAAGCTTGGTTAATAAGATGTTGATTATATGGCACAGACAAGAACAATTTAGTTAATTTAATGTAACTGGTTTGTGCTTAGTGACATTTTGCTTGTGAATGGCGATGAGCTGAATTTAATTCTGCCAAAGTAGCTTTATCTTTAATTCGGCTCTTCCATGAATGAGCTTTATCTTTAATTGGGTGCTTCTTAAAAACAGTAAAAACTGTACTAGGAGGTTTAAAGTTAAACTAAAATCTATATTTACAATAATAACACCTGATTTAAATTTATGAACACTCTAACCTGAAAGTGAAGAATGATCATCGCAGTATATTTTCCAATTTAAGCAATTGGAAAGAAGAAGCCTGAAAAAATCAGGGCTTCAACGGGATTCAAACCTGACCTTCGCGATACCGGTGCAATGCTCTACCAACTGAGCTATGAAGCCACACATTGGGAGCAAGGTCAATTTATTGAGTTCATATCTTCCCGTGAGGAATGAAATGATGTGATGTATATACTGCAAAATAATTCATATATGAATGTAACACTCTAACATACTTAGTAATGTAATTGCAAGATTCTAGAGGTTGCTTGTTACTCAAATCTAAACAACTACAGGGGTAGCGCGGTGCGAGATATTCGAACTCCACTTGGTAGATTCAAACTGATTTAATGACAGATCAAGTCCATAGATCTAGTTCACAATAGGTAGCAATTGACGGAACAGCGAAAACCAGTAGATCGCGAATAATACAAGTAGATGTAGTAGTAGTAGACAAATAAGTAGTAGTAGCAGTAGACAAATAAGTAGGTTCGAACTGAAAAGCGATAGTTAAGAATACGTTCTCTTAGATAAGGCATAAAAATACAAATCTAACAGAATTGAACTAACGAGACCATAACGTGAAACATACGTGACAATTGATACTTGAACTATTAAACTGAGGCGATAACAACTCTTGTCTTAACAAACCAAGATATCAACGACTATTTTCCAAATAGCTAAATATAGCGTAAAAGAATCACAATTTGGTAATCATATGACAATAAGCCTTAAATCTCGCGAAAGCGATTTCGCGGCAATAAAACCTAGATACTAAATGAAACCTTTCTTCGTGATAACGAAAAGACTAACAATAGCAACTTAGCATATAAAAACTTACGTACTTTGGTTGACGACTCGCACCAAAAGGTAGCTGAGAGACAGCGAAATACACTTGAAATAGCGGTAACTTGGATCCTCTGATCGTAGCACGGTAGCGGTGTAACTTCACTAACAATCTCAGACTAAAAGAAGTTGCGCTTCGTTTTTATTGCCTATGTTACGTGAGAATTAGGGCGTTGTGAGAAACGTGGCGCCCACAATAAAGACTATTTCCTAACGGCAAAACTTCTAGAACTATTAGATTCGTGCGAGATCACGATTCTATGAAAGCTTTGATTTTGAAATCACGTACTTGGCTGGAATAATAAATGATAATAAATCGGTAGGAAGTTTCATAGGAAATTGATAAAAACGATATAGACGTTTCAAAACTAACATTCCGGCCCCTTAAAGGCGTCACAAATAGCCTTTACACATAAACTATAATAGGTTTGAAACGCTAAAACAACGATTATTTCTAATAGTAAAGTTCATGGTTATATAGTGTCTATAATGCTAGCTAAACTTATCTAATCCTTGCTTGTTATCTGTACAGCCTCGAGTAGAACAATCTTGTCCACGGGTCGCACTAACACGGACGTCCTTGTCTTGACTTTAGCTGAGCGTACTAGCCCATCCTTGCGATTGCTGTATACTTCCAGCACTCGTGCTAGTGGCCAAAGACTGCGGGGCATATTCTCATCAAGAAGTAGCACAATATCATTTACGGCGAGATTACACTGTGGCTTGGTCCACTTTTGACGTTGCTGCAGTGACGGCAGATACTCTCTGGTCCAGCGTGACCAGAAGATATTGCTAAGATATTGCACTTGGCGCCATCTGCGACAGGTGTAGTTATCTTCCTTGGAAAACACTCCAGGTGGCATTGCTGTTCCTGCTCGAAGTAGCAGGAGATGATTGGGTGTGAGTGCGTTGAGATCCCTTGGATCGTCAGACACTTTGGTGATTGGTCTGCCATTAACAATAGACTCCACTTCACACATCAGCGTGTGAAGACTTTCATCATCGAGAACTTGTTGTTTGAGTAGCGCTTTCATGACCTTCCTTACTGTTCTTATACATCTTTCCCACACTCCTCCGAAGTGCGATGCAGCGGGTGGGTTGAATATCCACTTGACATCGTGCTGTAGTAGGCATTCGTGAATCTGCGCTTGATTCCACGCTTGAAGTGCTCCGCGTAGCTCTTTTTCGCCTTTCACGAAATTTCCTCCGTTGTCTGACCTTATTTGTTCCGGGCGTCCTCTCCTCGCAATGAAACGTCGAAGAGCGTTGATGAAAGATTCTGTGTCCAAAGAATAGACCACTTCGATATGGACTGCACGGATGGCCAGGCACGTAAACAAAACACCATATCTCTTAGCAGTTGTCCGTCCACGACGAACTGTGAAGGGACCAAAACAATCGACCCCTACATTCGTGAATGGTGGCTTGGAAGGCGTTATTCTCTCCTCTGGTAGGCTTGCCATTTTCTGTTGCATTACTGGCGCTTGGCGTCGCCGGCAATTGAAACACGCGTTGACAATGTTGCGTACACTTGATCGCGCCCCGACGATCCAAAATTTTCCTCTAATCAACGACAGCGTGTACTCGACTCCAGAGTGACCAGAGGCTCGGTGATAGTAGTCGATTATTAATTTGGCGATGTGATGCTTTCTTGGGAGAATCACTGGGTGTTTAGCATCGCTTTCGATTGGTGCTTGGTGCAGGCGTCCTCCTACACGTATGAGGCCGTTTTCCAAAACAGGATCAAGCTTGTAGATACTGCTGCTCTTCTTTGTGGTGTTCTTGGTGGCCGTTTTCTCCGTCTCCTTGCAGACTTGACTTAAAGCTAATAATTCTTCTTTGAAGTTTTGTTTCTGCACGAACTTGACGATTTCCTTTTCTGCTTCGTTGATTTCAGACACACTCAATGGTGTGATTTTACTGACATCTGATTGGTAGCTGATAGCTTCGTTTGCCTTGGTTCTCTGACTTTGCTTGTTTAGGTTTTGCTTGTAGCGTAGCACCCAGGCTATAACTTTCTTCAGGCGGGTCCACGAGGAAAACTTCTCTATTGCTTCATTAACGTGGTTGCTTTGATCGTTTACTTTGTTTGCAAATACTTCAACAGTCTTCTTGACTTCTGGGTCGCTGTCAGAGATCTCGCCGATATCAGCGGGTCTTTGCGGCCAGGTCTCCTTAGGTTGCTTTAGAAAAGGGGGTCCCCGTGACCAGCGGTCGTTCTTTAGTAGCGCGTCAACCGTCATTCCTCTGGATGCTTCGTCAGCTGGGTTTAGCGATGTCTCCACGTATCGCCATTGGGTTGCTGTGGACTGATCCAATATTGCTGAAACGCGATTGGCGACAAAGATCTGGAATCTCTTGTCCTTGTTCTCTATGTATCGAATAACGCAAGTGCTGTCGGTCCAGAAGGTAGAACTGTCAACGGACAAATCCAGCTCTCGTCTGATCATCTGATCCAATCTTGTTGCTAAAACTGCTGCGGATAATTCCATTCTTGGAATCGTCATTGCTTTTAGGGGAGCTAATCTCGACTTTGCCATAATTAAGGAACAGTGGACCTTACCATTCACGTCCATTTGCCGGAGATATGAAACTGCTCCATAGCCTTGACTAGAGGCGTCTGAGAAGTGATGAAGCTCACGCTGTTGAATATCTGAGAAGTCTGGTGGTTTGAAGCATCGGGGAACTTCGAATTTTTCCAGTTTAGGCAGTTCTCTAAGCCAGGTTTCCCATTTCTGTTTGCTAAGTTCGGGGATCTGGTCGTCCCATCCGAGGTCCTTGAGACACAGGTCTTGCAGGATACCTTTGGCAGGTAGAATACACGGCGATACGAAACCCAGTGGATCGTAGATTGAAGAGACAATAGAAAGAATTCCTCTTCTTGTAGCTGGTTTTTCTTTGCTAGCGATTTTGAAAGTAAACGTGTCTGCTTGAACATTCCACTGGACGCCTAGGGCTCTTTCAGTTAGCGCTGAAGTCTTGTTGAATTCGAGATCCTTGACTGAGGGTGCTCTTTCTGACTCAGGAACAGAGTTGATTACTTCTCTTGAATTGGATATCCACTTCGTAAGGCGAAAGCCTCCTTTGGATAGCAGCTCACAGAGTTGTCCTGCCAAACGAACTGCTTGTGTATCTGTAGCAACTGAACGAAGGCAGTCATCTACATAGAAATTTCGCTTTACAGTCTCGACTGTGGCCGCGTCGAAGTCTTCTCTGTTATGGTCAGCGGTTTTCTTTAAGGCGTAGTTCGCACAGCTTGGAGATGAAGCGCCGCCGAACAAATGGACCAACATTCGGTATTCTTCTGGCTCCTTTTCTAGGTCGCCGCCTGGCCACCAAAGGAATCGCAAATAGTCGCAGTCGCTTGGCTGAACTCGAACTTGATAGAACATTGCTTCAATGTCCGACATAAAGGCAACTGGTTCCTGTCGGAATCGCGTTAGAACACCAACCAGCGAGTTGGTTAGATCCGGCCCCTGTAAGAGCTGATCGTTGAGAGAAGTGCCACGATATTTGGCTGAACAGTCAAACACGACCCGCACCTTGTCTGGCTTCTGTGGGTGAAACACTGGATGGTGCGGTAGGTACCATGTGTCCTTCAGAGATAAGTCCTCGCTTGTCACCTTTTCGGCATAATTCTTGCGTAGCAAGTCATCCATGAAATCCTTGTATTTCTTGAGTAGGATTTCATCTCTTTGAAGACGTCTCTTTAGCGGTTGCAGTCTGGATTCGGCTTGGGACTTGTTGTTCTCTAGGCATGGCGGATTATTTTTCCACGGTAGACCGATTTCGTAATGACTGTCCGAAAGCTTCACAGTACTTTCCATGATTTCTAATGCGCGTCGATCATTCTGAGACATCGACATCTTGGGCTCGTAGCTCGAGTCGTTAAACTCTAAATTGCAATAATCTTCAAATTGCTTGCTGAGGTTAGTATTAGCGTCGACGAAGTTAGCAGTTGCCTCTTCTGGCCCTGTCCGTCCCAGGGGTCCGTTAAGCACCCATCCAAAAACAGTACGCGTAGCAAAGGGACTGCCATTTTTGCTTTCTCTCACTTCCACTGGTTGCAGTACTTGCGGTACGTCGCTGCCAATCAAAAGGCCAATTTCTGCTTCGATGTTGGGTACTGTGATACCCTTGAGGTGTGGCCAGCGGTTCATGTCTTCCTGTGTGGCAATAGCGTTGGTTGATACGGGAAGACTGGGTCGAGAGTAAACCATCGGTAGCTCTATTACGTTGAGGTCGCTGAGATCAGAAACTTCTAGGTTTACGAGAGAACATTCGATTGCTTCATTGGTCGTTTGCATCGTAGTAAGTGAAAGGGTGGTTTTTACTCCCTTGGCATCGAGTTTTTGGAGTAGCGCGTCAGTACAGAATGAAGTGTTTGATCCTGAGTCGAGGAACGCGTATGTTAGCACTTTCTTGTCTTGGCCCTTGGCCTTGACCTTCACTGGCACAATTGATAGTCCTACGATGGAGGATACGCTGGATGCTTGAAATGTCCCACTTTGGACGTAGCCGTTACTCACTTGTGTTGCGGTCGTGTTTGTTTCGGTGCTTGCAGGCCCATTACTCTGGTTTGGTTGCGATGGCGTTACTTCCTGAGCTCGATCCTTTTCATGTAGAAAGGTAGAATGCTTTTTCGTACAGCCTTCGATACGACAGAAGCTTTGCTTTGGACAATCTTGTACGAAGTGTCCTGATACTAAACAATTTAGGCACAGTTTTTTAGCACGAACAAACTTGAGTCGGTCGCTTAAACGTAATTTTCTAAAGTCGCTGCATTGTGAAAGCCAATGACTTTTGTTGCACGAGGGACACTTCAATGTTTTCTTCTCTGGATTGCTTGATGGCAGATAGGGTGGCTTCGACTGACTGTCCACTGCAAATGACCTTGCATCCCTTTTTGACCTGTCGCTGGACTTGTGACTGCTGGATCGGCTCGGTTCACCTTGAATCTTGCCGAAAATAGGATGATTTGTGACTCTTGATCTAGCTTCAACGAAGTCTGTAATGTCCTTCAAGTTGGGGTCTCTTGCTTCTTTCTGCGTAATAGTGTCAACCAGCTCGCGCCATTTTAGCCTAAGTGGATAAGGCAGCCGGTCGACGATTTTCCTCAGACCTTCTGGATTTTCTAGACGGTTTAGGTAGCCGATCTCCTTTAACGTATTTCTACAGCTGGTTAACAATATCGAGAACTTCTGCAGTGCGGGACCGTCTTCAGTGCGGATTGGCTGGCCATTGATAGCGCGGTCGACGTACGCTGTAGCGATTTTGTATGACTGACCATACCTCTCTGCCAGTAGCTTTCTTGCTTCTTCGTATCCTCTATCATCCTGCATGGCTAAGCAGCTTCGCACCAGGTCTTGTACCTGACCACTCGTGTACTGCAGGAGGTAATAAAGCCTTGTGCTTGGATTGCGTGTTTTACTCTCAATAAGGTTCTCGAAGGCTCGGATAAAGTCACAGTACTCCACTGGATCACCGGTGAAGACAGGAACGTCGGGTTGGGGAAGCGTTAACGCCATAATAGCCTCTTGTTGCTGTCTCAGGAGAAGTTGTATGTCACCACCAACAGGCGGGGTGTAAGTAGACTTTGGCGTGCTCTTAGCGACTGCATTGAAAGGCGAATATTGCGGAGTTTTATTCTGCCATTCAGGAGCTTCTGGGTTTAAGGGAAGGCGTTGACTCGTTACGCAGGAATCTTCCATGGGACAAGGTAGTCTTCTAGGCTGGCTGAACTCGCGATCTGTTACCAATTGATCTGAATATTCGTGGCCGGTTTCTATTGGTTCATGAACGTCCGGTTTGGCTTCTACGGTAGCTGCCTCGTCTTTGATAGGTCCGTCTTCATACGGCGTTGCTTTCGGTTGCAGGAATGAAACGCTTTTCTTAATTTGCTCCCTTTCCGGAAGTAACTTTGCGGTACTTTCACTATCGGCGTGCTCATAAACCAGTTCTTCGATCTCGGCCTTTGCTATTTCAGTTTCAAGTTTTAACTGAGTTTTGCGTTGGCGCAATTTCATTTCTTCTTCTTCAATCTCGTGTAGCCTCTTAAGCGTCGCGACTTCGGCCTTTAGAATAGCCCTTTTCGCTGCGGCTCTTGCCCTAGAGCTGGCAGAAGAATTATGCGATGTGCGTGACGAGCGCGACGAGCGTGACGAGCGTGACGTGATGGTCCTTAAACTGGCGTTTGAAATGCTGTCTTCAGGGTTTATCTCACAAGATCTTAGTAACCTTGAAGCTTCCACCCCAGCTAGCCAAATGTCCACGTTTTCTTGTAGCTGTTCGACCTTATTGAGAACTGATTGGTAATAATTTCCGGATTCGCCGATCGGCTCTGGATCTTCTAATTGTCTGTGAAACGCCTCGTGCGCCTCTTGAAATTTCCTAAACGCTTGCTCTAGTTCAGCTGACCTTTTTAATACTTCATCTGCATTGCTTTCATCAGTCATTAGACCGGAAATTTCCTTAATCTTCTTGGTCACGATGCCTTTTGCGCTGCTACGTGCCTTCTTTGTTTCCATAGTGACTCGACTGCGTTAATTGATCCTTTAGTTAGAGCGATGACAGTTTGTGTGACCGCGGGCAAACAATCAAGACACGGGCGATGGCTATAATCCAGATATCGGATAGCTATTGCGTGGCTCTCCAAGATGTAGCCTAATTTTTCGAATTTCTTCACAATTCGTTGCCGGTTCGCTTGAGTCGAATAAGGTCCGCCTCCAAATTCGAACTAATGTAATTGCAAGATTCTAGAGGTTGCTTGTTACTCAAATCTAAACAACTACAGGGGTAGCGCGGTGCGAGATATTCGAACTCCACTTGGTAGATTCAAACTGATTTAATGACAGATCAAGTCCATAGATCTAGTTCACAATAGGTAGCAATTGACGGAACAGCGAAAACCAGTAGATCGCGAATAATACAAGTAGATGTAGTAGTAGTAGACAAATAAGTAGTAGTAGCAGTAGACAAATAAGTAGGTTCGAACTGAAAAGCGATAGTTAAGAATACGTTCTCTTAGATAAGGCATAAAAATACAAATCTAACAGAATTGAACTAACGAGACCATAACGTGAAACATACGTGACAATTGATACTTGAACTATTAAACTGAGGCGATAACAACTCTTGTCTTAACAAACCAAGATATCAACGACTATTTTCCAAATAGCTAAATATAGCGTAAAAGAATCACAATTTGGTAATCATATGACAATAAGCCTTAAATCTCGCGAAAGCGATTTCGCGGCAATAAAACCTAGATACTAAATGAAACCTTTCTTCGTGATAACGAAAAGACTAACAATAGCAACTTAGCATATAAAAACTTACGTACTTTGGTTGACGACTCGCACCAAAAGGTAGCTGAGAGACAGCGAAATACACTTGAAATAGCGGTAACTTGGATCCTCTGATCGTAGCACGGTAGCGGTGTAACTTCACTAACAATCTCAGACTAAAAGAAGTTGCGCTTCGTTTTTATTGCCTATGTTACGTGAGAATTAGGGCGTTGTGAGAAACGTGGCGCCCACAATAAAGACTATTTCCTAACGGCAAAACTTCTAGAACTATTAGATTCGTGCGAGATCACGATTCTATGAAAGCTTTGATTTTGAAATCACGTACTTGGCTGGAATAATAAATGATAATAAATCGGTAGGAAGTTTCATAGGAAATTGATAAAAACGATATAGACGTTTCAAAACTAACAAGTAATAGGACTAAATGTTAAATTAATTGATATGTTACACTAGCATTAGAATGGTAAGAATTGTTGGTGTTGGAAGTATTGTTAGTATTGTAAACTAGGTTGGTATTGTAAATAAATGTACATACGATGTTGGTGGACTTTATTGATGTGGGTTTCTTTGACAGGAATGGGGCCCAAGCTGCCCTCATGAGGCACTAGGAGCTTATCGACTTGAGGCTGACATGTCTTGGACTAAAGCTGAGGATGTTGAACGACGTAGCAAAGACATCGCTTTGGTGGACCAACTGCTTTCAGCAGAGGTTCCCGCCATTGAATATGTTTTACCGCCTCACAAGAACAATGGATTTTCTGCAAAGGCAGCTCTTAAACATAAGACTGTGATTGAAGACGTTAGTGATCAAACAGAACCGATTGTTGAAGAACCACAGTAAAGGAAACTCCAAATGTTTGAGACATTTACCACAAGCTTTTAGAATGACAAAAGAATGAAAGAAATTAGGATGTCAAGTCGATGTTTTAAAATGCAAGCGACGGACTTCGTATCTTTCTCCAGCAGTCTATATAAATTGCATAACCCAATAATGCAGCCAGTGATTTGAAGCAAGCGTTTTCCTTGTATTGTGTACTGTATGTAGTTCAGCCAAGTCTGCCCTTGACCACTGAGGACAACCAGATAGTTTGTATCCTTTGCATGCCAAGACATGTTGAGAATTTGCTCAAATAGATTTCAGATTTGCAAAGCTGTGGTCTGAGAAAAATTATGAGTCCAGAGGTTCCTAACCATGAAATCCTGGGTGCCCTGCACTTGAGTTTATTTGAAAAAAATAAGTTTTTCCAGTCACCCAAAGGAAGAAGTTAATGCATGTGGCACCCAGGCACTTCTAGACCACAGCCCTGGATTTCGCATGGAAATTGGCATTAAGATATCCCCTTTTACAGCCAAACCAAGTGAAGCATACCCCTCAAGATTACATTAATGAATTGATTATTTGAAAATTAAACCCGCTAGTCGTTTCAAGAATGCAATAATGAATTGATTATTTGAAAATTGAACTCACTAGTCACGCAACATTAAACCCATTAGCCATACTCTTAGAACTACTGGTGAATTCGATATTCCAATAGTCAATTCATTATTTCATTCTTGAAACAACTAGCGGGTTTGATATTCAAATAATCAGTTTATTAATGCAATCTTGAGGGGTATGCTTCACTTGGTTTGACTGTAAGGCTGATAATTTTAAAAATATTGAAAGTAGGGTGGGCCAGACTTAGCAACAAAAAATTATTATAAGTATTTTCGTCTGTATAATAATAATAATATTAGACTAACAGTGGCTGTGCAGTATTATAAATGTCCTCTCAGAAATATCTATTTTTTGTTTGACTTATCTATTTATTATTGAACAATTGAGTATCAAAAATAATTGTGAAGACGTGTGTTCAGCATCAAACGTACAACAAAACAATCATGCAAACTAATGATATACCAACAATTAAAAATAATTTACAAAAAATAAAGCATCACATCTCAAACAATCTAAAAAGACATCAGCTCGAGGTAATCCGTGCTAATAAGAAGTTATGTTTCTACTTTATATGTAAAACAAATGTAAGCAAATCTCATTATTTAGAACAAGTAAAGAACCTGAAGCATAGACGAGCTGTAGCTAAATTACGCTCAGGCAATCACAATCTTAGAATCGAATCTGGACGACACTGTGTACCTAAGTTACGTGAATGTCTTAGGATTTGTCAACACTGCCGTTCTAACCAAATTGAGAACGAAAATCATTTCTTATTTCATTGTGATTGTTATAGAACTATTAGGCAACAAATAACAAGTGACATTGTACTTAAATATCCATCATTTAATCTTCTGAACGATACTGAAAAAACTATATTCCTGTTTAATAATTCTGATTCTTTCGTTTGTAAGAAACTAGGTAACTTTGTTTATGAAGCATTGAATATAAGGGAAACTTTTAATCTTATTTAGTTTAAAATGATTAGTATTATATTAGTTGCTATTTTAGGTAATACCATCTCTATGTGGGAATACCAATAAACCGTTGTTGTTGTTATATATTATGTATAACTCGAAGACAGTCATGTGGTGTGGATTTAATAATGTTAATTGCATAACAACGTTTTAGTGGAGTTGGTAACAAGAACCGCGGTGCGGTTGTAAACCGTGCTTAAAAAAGGCTCGGTTGCTTGCACTGTCTGACCCAGAGTAATGCGAAAGACGTCTACTGTCACATAACGACCTACGGTAATTTCATTACGCGAAACGTGATTCTCCTGCCATTCAGCAAATATATGATAAAAGGAGTATCTGATTACAATCTTTGCATAGCGTGAGTTTAGCGTGACTTGTAATCGTAGATATTTGTTTACGTCCAACGAAAAAATACCTTGACCTTTCAAACGAATATAAATTTACATATGTTAAAGGGGTTTTTGACAAGCGCTTAGGTTTTAATTCTTTCCCAGAAAATTCCACCATTGCTTCTAGCGAAGTAAACACGATCTTATTTATCACTGTCAGCGCATAATGGCCAGACGTAATACCCTTTTTAGCGCATTGAATATTCCCTTCGAAAGCGAACAGAAACTACAATTCCAGATTGCAAAATCTTCTGTTTCGCACCCAAAACGAAATTCAGCTTAACTCTGGATGATTTCAGCCTTAGCAGCCAGCAACTGGTCCCAAATTAGATGCTTTATCCTTGCAAATGTCCTGACGCCCATCGCCGAAGGATTTTGGCCCAAGTTGGACCATTTCTCCATTTGGCCGCCATTTTTTTTGTGTAAACAGTTAATTCGCTAACTTGACAAAACTCTCCTGAGGGGGGGATATGTCGAAAAGAGCTGAGAAATGGCCTGTAATTGGCTGATGATGACATCATCCGGTGAAGACAATTGGCCGTGGGAGTATGGGTCTGCTCACCGACAAAAAAAAAACAAGAAGTTGAAAACAACTTATAACCGCGCTATTTTAAATGTTTTCTAAGCACTACAGTGGGAACGGAGGCACATTCAAATGCAGTCTGTTTCTTTGTCAAAGGAATGTACTGAATATGTTTCACCATCATGACATCGTAAATCATTGTGGTTTAGTAGGGTAAGCGTTCGCCTCTTATTCCAGAGGTCGTGAGTTCGAATCCTGGTTTAGAACGAGAACTTTTTTCCCCTTTTTTCTTCTTACGAACGGATATAAAGAAAACCTTTTTTTACTTTTTTTCTTATGAACGGATATAAAGAAAAAGTTCACCAAAACACCGCGTTTGCTTTCCGATGAAATATGATATTAGTCGATCTCAAAATCAAAGTATGTTAGCCTTATTCGAGCATACTAGTATTCTCTTCGAATCCAAAGCTTCTATAAAACCAAACGAAGATATATTTTACACACAATAAACAAAACAGTATCCATAACATTATCCGTGTATTATTTGGCGAATAAACATCACAGGTTGCGTGACTCAAAGTTTGGCCGAGTGGACGTTGGAAGTTTGTGCCTCTCGACACAAAAAGTTGGCTAATTAAATATGCAAGCGGAGATAATAGCGGCCGGTCGCGGAGGAATGTTTATTTCGTTTAAATTGGGGCAGAAACGTCCGGAGATGGAAGTCAGGATATGTGCAAGGATAAAGAAAGTAATTTGGGACCAGTTGCTAGCTACTAAGGCTGAAATTATCCAGAGTTATCTGAATTATAATTTTGTGAGGTAAGCATACGAATAATTAATAGATATTAGGATACATTAGGATATATTGAATCGCACGGCTCATGGCTGACTGACTCATCCTCAATAAACTTTTCACATTGAATGTCTCGTGTGAGTGTAGTCAGAATTGCATCGATAATCTCAGAATTTGTGAAACTTTCTACATTAATTTTGTTATACGACTCTGCTTGCTCATTATGCAACTTTATAAAAGATTCCACTTGATCTTGAAGAACCCTTAAAAGAACGTTATGTTCTCCGCCAATAAATACCCCTACACTGAAGTGTGTTTGATCTGCAGCTGTCTTGATTTGGCTTAACCCACAAGAATCTTAAACACTTAGATCTGACTGGAGATTGCTGAGTCTGCAACGACAACTGTTGCAAACTGCACCACCAATTCGATTGACAATTATAGTATTCTCTGAAATAGACCGGCCTTCATCTTCCATTAACTGTGAAACAACTCTCATGTTCCGAGCATCCGATTTCACTGTAGTAATGATGGTGTCAAAATTACTTGATAAATATTTCTCCCCTTGGTAGGAGGGAACCCTTGCATTGACAATTTCGTATACTTGGCCTCCTTGGACTAACGGAATATTTTTGCCCCATAAAGTGAGTTTAATTGCACTGGTGTCGTCCGCTATATTACAATCTAATTTCATTACTGACCGCTCCTGGCCCCGGTGGTTCGAAAGGTGGATAACGCTATCCACCGGATAAATCACTATCCAGTGAATAAGTGTTAATAAAGCAAACCACGCTATCCATTGGACAGTGATTTATCCGGTTGATAGCGTTATCCAGCCTTTGAACAACTGGGGCCTGAACTTTAACTTCACTCTGCTCTGATCTGATATGAACTTTCCCGATAATTGAAACTAAAGTGAAATCTGAAATATCGTCGATTTCGCTGATTTTTGTAAATCGTTTTGAAGGTGCCTTGTGATCAAATGGGCACTCTGAAACGCTCTCAATTTTAGTACGTTCGTTAATGACAATTGCCATGTCATTGCTATTACGCAACGACCGCTTTAACGAATAGTTGGAGAGTCTAACACTCTTCTGCGTTTCGTCTTTTTGCTTCACCTGTTTATAGAGACCTTTGTCAAAGCACACTCCATTGCAGAAACCATTTGCAGTTTGAAACTTAAAGTTGAAATAGGTATAATAACTTCGGCTTGGCTTTACTGACGAAGTATCATGAATATATCCACAGATCGGAACTTTCTTTAGGTGGTCACATTCTTTTGCATCTCCTTCAAACTCTTTATTTTGACATTCAATCGTAGATGCTACGAAAAAAAAAAGAAAAGAAGAAGATTTGTTATCATTCTTTTGCTTGCTGTTTGAAAACGTGGATGTTTTAAAGTGGTGGCAACCTGTGATCTTGCATTTCTCTAGAAGAATTTGAGCTAAGTTGTTCAACGCAGTCCACCCTCTCTCTCTCTAGGCCGATCAGCGGATCAAGTTGTTACTTATTTAGCATAATTTGCTAAAATAACTATTTTCCGGCACATTTGGTAATGACGGTCTAGGGTAATGTCATTGGTCGTTACGCCGACGCCTGTAGTTACTAATGACATCTGGGAAAGTAAGGTGTCAGTGCGCTATGTCAGATGCAAACGAGAATAACATAGGTCTGAAATTCTGTACCTTCAGCCAACATTGACTTTTGTCCAGAGCCGAAAGAGTCGTCGTTGGATTTCAACGCTCCATCTTTCTTTTCTTTAGTTTTACCTGTAAGACAGTGATAGTAGTTCACCGTGAGTATGAGAGAAGATATCTTTAATACTTGGTGCTACGCCACAGCCGCACTTAAACATAAATATCATTTATTATTCATCATTCATCTTCATCTTCATCTTCATCTTCATCTTCATCATCATCATCATCATCATCATCATCCCACAGCTATCTTATTGAGCTAACGTCTAACTCCACACTCCGTTGTCACGCAAAGGAACACCGCTTCGTGTTAGGTGTATATACTCCACCGTCTCAGGCACATTATCGTGTAAAATTCTCACAGTTTTTCACTTTATAAACGTTGATTTTTGATGTCATAGTCAGCGTTGAGACACAGATAATGAAATATACTATACCTTCTGATGATTTAAAGCTTTCTCCGACCACAGATCCGGAATCACTCGATTTCAGTTCCCCATCTTTCTCTCCTCCAAAATGTTTCTTATCTATGATGGGAGGAATCGCAATGGGTTGTTACATTCGAGATAACACCTTAAGTTTCCTCGCATTTGATTTAATCAATCTACTCGTAATGATATCCCAGTAAACATGCTCTACATTTTGTAGCCAAAACGTTATTTATCGCAATATCAGAAACTTTTAAATACAACATCGATCGAGCAATCCAAGAAGCTTATCTCATAAAGCGAAAAGATAATAAGTATGTACGGAAGATTTAGTAATTGACAAACCATCGATGGACGGACATAACCATAATTTTACTCACTAGTAGATTTGGATGTTCCTGTTTCACCAAGAGAGCCGTTTTCAGAGTTGGCAGTAAAGATTTGCTGCTGTTTAGTTTGCGAGACAAAAGCAAAGCTAACTATTTGTCATTTTTCTTGCAGGATTGCCGCTATTTCTACCTGGTTTATCTCTTCTTTTTTTTCAAAAATGACAACAACAAACCTGAACTTGAAAACCTTTCCTCCACGGTGCTAGTCTTCCTCAAACATTTGCTTTTTCCAACGTCTTTCCTTTCTGCAATAGAGAAAATAAATAATAAAAATATAGTTCATTTTAATATACTAGCTCAGTTTTCTGTCCCTTACCTTTTGACATATTCACAGCAAGAAATCGCTATATGCACTAGGACATCTGCGACCAATTCACCTGTCAGAATTCTCGTTACTCAAAAACTCTACTCTACCGTGTTCAACAACATGACACGTGAGCTACATTTATAACCTTTCACTTCTTTAGTCAGCAAATTTAACCGAACTATTGCGCCATCAACACGTGACTATATTGCACCATCACCGTGCAACAACCAGCTATTATCAGGTGTGACATCAGAGCAAACTATTGCGCCATCATTTTGTTCATCACTGCAAAAATTTCAAAAGTCGCGAAATGTTTCATGGATTCAATTTGGTAGCTGCCCATTAAGCCCCAACCCCTCCAACCGCCCCCCCCCCCCCCGGGGACTGGACTTGAACAGAGCCCTTGTAATCATCACAATCAGCGGCTATTCCCCACTCGCCAAAATTGGCATCTGGCATCAGGCCGGCATGGTTGGAGATTTGTCAAAATTTTGAGGATCTCTCGCTCCTGCGGCGATATACAAGTCGTCCACCACAGTTTTTTTTTTAACTCAGTTTTCGACGTCTTTTCTTACTGCTTTAAAAGGAACAAAACGTTTCAAATCTAGTCAATAGAAAGAATTGCGGATGCAAACGAAGCGGACGTCTTTCTGTGGAGATCTTCCGTGGAACAAATGATTTTTAAATATTTGGGACCAGTTACAAGTCATGTCGCGGATTTTAATAATTTTGGTGCTAAACCAAAAAGAAAATTCCAACAGCGAACGGATTTTACGAAATATTTACAGGAGGCCAATCCGAGTAAACAAAGTTGTAAATTTCATTAATTTCAGCTCTTTGGACCGTCACCCACAGAGCCTGTGTGATTCATGTAATGACAAGGAATAAACCAAGGTAACTCACAATTTCTCTATTTTGTTTTTTACGTCTTTATGTGCATACTAGTGAATGTGCTGCCGGCCATACTGTGCCCGTTTGGATAGTGAGTGGCTTATAGTGTGCGGAATAACCTACGACAAATGTAGACTACAGACCACAAGACTCTCTAGGGCCATGAAGATTACCAGCAGGAGCGCTCTTATTCCGCTAAAAAAGCGTTATTGAGGCTATTATAAACTGGAGCACCAGCCTGCAGTCTACATTTGTCACTCACTGTCTCTATGGGTAGGCCTCAACAATTAGACTACGAGGCAAGCAGTCAATTTTAAGACCAATTTCGCAGATGGTGGATACTCGTCACTGTGCATATTTTAAGTCATTGTGCACAAAAGTCACCACCATTACACATTCATCATAAGCCAAGACTTGTATTTAAAGATAAAACCACACTCCAACCACTGAGCTGAAAATGAACTGATACTGGTGACTGTCACACAATAAATTAAATCACACAACTATCAGTTTTTTAGCAAAATATGTTTGAATTTTTCATTTCAACATAACTAATTTTGCACACAAAAGTACTAAAAACTAACTCCACAGTTGTGACTTTCTTGTTGAGAATACTTCATTTAAGATATACAATGGAGTAGGCTCTTGCTTGCAAAACCAAATAATTTTCAATTTGCTACATGTACCAACATTTACATGATTGGTCACTTTGCATACCATTCACAATTTTTTGACGTGTAATTTGACATGTACTCACGTAGCCAAAGTGAAGCAACTCCATAGCTGGCGTAATAAATTTTTTAGTAGAATAACATTGCTATCAAGCTCATTGCAACACATTTTCCCGCATTTGAACCGAAAACTAAACTATTTCCTTGACTATACGGAGCATAAATTGTTCTGGAAGGATCTACAACAAACGGACCAGGATTTGTCTCTATATCCCCAGAGAGCTTACTGGCAATGTTGTTTTTTTGTGATTTAAGCTCTTGTACACCATTTTACTTCCTAACAACAAAATTTTACAACTATTTCTCAAGGGGTATTTCTTAGTCATATACTTAGTCATCCTAAACTCATTGGCATCTGTTATACGTTCGCCATTAGCAAACACAACTGTTTTCCGAAGAAAGGGAGCTCGGATAATTTGATAAACTTTTGACGACTTCGGAACATTTTTTAATACATAATTTCGAATTCTCTTCCTTAGTTTTCTCTTTTTCAAAAACCGCTTCATCTGTTTTGCGGGCAGCCTACTCGGTTCTGTACAACGTCGTCCTTTACCCTTCCTTCGGCTGTCGTCACCACTAATAGACAATGCA
>OZ026598.1:18411400-18427900 GCA_964020085.1 Micromussa lordhowensis
TCGCCAGAAACAATGGTGGAATTTTCTGGGGAAAAAAGTTAAAACTTAGCCTTAGTGCTCGTCAAAAACCTATATAAAAAATATTATATTGAAAGGTCAAGGTATTTTTTCATTAGACGTAAACAAAATTCTCCGATTACAAGTCACGCTAAACTCGCGCTATGCAAAGAATGTAATCAGATACTCCTTTTTTCGTATATTTGCTGAAGGGTAGGAGAGTCACGTTTCGCAGACAAACCGCGTTTTTCTAGAGCGCGGTTTACAACCGCACCGCGGTTCTTGTTTTTTTTTGTCGGTGAGCAGACCCAAACTCCGACGGCCAATTGTCTACACAAAAAAATGGCGGCCAAATGGAGAAATGGTCAACTTGGGCCAAAATCCTTCGGCGATGGGCGTCAGGACATTTGCAAGGCTAAAGCATCTAATTTGGGACCAGCTGCTGGCTAGTAAGGTTGAAATTATCCAGAGTTAAACTGTATTTTCGTTTTGCGTGCAAAACAGAACATTTTGTAATCTGGAATGTTTGCATTGTTTCTGTTCACTTTCAAAGGGAATATTCAATGCGCTAAAAAGGTATTACGTCTGGCCATGGAATACGCTGACGGTGATAAATGTAAGATCGTGTATAGTTCGCCAGAAGCAATGGTGGAATTTTCTGGGGAAAAAAAGTTCAAACTTAGCCTTAGTGCTCGTCAAAAACCCATATGTAAAATTTATATTGAAAGGTCAAGGTATTTTTTCATTAGACGTAAATAAAATTCTCCGATTACAAGTCACGCTAAACTCGCGCTACGCAAAGAATGTAATCAGATACTCCTTTTTTCGTATATTTGCTGAAGGGCAGGAGAGTCACGTTTCGCAGACAAACCGCGTTTTTTTAAAACGCGGTTTACAACCGCACCGCGGTTCTTGTTTAGAACTAATTCAGTGCGCGCAGTAACTGACGTTGGTGATAATAAGACAGCACTTAAATGCTCTAGACAATTCTGGCAAAACAAGAAACAGTCAGCGCCTATTGACTTTAATCTGTTCGCTTCTTTCACTTACGGGTGACCCGAAAACACTGATCCCCGGTCCACGGACCTCCACTACGGACCGGTCCACAGACTATACCTTCGCGTTCCCAGCATGCACGGCTGGCACGGGCCGGGGTGCAGCGTAGTTGGGTTCGCCAGGTCAACCACAATGAGGTAGAAGACGGACAGCAGACTCTTTTGCACGTTTATTGACTTAATTGGGAATCAGGCTAGCCGACTTGATACAACAGATGCGGTGAAAACTAAAAAGAAACGCGCGATTGTCTAAGCTAAAGGAACGAACTATAAATCTGACGACAGAAAGCGCAACGAAAACCGATAGAAAAGTAATGATCGTGACTTACGTCTGATCTTGACTCCTGGGGTGACTCCTACAAGTTGTGAAAAACTCCAAAAGACTTAAGACTTCTATGAAACTCCTATTTGCTCCATGGACAACTCCTTAAGGCTAAAAAGTTCCCGTGGAAGAAGACCTGACCTGATATACTTCAATGACGTATAGGAAACTAAACTGAAACGACCCTCTGTGCGGCTAGCCGAAAAACGATATTTATAATCACTAAATCAAAACGAAACAAGGCTACATTTTGAGAAAACAAAAAGGTCATTAAGTGTTTCTAAGCGTTCTTTCTACAGTAACGTGACACTACCCCTACGGACCCCTCTACGGACCATCCCCTTTCCTGTGGCTATAAGTATATATGAAAGACCGGGAAATCTCCGGGAAGCCTCGAAATTTGTGCTGCTTTCCTTCGCCATTTTGTGCGGCCTATTCTCCCGCCGGTTGTGAACCCGTCCCAGGTGTGAACCCGTCCCAGGCTTCACAATTTGAAATATAAACAAAATGGCGAAGGAAAAGAAATCAAAAATTTCTTAGGTTTGCCGGTCTTTCATACAAAGCCACAGCACTGAAAATGTCAAAGATGTAATTTATCTGCAATGACATAACTTGAGCCGGAGACTGAACCCAGGCCTGTCACATTTACCCAGCATAGACACTAGCGTAACGGGCGAAATTTCACTGACACGAGTGATCTATTGGACAAGCAGTAAGTGAAATCTTTGTCTTTCAGTGTTTTTTATTTTATTTGGCGGGTGGTCCCTAGAGGTAGTCCGTGGACCGGTCTGTAGGTAGTCCACGGACCCGGTTCGTCGTAGTGGGGGTCCGTGGACCGGGGCCGGGGTCAGTGTTGTCGGGTTACCGGTTACCCTTCACTTAGCAACTGATCATGAAAAGATTAACTACTTGCACAAAACCAACGCATGGAGGTGGTGGACATGGAGGTGAGGTTCCCTGAACTCCTGAAAAAGTTTGTTTAATCTGAAAAGCCAAAAAAAGGAAAAAATATAATATTCAATCCGTGATGAAGGTTATTTAAAAAAAATCCGAGTTCCCAGAATGAGTTGAACCAATGATCGTCTTTATAAAAACTGAATGCTTCATCGCTAAGCAACTGGAGGCTCCCTGTAGCTGGGCCACAGAACAAGGTTTAGATGTGACATGTACAGACTAAAAATGACCATTGGAGATGATTTAAGCTGCTCCCTTGGAGATTAGAGGACTGTGGACTTAATTCAAATTCATTTTATTAGGGGACTGCAGAAGGGTTGGGGGCTTAAAATTTATGCTCTGAACAATCTGAATCCTGACTTGTTAGAAAGTGGAATACTTACAAGTATTACACGGAGGTCAATACTTATGCACAATAGACTCTTTTCATAAATTGAAAATTCTTTTGTATGCATTTAAATTAGCCTTGCCAACCTAGTTTCAGAGTAAAAATTCTTTTCAATTACCAACTTCAAAATGAAGTTAATACTTTCAAAATAATTTATAACTGGCTGCCATTTATCACTTTTGACGTTCTGCAGCATATTTGTTTTTCGTTGTTTACATGTTTTAGCTATCATTTATTAAGGAAGGTTTTAAGAGCTTATTGTGGACTCCAGTCTTTAATTTGCTCTTAGCCCCTTCTTTACATCAGTGAAGTTTACTTTCATTAACTGCAAAAGTCGTTTTCCTTTTTTTCTTCTTCTGTTCTTCTTGTACATGATTTTGATATTATATATATGATCATGCATTGCTTTCAGGATCGAAAGATGAACAAGTTTGTGCACTTGTCTCGAAGCCATTTTCTTTTCTTAATGTGCTGTCATTGTTCACATTCTTCACTATTCCTCAGCCTACCTGTTGATAAAATCAAATATAAACAGTACATTAGAACAGGTCCATGAGAATACTAAGCCAACTTGACCTTGTGCTAGGTCATGCATACTGATTGTCGTTCGCTTTTACCTTGTGCAGTGTCAGAAACTTAATAGTAATTTTCCATTTCGATATAAATTCAGTTTCCTTCGTCCAGTGCTATATTGATTGCCCATTGTCAGAAGTTACTGTAACTATTAATTCTCCATACTGATTGTCACTATTTTTTATCTTGCCAAGTATTAGAAATATAGTAATCCTCTAGTGCAGTTTTATCTTTTCTAGAGTCAGAACTAAAATAGTAATCCTCCATACTTATGGTCATTCACTTTTATCTTCTCTGGTGTCAGAACTTAAACAGTAATTCCCCATACTGATTGTCATTCAGTTTCATATTGTTCAGTGACAAAAGTGAAATTCTCCATACTGATTGCCATTCCCTTTTTTCTTCTCGAGCAACAGAACTGAAGTAATTCTCCATATTACTTGTCATTCCATTTATCTTTTCCAGTGATATTCAATTTTATTTTGAAGTGTTTCTGCATTTGTCTCATAGCCAGATCAAATGTTAATAGGAATGAAATGTTGATGATACATTAGAACAAATCAACTAGAATATCCAGCCTCCCCGACCTCACCCTCGGTAAATGGCACATATTTATTGATTATTACTTATTTTTACCTTGTTCGATGCTGGAACTGATATCAATAGTAAATCCTCCACACTGATTGCCATTCATTGTGTGTCTTGTCCAGTACGGGAACATACTTTGAAATTCTTAAAATTGTCATTTGTATCTTGCCAGGTGTAAGAACTGAGGTAGTAATCCTAACAACTCATATTGTAGTCAGCCATACTGGTGCAGGTGCAAACCCTCCATACTGATTGCCACTCATTTCTATCTTGTTCAGTGTTTTCTTGTCATTCATTTTTATCTTGTGCTGACAGGACTGAAATAGTAATCTTCCATACTGATTGTCATTTAATTTTATCTTGTCCATTATGAGAACTGAAGTAGCAATTTTCCATACTGATTGTCCTTCAGTTTTATGTTCCCCATTCCCCAGTGTCACAACTGATATTGTAATTCTCCAGACTGATTCTCAGTAAGTTTTATTTTGTCCACTGTCACAACTGATATTGTAATTCTCCATAACTATTGTCATTTGTTTTTTCTTGTCCAGTGTCAAGACTGATATTGTAATTCTCCATAGTGATTGCCATTCAGGCTTATCTTGTCCAATGTCAAATGATATTGCAATTCTCCAGACCGGCTGATTAGATTTAGTTTTATCTTGTCCACTGTCATCAATTATTATTTTAATTCTCCATACTTATTGCCATTATCAGTTTTGTCTTGTCCAGTGCCAGTACTGATATTGTAATTCTCCATACTTATTGCCATTTAGTTTTAGCTTGTCCAGTGTCACAATTGATATTTTAATTCTCCATACTTATTGCCATTCAGTTTTATCTTGTCCAGTGTCAGTACTGAGATTGTAATTGAAGCTCCAGACTAATTGTAATTAATTTTTATCGTCTTGTGTCAAAACTCAAATTATAATCCGCCATACTGAATGCCAGTCAGATTTATCTTTTCCAGTGTCAGAAGTGATATAATTGTAATTCTCTGTACCGACTGCCATCATTTATATCCTGTCTAGTGTCAGAACTGAAATTGTACTCCACCATACATGCCAGTCAGTTTTACCTTGTCTAGTGTCACAACTGATATCATTGTAACTCTCCATACTGTTTGCCATTCATTGTTACCTTGTCCAGAGTCAGAACCGATCTTTCAATTCTCCATACTGATGAAAATTTTTAATTTTCTTGTTTTAATTATTAGACTTAATACTAATACTTTGATTTGCTCTTTATTGTGTCTCATATTTTAGTTTTTTGTATTATAGCTGCATATTTGAGAATCTTTCTGTATTATTAATTTTTAATAGCACACCTTTTAATTCTGTACATATTTAAATGAGGACCACTGGTTTTTCAGTTACTACTGTTCAGTGTTACCCTCAAGAAATATAGTTGATTATAATTATGATTGTTATTATTATCATTATGATTTTTAGTATGATTTTTATTATTATTATTATTATTATTGTTATTATTATTACTATTATTATTATTATTACTATTACTATTATCATCATCTAAAGGTGCTGGAGGTCCCACAAATGTACAACCCTGGCCAGAACTCTTGGGAGATAAAGGCAATAACCCGTAAACATGACGTATTTCCCCCCTCCCCCCCGATGCAATGTTGACGTCAGGCATTCAAAGTCATTTTCGGTAGACTCAACATTGCTTGGGGGAAGGGGGGACAAAAGAAATGGTTTACTAAAACAACATTGCAAACCCTTTTTTAAGTGGTGGATTCAGAGTTAAATATTTAACGAAGTGCATTTTCTCTCTTAATTTTCATAACTGTCCCATGATGTTTTGACCAGGGTTGTAGATACAAATGGCTTTCAAAGGACCCTTGCTAGCAAGTCATTCAAGAAGTCTGGCTCTAATTTGTGTGAGGCTTATGCAGCTCTGATCTGCTGATTGTGCGCTGAATACATTGATCCCACAACCATTGAGCCAATTCTGATAAGTCATCTTATCCCACTGGATAAGGGTGAAGTCAGACCAATAGGAGTGGGCAAAGTAATTAGAATTATTGGAAAGTGCTTGACAAAGGTGACAAAACAAGAGATACTGGAGTAGAGTGGCTTGCTTCAGGTTTGCATCGAACACATATCCGGCAGTGAGGCAGCAGTGTATGAAATGAACAGTTTAGCATGAGGAAGCCCATGCAGTGCTGCTAGTGGATGTGTCAGAACTGAAATTGTAATCCACCATACTTAATGCCAGTCAGTTTTACCTTGTCCAGTGTCACAACTGATATTATATTAATTCCCCATACTGTTTGCCATTCATTGTTGCCTTGTCCAGAGTCAGAATTGATCTTGCAATTCTCCATACTGATGTAAATTTATAATTTTCTTGTTTTAATTATTAGACTTGATCCAATGCTTTGCTATTTATTATTTTAGTGCCTCATATTTTAGTTTTTTGTATTATAGTTGCACATTTGAGAATCTTCCTGTATTATTAATTTTTAATACCTCACCTTTTCATTCTGTACATATTTATAAATGAGGGCCACTGGTTTTTCAGTTACTGTGTTACCCTCAATACACTCAATAAATAAAGTTGATGATTATATTATCATCTAAAAGTGCTGAAGGTCCACCGAATGTAGATACAAACGGCTCTCAAAGGATCCTTGCTAGCAAGTCATTCAAGATGTCTGGCTCTAATTTGTGTGAGGCTTTTACAACTCTGACCCACTGATTGTGCACAGATTACATTGATCCCATAACCATTGAGCCAATTCTGGCATGTCACCTTATCCCGCCGGGTAAGGGTAACAGTGAAATCACACGGATAGGAGTAGGCGAAGTAATTAGAATTATTGGAAAGTGCGTGACAAACGTGACAAAACAAGATATACTAGAGTCGAGTGACTTGCTTCAGGTTTGCACCGAACACAAATCCGGGAGTGAGGCAGCAGTGCACGTAATGAATAGTTCTTTAGTCATGGAACAACCTTCCACTTGTCGTTGAAGCAGGCAGTTTGCCAGCTTTCAAGAATAAACTTGTAGTTCACCTATGTATGCAAATTGCCAGCATATGATTTTATTATATTATTTTATTGCTCTTTCTGTCTTTCATTCATATTTGTAATTTAATTAAAGGAAGTTTTCAATTAGGGCCAACCTCAGTAACTTCCTTTTAGGCTGCCCATTTATTTTTGATTGTTATTAATCATTGGGCATTACCTTGATACATCTTTTAATTTGCATCCTGAATAACCCTTTATTGTATTATTTGTATTGTATTCTTTCAGTATCACACAAGCCATACAATTGGTGTGAAGTCTTCAAATCTGAATCTTAAGAAAGAGTTCTAAGTCCTGCAGAACATATAATTGCTAATGTACCCCCAACTGTAATTATAATAGTAATACTATTATACCTCATTTAGGTGATCAAAATACATATCAAGTGTTACATTCAATAAAAGATAAAGCGATTAAAAATATGTCTAAAAAGCATTTGTATTACAAATTTAAAAACGGTAAAATGATAAAAAGGTAAGACTATATATTGCTAATTTATACTTAACTAAAACACAAACTATTGATAAATGTAGTTTTAAAACCCTCACTCAGGCTGCTCTTACATCTTTTACGTTAGCCTTAAATCTTTTATTCAAGGTAACAAATTGCAATACAAAGTTAGTTTCCAATCACACCATGATCTGATTAGCTCTAATAATTATCTTAAAAATGCTCGTCAGACCTTGAGCAGCCAAATTTTGAGAAAACTGATCTACGTCCAGAAGGCATTTTTTTTCTAAGGACCTGAATGTCTGAACTAACTGGAAATTTAGTTATATCCAGCTAACATTTGATAAATGACATTAGCAGTTTGGGTAAGAGTTATTATGCTGTGCAGTTATTTCAGTTTAATGATACTTTTCCACATATATGCTAAGAAAACAAAGCAAAAAGATGGTGGGATAGTAGTAGGGTAAAACTTAATTTCCATTCTAGGGCCACTCTAAAGAAAAAACCTAAATTGTGTATTTTATAAAAATAATATGGTTTGCTGAAACAACTTTACAAAACAAAATTGAAAAAGAAAAAGAGATTGCTCAAGAACAACTGATTTTAATATCTGATACCTATAACCATTTTGAACCAAGACATGCAGTCATCCCTTTGCCAAAAAGGAACAGCATGCTACAGGAGGCTCATGGTACACACTTTGGCCCAATTGGAAAGCAGAAAAAAAAAACAGTGAAAATTGTTCAGCAGATCCGCAAGACTGGAAAACACAACATGCAAGAAGCCATTCTCACAGACACACTCCCAAAACATTCTTTGAAGGTTGCATCCAGCTGTGCCCCTACCACCAGTTGATCTTGCATGAAGCAACCGACTGTCAACATACTGACTGTCAGCATACTAACCACTACCCAAAGCAATCAAAAGCTGTGCTGCTCTCCTCCACACCTCAAGGTTCTCAGCTAAACAACCTTGGCACTCCAACAGAATCTAGAAACAGCCCAGAACCAATGGCAGCACCATTCCAAATACATTATTTAGTGTCCAGTCAACCAAGCCCAATGGTATTTAATAGTAAAGGAACAGTGACTCACACTCAGTCTGGATCAAATACCCAGTTAAGCCTGACCAGCAAACAAACCTAACCAAGATCATATCAGGCTGTATGTCCAAACCATTATTGTGCCTGGACCTGTGAAGTACCTTTTCAGTCATCAGACTTTATATTCCATGGTGACATCCCAACATAACAATGTTTGAAAAAATGTCCTTTGACATCATTGATCTTTTGTTTATTTACTTCAAAATAATTTGTTTTATGCTGCAGACTTAGAACTTTCCATGGTTACTAATGTTATAGCTTCAGGAGAGCTTATGATCTCTCATATGTTGTTGGTATTATAGAGCTGTATTTGTTTTGGTCTACAAGAATAAATTAGTTTTCACAAAAAAAAGACAGAAAAGAATATGGTAGGTGTGCAGCGCATCTGGGTTGTTAGAATAAAAGACTGCAAAACGCTCAATATCACATCAATTTTTATATGTGGCTAAATATCATTTAGGTAAAGCGAGACTTCAACCAATGCAGCCAGCAGCTTTTCCCCCAACAGTATGTGACCTGTGGGGTGGCCCTCAGGGGATTTGCAGGGCTCTTTGGTCTCAGTTATTTCCACTGATATCCTTGGTGAATTGCACAGCTCATGCTAGCGAATCTGTGTGGATTGTAATGCTCCCTCTCCTCCCTCCCTCTTGGTTTGCTGGTCTCTCGGCAAGTATTCGGACAGGTAAGTTATTTCCAATGATATCTTTCAGTCCAATGGTGCCAGTCAGTGGCCACTTCTTGGGGTGGTTCCCGCTTCTAGGGTTGCCCTGGATACCTCCCTTCAGCATATGGCATTTGGCACTCCGCTAACTTTCTAGGCCCCAGTTCACAAGGTCACCTATTGGCTGGTTCCCTGTCACTCCAGGAACTTAACTGTAGAGGAATCCATCGAGAAGTTTGTTGTACGGGTTTGATGTCTAAATTGACTTTTATGTTTTTAGTGGTAGACAGCCCATACCAGTAAAAATGTCATCAAAATTTCTCACGTTTGCCAAAGGAGAGGTTCACAATATATTTATATTATTGTTTACTATCAGGACCGATCAGGTCCTTATAGAGATCTTTACCCTTGCTCGATACTTAATGTTCAGTTTGATTGTGGAATCCAAACATGACACCTTAAAAAGCATGTTTCTGTGGCATAAAATGGTTCCTTATTGAGGAAAACACCGCTGTAGCTAGTAACAGGCCAGCCGAGGCACTTGCCCCGGTCATTTCTTTGGCTTTTGTTGTTTATAGTACCTAATACCTAGGGAGAGAACTCAACCATGGACTGATTGCCTCAGTCATAAGTTATTCATAGACATTGCCTCAGTCATTTTTTTTTTTTCTGGCTACGGCTCTGGAAAACAGAATCTTCTCATAGTGTTCCTTATCTGCATCGGTTAAGAAAGCAATATTCATAACTTTCACACAAGCCAAAGTGCTGTCCAGCCTGTCCAGACTGTACTGGTAACAACATTAATGGCTCATTTGTTTTCATCTACCATGTTTAATCAGAGTAATTTTCAAATTCTATTTTGTCTCCGAATTTGTTTTCTGTTTGGATTCAGGTATGATGTAAGATCGTTGTTTTCTTAAACGTAATGTCATCTGAAAACTAAATGTACCATTACTTGCACTGAGTCCTTGCATGCGTGTATTCAAGCATACAATGTGTGGTTGTGTGTACATTTGCGTACTCTGTGATCCCCTCTTTGCAGAGGACTTTGTACAGCTTTAGACTATGTGGCCTAACCACTCCTCATATTTAACTTTCATGCAACCCTGGAAATTTATTAAAGGCCTCAAAAGGAAACACTAAATCTGGATGTAAAGTCATTTGGAGTTAATAACAGATTCGTGATCATGCAGAGAGTATTTTAGCTTGAAACACAAATCTCGTAACTAGGCTAGATTGCCTGCCCATGTTTAGAGCTGAAAGAACAATTTTATTAATTATTTGATGTGATTATCCTTACATGTAATTGTGCATACCTCTCTACATGTAGGTTGTTACATTGTATAAGTTCAAATGTAACTGACAGAGAAGTCTCATAGAAACATGTAACTATAAACTATTACAAATCAAAAACAATTGTGATATTTTTTAAAACACTGCATTCATTTTAGAAATACATTTACATGTACTTTGATTCAAACCTTACACCAATGATATTAACTTAACAGTTCATTGAATTGCACTAGCTGAACTCTTGGATCAGTTTAAGAGCATTACAGTTTGAAGAGCTGAGTGTGTAATGACTCATGACAGACAAAAACAAGACACTGCAAATTGATGACTTGATCATTTGAGGCAAATACACATTAGCAACATAAATGCAAGGAAATGAAATTGTCGACAAGTTGCAATTGGTTTTCCCTGGACAATTAATTGCTTATAAAGGTGAAATGATACATTGTAACATGGATGATAAAGTACCTTACTTTGAAACAAATGCTCCATCGTCTCTCTCTAAACATTTAAAAAAATAGATTGTGGGGCATTTTTAACATCCAATCCTTATAAACATACATGCATGTTTGTGCCTTTTAAAAGTAACAATTACCCTTTTGTTGAATGATCAAGTAAAGGGGTAAATTTTAGCACCTGGTGCACTGCAGGTGTTAAAATATATCCCTCAGAAACCTGTTATCAATGAAAAAGCAAAATGAACTAAACTGACACCATTAACTTCATCTTACTTGCAACGTAATCTACCTCAACCCAAACCATGAATTCACACCCTGTATTCTGACAAGGGTTGGTGATTCATTTTGTATCAACTTAAAGCTGTTGTACTGTCCTGACAATCCACAAGCTCCACCACCACTTGCAGTCTTCTAATAACATTGTCACTGATCTCATCCCGTGTAGTTAAATTCCTCAAGCTTCATATAGTTGCCATGAATCATACCTGTTTTAGAATACCTCAAAGAATACTTCACATTAAGTTCCATGTTCCATACTAAAAATGCCAAGCATTAACATGTGTCACAATCACAAATGTATGCAACAAAAAATTAATAACAATTTTTGACAGGGCAGGGGGGATTATCTATCCTGACAGCTTTTTTTCACTTTTTGAATTTCAAAGCTGGAACTAAACAGGTTAATAGGCAGAACTTTTTCTTTAGCACATGTTGTAAGATTATACACTGACAAAATAAGTTGAATGAGAAATAATTATCATTTTGCTTTTTGAGTAATGCAAAATTCTGGTTGGTATGACATTGCAAGTCATGAGAGTTAAAGGAACTCCTCAAGATGCAGTAACCACAGAGCTCTGATTTCAAATTGCATTCCTCACTTAATAATATCACCATGTTAAGTGATCAACCTGATCAAGAACAGACTTTTACAGCTATGAGCAAAGTATCCACCATAACAATACATGTAAATCTGGATTGCACAAACTTCAAGTTTTACTGGTTTAGAGGTTTTCTGTTTCTCACTGCTATCCAAAACGTTAATCCTCCCAATGAAGCGAAGATTGCTAAAACGTATTAGGTACAGTATGACCAACAAAGCTGCTTGGAGACTCTTTAATATGTATAAGCACATGGCCTGTAAGTTATGTCTTCTCCATATTCATTAATGCTTCCGAAGCAATATTGTGGTGACAAAATATTGTTTTTAATGTTGCTCATAGTCTAATTAGCATTCATGAACTTCTAAGAGAATTTAAGGTCTAATGGCAAAACTGCACGACTTTTATGCAGAAAAAATACTTTTCAGAAGGCCTTTTCAAACATCTTGCAAAAGTAACATCATTGGGTATACAGTGTACCAGACAAATTAATTGTGAAAGTTGGGAAAGGACTATATTTACGCCTTCCCTACCGGTAAGTCCTAAGTCAATTCATTTCACGCTTAGCTAATGTAGCATCAATCAACTACATGTATATACACTGTAGGCAGCTTAGATTTGGCTGCTTGAATATCCAAATTGATGTATGGCCTGGCTTCGAGATATTGAATCAGAATTCTTATTCTTCTCATGATTTAAAGGTGTCATCACAAGTGGGCACTGTTAACAATACCCTTTTTACCAATGTTGGGAGGGGGAAGTGGGGAGTTGTGTGGGGGTGGGGAGGTGATGGCCTATTGGTTGGTCAGTTGGACTCTGCATCAATAGGTCCAAAATGGAGTCCAAGCTAGAGTTACTGTGTCATCTTCTCAGGCAAGACACCCAACTCTCCCAGTACCTTTCCCCTCCAAGGAGTGAAAATGGTACTGGCCGATTGTAAGGGCAACCTGACAAAAACAAGGGGTAACCTGTGATAGACTAGAATCCCATCCACAGAGAGAGTGACAATACCCCTAGGCACTGCATGTTACAGAGATCAGAGTTAAGCACTGGCACTTGTGAGCCATCTGGCTTCTCCATATCTCTAGGGAGTGGAACCGACTTCCCTGCCCTGGAGCCGGTGAAATTATCTCTAGAGTGTTCTCATTCTGAGCCACTGAGACCAGAAGAGGAATTTAAAGTCCTGTTTAAAACAAACCTTTTGCCATAAAAGTTTAACCCCCTTGATTGGATGTACCAACAAAGCTTTCAAGTGAGGGAGGGACAAGGTCATTGGTTGACATGCACTTAAAACAGACAGCTACACAGCAGATGGCTGGAAATGTAGAATGACAGGTTGGAACTAGGACAATGGTGCATGATGGAACAAGGAGGGGAAATTGGAGAGTAGTGCTCCTCAAGTGAGGTTGTACAGTCAAGATGATTCAAGAACCCACAATGAAGGACAATCCCCTGGTGGTGTTGTGCTCAGCATGTGGTGTTGCGGTAACCAAAGCTATGATTCAGATTTCTGAAGGAGCCATTTTTTATTATAGGAAAAAGACAGGCAGCCTTTGTAACAACAGTTATTCCTTTTGATATTTAAATGACACATCTGATAGGGATGAAACTCAGCTTTTGATTTTTGTTGAAAATTAGGAAAATAATGCATTCCATGCCCAGTAGAAATGATGTTACATGTTCCAGGCCATAATGACAGTAGGTGGAATGGAGAGCAAGTCATGGTAAGTGATCTTTCCTTCATGTCAGAGAAATTTCTGTCCTTCAGGCATTCAGTTCAAGATGCTCAAGTGTATCTCTTGCAGGAACAACAGTGCAAGGATTTTCTGGCTGTGGTGAAGCAAAATCGTCCATGCATTCAGGAGAAGTACCAGGTGATGAGCTGACACATCTTGATGAAGAAGTGGCTAACAGCAATTGCATGAACTGAGGAGGATTCAGGTTGTCTGCCCAAAAGTGTAATAGCAACAAAGATGTCGCACATGCACCCCTGCCCAGCGCGCCACAACCTTTGCCTCCAACCATGCGCTCCGCCACGCCGTCACCACATCTGCATTGCCTCCACCTTTGCTGCTGCAACACCTTTGTGCAAAAGCGTTGTGAATCCTCTCCAGCTCATGCAACTTATGTAAGCTGCTTCTTCATCAAGGTGTGACAGTTCAGTGCTTGAGATATCTCCCAAATACATGGAAGATGAAGCTTCGTCTCAACTAGAAAATCATTGCATTGTAGTTCCTGCAAGAAATACACCCGAACATCTTGGGCTAAATGCCAAAAGGATGGAATTCGTCTCTGACATGAGAAAAGGATCGCCAACCATGACTCACTTTCCTCCCCATCTGCTGATCTGTTATGGCATAAAACATGTGACATCATCCCAACCAAGCATGCAATACATCATTTTCCCAATTTTCAACAGCCAATCAGGGGCTGGGCATCATCCAAATAAGGTGTCATGTGAATATCAAGCACAAATAACTGTTGTTTTATAACCCATCTTTTTCCTATAACAAAAAGATTCATTCAGAGGTCTGAATCGTAACCTTGGTGACCACAATAGCATGTGCTAACCATATCACTACTGAAGAATTGTCCTTCTCACTGTGGATTCCTGTATTACATGTACTGTACAACCAAACTCAAGAGGTACCATTCCCTGATTTACCCACCCCATTACACAATCACTACTGCGCTGGTCCCATTCTGCCATTCCACATTTTCAGTCCGCTATTGCATAACTGCTTGCTAAAAGTGCTTGTTGACAAATGCCCTTTCCCTCCCTTACTTAAATGTTCGGTGGTATATCGGGTGAAAGGTGTTGGACTTAAATGGTGAAGGGTTTGTTTCACACAGGACACCAAATTCCCCCTCCTGTCTTTGTGGCTAGGAATGGGCACATTCCAGTGATGTTTCACTGGCTACTGGGCACTTAAGTCAGTTTCATTCCTAAGGGATCAGAGAAGCCAAATGGTTCATCAGTACAGGTGCTCAACTCCAATTTCTGTGACATGACGTGTCTAGGAGTGTTGTCCCTCCCCTTGGATGGGATGCTAGTCCATTGCAGGTGACCCCCAGCAATTGTCAGGTTGCCCTCACTAATTGGCCAGTACCATTTACACTCTTGGGTAGAGAGAGACATTGTGAGGGTAAGGTGTCATGCCTGAGAACATGACAGAGCGACCCCAGTTTGGCTCCATTTTGGACCAATGGATCCAGAGTCTAACAGACTAACCATAAGACCATCAACTCTCTACCTCAACACAACCTCCCACCAACCCCTCCCAACATTGGCAAAAAAGGTATTGTTAACAGTACAGGGTTAGGGTTAGGTTTACACACTTCTGATGAGACCTTTAACTTAGGAAGAAGTCTGATTCAGCATATCAAAGACAAGGCATACATCAATTTGGATATTCAAACAGCAAAATTAAACCTGCCTTGATGCATGTAGTTGATTAATATTAGCAGTGAGTGAACTTTGAACTTAATGCACGTGGATTAATCTTGGGGTTTTTTCGCTGCATGGTTAATTTTTGGTAGAATAACCAGTAACGTGTTGTTTCTAGAGAGAAGAACTTGTTAGCCATTAGTAACTACTGAAAGGATATTGTAGTACACAGGTATTCTAGAACAAGGTTTACATGTACTTCAGAGCGAACAACGTAAACTATTATACAAATTGTTGTTCTTCTGATAACCCTTTTCTTTCACCTACACCTATCTCTTAAGTAGCTAGGTGTCACATAGGTCCTCAGCCCTCTTGATTGCTGTAACTTAGATACAAAAAAATATTATTCTGTTCCGCAACATATGGCTCTATGCCTGCTAACTTACACGCAGTATTCACTACCTGTTAGGTAAACTATTAATAATAGATAAATTATGCAATATCCAACAATCAGGGTGCAAAGAACAACAAACATGCCGCTCGAGGCAGCAGAGAATGTTTTGCAAATCCACGAAAATTAAAATGCGAGCAACAGCAGTGAAATGCAGCAAGAGAACTAGGAGCTCTGGAAAAAAACATTCAAACACTGGCAAAACAAATATCTACTTCCAACTGAGATAGCCTTATGATGGATACTTCACTGAGACTAAAGTTTGCCTTTCACTCATCAAGGTTACCGAATTGAAGAGACCAGCTCACCAACCGTGGTCAACAGTCTATCGTGGGAACATAATTTTCAAAGGAATGAAACCCGGCTTTTTTTCACACGTATCCGTTTTCACTAGTTTATAGCCATAACGTACACAACTAACAACAGTTTGTGAGTTTACCTTGAAATACCAAGCACAACGTGGGCTTCTCGCTGCTTTTTTTTCCGACGAGCGTTGCAAGCGCTGTAAACAAGTCTAACAGGCTTCAACAGCAGCTAGTGACCTGGCGAAACACATATATCAAAGCTTGACTCCCTCAAATTTACTGTTAACTAAATATTAGCAAAATGTTTGGCGAAAAGCACGATTTAAAAGGAACTGTAGCTTCAAAAACTCCCGCGTGACTTCAATGAATTAAGATTGCGAGTACAGTCTAGTTTGTCAGCGGTTTTCCCCAAAGGAAGAGTTAGTACTGATTGTAACAGTCATATAGTGGATTACTAGTTATTGTGATCTGTGGCAAATATTAATTGACAGCATGACCGATCTGATCATAACCTTGCTCCTTCAATTCACCATGACGGCCATTTGTGTTTTGTATTATCTCTAGAAACTATCGTGAAAGCTCTATTTC
>OZ026598.1:18428100-18443100 GCA_964020085.1 Micromussa lordhowensis
CGTATTAACTAACTGAGGAGAGGTCTCGTCCGTCCGTAAACAGCCTCCGTCCGTAAAAAGCCTCCTACTCTGCCTACTCAGACCAAACACAAATAGTTCTCACTTCAGGGTGGAAACGGCCAAATACATAAAGAGATAAAGCTTTTGGCCATAAACGTGGTTCTTAAACTTCACTGCTGCATGTGTTGTAAATTATTGAAGTGAATTTAATAAAATCGCTTGAAGTCATTTGACGTTTCGGCAGGAACACCGCTGATGTTGCAGGATATTCAACTTAGATTACTATTAAAAAGAACGTCTCCATGCATTCGGCTACAAAGTAACCCAGGTAGAATTTGGTTTGAAAATAAAACCTCGATTTTCATGGCAAACGGCGATTAAAAGGAGAAAAAAAAATAATGTTAAAATGTAAAAGACAATGAAGGTTGAAGGCCATGATTTTGTCGCCCAGCTTAAACAGTTTCCAGCACTTTTCTAACAGCTATACTTTGAGTGATGAATACTGTCACTGTTTAACAAGTGATGCTACAATAATGGTATCATACATATTCCCAATCATTGGTAAACAAGTTGCAATCATCTATTTTGCATAACAGGTTCCCATAGCAACAATATTACCTGCTAAACACCCTTAATTTTAGCTTTGAGTGCTTATAACCCAAAAACGAACTAGGTGACCCCTATTTTTTGTTACCGAATTATGATAAGCATGATAAGATGCAACTTTTTGCAAAGTTTTAAAAAATTCTGCTGAGTGGGTTCAGGGCTCTGAACCCACTCCACAGATTTTTTTAAACTTTGCAAAAAGTTGCATCTTAGCATGTTTATTGTAATTCGATAATAAAAAATAGGGGTCACCGAGTTCGTTTTTGAGTTATAAGCGCTCAAAGCTTAAATTAAGGGTGTTTTTAGCAGGTCATATTGTTGCTATGGTAACCTATTGTGCTACAAATTTTACAGCGACATGTTTACCAATGATTGGGCAGTTTTTTGATACAATAATTTGGGCATCAACCGATATAGAGTGGTTTAAATGATCCATCACATTCTACCTCTTAGAAAGTGCTGGAAACTGTTTTGAGCCACCTTAAGTTGACGAAAATGCATCTTCTTTGATCTTTCGGCCAGATTTAAAACAACTTATTTACCAGTTAAAGATAGATCTAGGAAACGCCTTTGTCATTAAAGAAACCGCGATAAAAACCTACCTCATTTAACTCACATAAGCCAAACCTTCAAGAATAAACAACAGTTAAGGCCAGGAGTCTGTGCAGTACGTGTAAAAAAACTAACCTCTGGTCACAGGAGCACGCAACCTCATTTCCATGCGAGAAATCAGTTCAGAAATTGAACTGGGTCACCGATTGGATACTCCCATGTCCGCAGGGAATTAACAATATAACAATGGCCCTGATTGGCTACATCGAACAACGGACATGGGAGTATCCAATCGGTGACCCAGTTCAATTTCTGAACTGATTTCTCGCATGGAAATGATGTTTCATGCTCCTGTGACCAGAGGTTATTTTTTTCTCCTCCGGCTTCGCCGCGAAATATCGATCAGAAAAAAATATCCTCTGGAACCCAGGGTAAGAATCCTTTTGTTTAACGTTTTGAACATTTAAATAACAAAAACAATGTTTGTAAACAAATAGGTTCCCTATTGTAGCCTTTGCTTGAATGCACGTGTACTTTCAGTGTTTGTGCTATAAGTAAAGGACAATCCGAGGTTTCCGCTATCCACGGCTAATTTTAGAACATAAACGCTGCAAGTTCTATCTTGTTTACCTCAGCAAATTTAATTTTCCTTCGAATCTCTTTACTCGCTTCGATGAAACAGCCAAACAATTCACTTTAAATGCCTAAACCCACACGAAATACTCGCAAAATTGCAAATAAATTAATGACTGTCGCTTCTGGTGAAATAAACTTGCAAAGTAAGCTCGATCGTACTCACGTAGCCAAAGTGAAAGCTGCAATGTCAGCAATTCCATAGCTGGCGTAATAAATTTTTAAGTATATTTAATATTCTCTTCGAATCCAACGCTTCGATAAAACGAAAAGAAAATACATTTTACTTATATTAAAGAAAACAATATCCGTAACATTTTCCGTGTATTAATGTTCCAATATCCGTGACATTGTCCGTGTATTTATGTTTCAACAACTTTCGTGAATAAACATAACAGATTGCGTGATTCAAAGTTGGCCGAGTGGAGGTCTGCGTCTGGTGACAGACAAAACGACGAAGAGGACAAAAAACTGGGGCTCAGTTAAATATAAGTCGCGCTAAAACCAGTTATTTTTTTCAATTCTCGTTATTAAAATTAGATAAAGCCATCTGCCACTGCTTCGGAGGAACAAATACCTTGGCCGCGCGGTTAAAAGAAAACGAGTGCAAAGCAAGAAACCGCCCAGCCTGCGGCTGCGCGGTTTAAAAAAAACCGAAGGCAGAGCAAGAAACCGCCCAGCCTACGGCTGCGCGGTTTAAAAAATGCAACTTTGTTGTGGAGCGTGACAAACCAGGCTGTCTTCCGCAGAATTTATAATGCTTAATAGGCATTTACAGATGTAATGGTAAGCAACTCCTTCATCAAATATAAGAAGATCGATTTTTAAGGGAGTGCATAATGGTGCACAGTGATGGTATTATATTTTTTATTTGTAATAAATATTATTGATTTTACTAAGATGTATTGGACACTTTGCTTATATTTCTTTATAGCAATAAACAATGTAGTTAATGTATCTGTGCTATCGTCAGAGTAAATCCCTCCCGAGAAAATTTCGAATTACTGAAATGTGCAATTTAGAAATAGTTTAGAAAATCTTGTAAGATATATTCCCTGGCTCTGTATTCAAATACATTTTCATATGTGTTTTGGTAATCTCTAAATACCAGTTAAGGTTTTCAGGTTATTTCGGAACTCTTACCGTAAGCTTTGATACTATGCTTTGCAACTTTCCAAGTTATAGCAGCCAGAGAGCTATTGGCTGGTGAAACAAAGAACTCTTTTGTTTAACCTTTTAAACATTTAAATAACAAAAACAATGTTTGTAAACAAATATCTTCCTTATTGTACACACAACGGTTAAACCTGAAAGCTTCTACTGAAATCTTGAATAGAGTGGCAAATCCAAGCAACTCTAACTACACTCGCACGAGACATTCAGTGTGAAAAGTTTACTGAGGATGCCTGAGTAGGCCATCAGATTCAATCTATCCTAATGTTTACCTCACAAATTTAACTAATGGTTATGTGCTACGCCAGATACGAAAAACCACTAAAAAACCGCCCTTTAGATGTGGCCAAAAAATATGTGGAAACGTATTCCTCATCTAATGCAGCAGCACGAGAGCCCGAGGAAAGAGTGGTCTACAAATATTACAGAAGTTGATAAAATCAAAACATAATCCTAAAAAAGTAAAGTGGGCGAACACAACGACTGACCGACCTAGAATGACTTAAATCTCCCACCAAAACCTTATATAATCTCTAAGCATCCCGTGGTTTACCCGAGTCTCTTCAACGTGCCATCAGAATAATAATTTCAGAGTAATTCGTCCCTCAATCGTTAGGAATTACATTTTCTGATATGTATATACCAGGAACTCACAGCCTCCTAATACCACCACAAAAAGCGGCATCACTTAACCAACGTGATAGAAGCTCTTTTTTCTTTCATTGTTAGGAAACAAAGAAATGCATGGTTGTTGGTGATGAAAGCTTCCTTTCCTTTCTTGATTGCTCTTTATTAAGACAAGCGCTTGGTATGATTGTTACGAAAGATATGCTAGCAATTTTTTTGTTTTTGTTACGTTAGCGATGCACTCTTTCTTTGTTTTAATTCTTATGTTAGTGATCCGCGCTTTCTTTGTTTTAAATTTGATTGTTATGTTAGGGAAGCGCGCTTTATTTTATGTGTGTTTGATTGCTACCTTAGTAATGCGCGCTTTCTTTGTTTTGTGTTTGATTCTTACGTTACTAATGCACACTATCCTTGTTTTGTGTTTGATTGTTACGTTACTAATGCACGCTCTTTTTGTTTTCTGGGGCCAAGTTTCTAAAGAAACTGTGGTGCTGCGTCGGTGTAACTATTACAAGATAATTTGGTTTTATCAACTGGGTTGATAATGTGAATTGGCCCCCGGAAAGAGATTGGGAAGCAGACGTTTTGAGCGTTAGCCCTTCGTCGGAGCGATTCGCTTGGTGTTTCATTGTTACCTTAGTTATGCGCGCTCTTGTTTTTATTTCCTTTTTTGTTTTCTGTTTTCTGTTTGATTGTTGCGCGTTAGTAATGCGCGCTCTTTTTCTTTTGTGTTTGATTGTAACGTTAGTGATGCGCGCTCTTTTTTGTTTTTTTTTTTAGTTGTTGCGTTAGTAATGTGCGCTCTTTTTGTTTAACAATTGGTTCATGCTTTGGCGTGCACTATCGAGTTATGGAGCACGTGGGAAGTTTGGAGAGCACGGACGAAGCGTAAGAGTTGCCCCGAGGGCAACTGTAGCAGCTTCATGAGTTACGGTTGGTACGTTATTAATCATCGGCACGCTCCTTTATTTTGTGTTTGATTCTTACGTTAGTACTGCGAGCTCCTGTGTTTTGTGTTTGATTGTTACGTTAGTGATTCAGCTCCATTGTTTTCTGTTTGATTGTTTCGTTAGAAATGCGCGCTCCTTTCTGTTGTGTTTGATTGTTACCTTAGTACTGCCCGCTCCTTAGCTTTGTGTTTGATTGTTACGTTAGTAATGCGCGCTCCTTTGTTTTGTGTTTGATTGTTTCGTTAGTACTGCACGCTCATTTGTTTTGTGTTTAATTGTTACGTTAGTAATGCACGCTAATTTTTTTTGTGTTTGATTGTTACGTTAGTAATGCACGGTCCTTTGTTTTGTGTTTAAATTGTTACGTTAGTACTGCGCGCTCCTTTGTTTTGTGTTTGATTGTTACGTTAGTAATGCACGCTCCTTTTTTTGAGTTTGATTGTTACGTTAGTAAAGCGCTCCTTTGTTTTGTTTTTGATTGTTGTGTTAGTAATTCGCGCTCCTTTGTTTTGTGTTTGATTGTTACGTTAGTACTGCGCGCTCTTTTATTTTGTGTTTGATTGCTACGTTAGTAATGCACGCTCCTTTGTTTTATGTTTGATTGTTACCTTAGTAATGCACGATCCTTTGTTTTGTGTTTGATTGTTACGTTAGTAAGGCGCGCTCCTTTGTTTTGTGTTTGATTGTGACGTTAGTAATGCACGCTCCTTTGTTTTGTGTTTGATTGTTACGTTAGTAATGCACGCTCCTTTGTTTTGTGTTCGATTGTTACGTTAGTACAGCGCGCTCCTTTGTTTTGTGTTTGATTGTTAAGTTAGTAATGCACGCTCCTTTGTTTTGTGTTTGATTGTTACGTTAGTCATATGCGCTTCTTTGTTTTGTGTTTGATTGTTACGTTAGTAATGCACGCTCCTTTGTTTTGAGTTCGATTGTTACGTTAATCATGCACGTTCCTTTGTTTTCTGTCTGATTGTTACGTTAGTCATGCACGCTCCTTTGTTTTGTGTTTGATTGTTACGTTAGTCATCCGCGCTCCTTTGTTTTGTGTTTGATTGTTACGTTAGTCATGCACGCTGCTTTGTTTTGTGTTTGATTGTTACGTTAGTAATGCACGCTCCTTTGTTTTGTCTTTGATTGTTACGTTAGTCATGCACGCTCTTTGTTTTGTCTTTGATCGTTACGTTAGTCATGCACGCCCCTTTGTTTTGAGTTTGATTGTTACGTTAGTAATGCACGCTCCTTTGTTCTGTGTTTGATTGTTACGTTAGTAATGCGCGCTCCTTTGTTTTGTGTTTGATTGCTACGTTAATAATGCACGCTCCTTTCTTTTGTGTTTGATTGTTACGTTAGTAATGCACGCTCCTTTATTTTGTCTTTGATTGTTACGTTAGTCATGCACCCTACTTTGTTTGGTCTTTGATTGTTCCGTTTAGTCATGCACGCTCCTTTGTTTTGTGTTTCATTGTTACGTTAGTAATGAGCGCTCCTTTGTTTTCTGTTTGATTGTTACGTTAGTAAAGCCCCCTCCTTTGTTTTGTGTTTTATTGTTACGTTAGTAATGCACGCTCCTTTTTTTGTGTTTGATTTTTCCGTTAGTCATGCACGCTCCTTTGTTTTGTATTTGATTGTTACATTAGTCATGCACGCTCCTTTGTTTTGTGTTTGATTGTTACGTTAGTAATCCAAGCTCCTTTGTTTTGTGTTTGATTATTACGTTAGTCATGCACGCTCCTTTGTTTTGTGTTTGATTGTTACGTTCGTCATGCACGCTGCTTTGTTTTGTGTTTCATTGTTACGTTGGTAATGCACGCTCCTTTGTTTTGTGTTTGATTGTTACGTTAGTAATGCACGCTCCTTTGTTTTGTGTTTGATTGTTCCGTTAGTCATGCACGCTCCTTTGTTTTGTGTTTGATTGTTACGTTAGTAATGCATCCTCCTTTGTTTTGTCTTTGATTGTTACGTTAGTCATGCACGCTCCTTTGTTTTGTCTTTGATTGTTACGTTAGTAATGCGGGCTCCTTTGTTTTGTGTTTGATTGTTACGTTAGTAATGCACACTCAGTTGTTTTGTGTTTGATTGTTACGTTAGTAATGCGCGCTCCTTTGTTTTGTGTTTGATTGTTACGTTAGTAATGGGCGCTCCTTTGTTTTGTGTTTGATTGTTACGTTAGTAAAGCGCGCTCCTTTGTTTTGTGTTTGATTGTTACGTTAGTAATGCACGCTCCTTTGTTTAGTGTTTGATTGTTACGTTAGTAATGCACGCTCCTTTGTTTTGTGTTTGATTGTTACGTTAGTAATGCACGCTCCTTTGTTTTGTCTTTGATTCTTACGTTAGTAATGCACACTCAGTTGTTTTGTGTTTGATTGTTACGTTAGTAATGCGCGCTCCTTTGTTTTGTGTTTGATTGTTACGTTAGTAATGGGCGCTCCTTTGTTTTGTGTTTGATTGTTACGTTAGTCATGCACGCTCCTTTGTTTTGTGTTTGATTGTTACGTTAGTCATCCGCGCTCCTTTGTTTTGTGTTTGATTGTTACGTTAGTCATGCACGCTGCTTTGTTTTGTGTTTGATTGTTACGTTAGTAATGCGCGCTCCTTTGTTTTGTGTTTGATTGTTACGTTAGTAATGCGCGCTCCTTTGTTTTGTGTTTGATTGTTACGTTAGTAATGGGCGCTCCTTTGTTTTGTGTTTGATTGTTACGTTACTAATGCGCGCTCCTTTGTTTTGTGTTTGATTGTTACGTTAGTAATGGGCGCTCCTTTGTTTTGTGTTTGATTGTTACGTTAGTAATGGGCGCTCCTTTGTTTTGTGTTTGATTGTCACGTTAGTAATGCGCGCTCCTTTGTTTTGTGTTTGATTGTTACGTTAGTAATGGGCGCTCCTTTGTTTTGTGTTTGATTGTTACGTTAGTCATGCACGCTCCTTTGTTTTGTGTTTGATTGTTACGTTAGTCATCCGCGCTCCTTTGTTTTGTGTTTGATTGTTACGTTAGTCATGCACGCTCCTTTGTTTTGTGTTTGATTGTTACGTTAGTAATGCACGCTCCTTTGTTTTGTCTTTGATTGTTACGTTAGTCATGCACGCTCCTTTGTTTTGTCTTTGATCGTTACGTTAGTCATGCACGCTCCTTTGTTTTGAGTTTGATTGTTACGTTAGTAATGCACGCTCCTTTGTTCTGTGTTTGATTGTTACGCTAGTAATGCGCGCTCCTTTGTTTTGTGTTTGATTGCTACGTTAATAATGCACGCTCCTTTCTTTTGTGTTTGATTGTTACGTTAGTAATGCACTCTCCTTAGTTTTGTCTTTGATTGTTACGTTAGTAATGGGCGCTCTCTTCTGTTGTGTTTGATTGTTACGTTAGTAATGGGCACTCCATTGTTTTGTGTTTGATTGTTACGTTAGTAATGGGCGCTCCTTTGTTTTGTGTTTGATTGTTACGTTAGTAATGGGCGCTTCTTTGTTCTGTGTTTGATTGTTACCTGAGTAATGGGCGCTCCTTTGTTTTGTGTTTGATTGTTACATTAGTAATGCGCGCTCCTTTGTTTTGTGTTTGATTGTTACGTTAGTAATGGGCGCTCCCTTGTTTTGTGTTTGATTGTTACGTTAGTAATGGGCGCTCCTTTGTTTTGTGTTTGATTGTTACGTTAGTAATGGGCGCTCCCTTGTTTTGTGTTTCATTTTTACGTTAGTAATGGGCGCTCCTTTGTTTTGTGTTTGATTGTTACGTTAGTAATGGGCGCTCCCTTGTTTTGTGTTTGATTCTTACGTTAGTAATGGCCGCTCCTTTGTTTTGTGTTTGATTGTTACGTTAGTAATGGGCGCTCCTTTGTTTTGTGTTTGATTGTTACGTTAGTAATGGGCGCTCCTTTGTTTTGGGTTTGATTGTTACGTCAGTAATGCGCGCTCCTTTGTTTTGTGTTAGATTGTTACGTCAGTAATGCGCGCTCCTTTGTTTTGTGTTTGATTGTTACGTTAGTAATGGGCGCTCCCTTGTTTTGTGTTTGATTGTAACGTTAGTAATGGGCGCTCCTTTGTTTTGTGTTTGATTGTTACGTTAGTAATGGGCACTCCCTTGTTTTGTGTGTGATTGTTACGTTAGTAATGCGCGCTACTTAGTTTTGTGTTTGATTGTTACGTTAGTAATGGGCGCTCCTTTGTTTTGTGTTTGATTGTTACGTTAGTAATGGGCGCTCCCTTGTTTTGTCTTTGATTGTTACGTTAGTTATAAGCGCTCCCTTATTCTGTGTTTGATTGTTACGTTAGTAATGCGCGCTCCTTTGTTTTGTGTTTGATTGTTACGTTAGTAATGCGCGCTACTTTGTTTTGTGTTTGATTGTTACGTTAGTAATGCGCGCTCCTTTGTTTTGTGTTTGATTGTTACGTTAGTAATGCGCGCTCCTTTGTTTTGTGTTTGATTGTTACGTTAGTAATGGGCGCTCTCTTGTTTTGTGTTTGATTTTTACGTTAGTAATGAACGCTACTTTGTTTTGTGTTTGATTGTTACGTTAGTAATGCGCGCTCCTTTGTTTTGTGTTTGATTGTTACGTTAGTAATGGGCGCTCCTTTGTTTTGTGTTTGATTGTTACGTTAGTAATGGGCGCTCCTTTGTTTTGTGTTTGATTGTTACGTTAGTAATGGGCGCTCCCTTGTTTTGTGTTTGATTGTTACGTTAGTTATAAGAGCTCCCTTGTTTTGTGTTTGATTGTTACGTTAGTAATGCGCGCTACTTTGTTTTGTGTTTGATTGTTACGTTAGTAATGCGCGCTACTTTGTTTTGTGTTTGATTGTTACGTTAGTAATGCGCGCTCCTTTGTTTTGTGTTTGCTTGTTACGTTAGTAATGCGCGCTCCTTTGTTTTGTGTTTGATTGTTACGTTAGTAATGGGCGCTCTCTTGTTTTGTGTTTGATTTTTACGTTAGTAATGCGCGCTACTTTGTTTTGTGTTTGATTGTTACGTTAGTAATGCGCGCTCCTTTGTTTTGTGTTTGATTTTTACGTTAGTAATGCGCGCTCCTTTGTTTTGTGTTTGATTGTTACGTTAGTAATGGGCGCTCCTTTGTTTTGTGTTTGATTGTTACGTTAGTAATGGGCGCTCCTTTGTTTTGTGTTTGATTGTTACGTTAGTAATGGGCGCTCCCTTGTTTTGTGTTTGATTGTTACGTTAGTAATGCGCGCTCCTTTGTTTTGTGTTTGATTGTTACGTTAGTAATGGGCGCTCCTTTGTTTTGTGTTTGATTGTTACGTTAGTATTGCGCACTCCTTTGTTTTGTGTTTAATTGTTACGTTAGTAATGCGCACTCCTTTGTTTTGTGTTTAATTGTTACGTTAGTAGTGGGCGCTCCTTTGTTTTGTGTTTAATTGTTACGTTAGTAATGGGCGCTCCTTTGTTTTGTGTTTAATTGTTACGTTAGTAATGCTTGCTCCTTTGTTTTGTGTTTAATTGTTACGTTAGTATTGCGCACTCCTTTGTTTTGTGTTTAATTGTTACGTTAGTAATGCTTGCAACTTTGTTTTGTGTTTAATTGTTACGTTAGTAATGCGTGCTCCTTTGTTTTGTGTTTGATTGTTACGTTAGTAATGCGCGCTCCTTTGTTTTGTGTTTGATTGTTACGTTAGTAATGCGCGCTCCTTTGTTTTGTGTTTAATTGTTACGTTAGTAATGGGCGCTCCGTTGTTTTGTGTTTGATTGTTACGTTAGTAATGGGCGCTCCTTTGTTTTGTGTTTGATTGTTACGTTAGTAATGGGCGCTCCCTTGTTTTGTGTTTGATTGTTACGTTAGTAATGCGCGCTACTATATTTTGTGTTTGATTGTTACGTTAGTAATGCGCGCTCCTTTGTTTTGTGTTTGATTGTTACGTTAGTAATGTGCGCTCCCTTGTTTTGTGTTTGATTGTTACGTTAGTAATGCGCGCTCCTTTGTTTTGTGTTTGATTGTTATGTTAGTAATGCGCGCTCCTTTGTTTTGTGTTTGATTGTTACGTTAGTAATGCGCGCTCCTTTGTTTTGTGTTTGATTGTTACGTTAGTAATGCGCGCTACTTTGTTTTGTGTTTGATTATTACGTTAGTAATGCGCGCTCCTTTGTTTTGTGTTTGATTGTTACGTTAGTAATGCGCGCTCCTTTGTTTTGTGTTTGATTGTTACGTTAGTAATGCGCGCTCCTTTGTTTTGTGTTTGATTGTTACGTTAGTAATGCGCGCTCCTTTGTTTTGTGTTTGATTGTTACGTTAGTAATGGGCGCTCCTTTGTTTTGTGTTTGATTGTTACGTTAGTAATGCGCACTCCTTTGTTTTGTGTTTGATTGTTACGTTAGTAATGGGCGCTTCTTTGTTTTGTGTTTGATTGTTACGTTAGTAATGCGCGCTCCTTTGTTTTGTGTTTGATTGTTACGTTAGTAATGCGCGCTCCTTTGTTTTGTGTTTGATTGTTACGTTAGTAATGCTTGCTCCTTTGTTTTATTTTTGATTGTTACGATAGTAATGGGCGCTCCCTTGTTTTGTGTTTGATTGTTACGTTAGTAATGGGCGCTCCCTTGTTTTGTGTTTAATTGTTACGTTAGTAATGCTTGCTCCTTTGTTTTGTGTTTGATTGTTACGTTAGTAATGGGCGCTCCCTTGTTTTGTGTTCAATTGTTACGTTAGTAATGCGCGCTCCTTTGTTTTGTGTTTGATTGTTACGTTAGTAATGCGCGCTCCTTTGTTTTGTGTTTGATTGTTACGTTAGTAATGCTTGCTCCTTTGTTTTGTGTTTGATTGTTACGATAGTAATGGGCGCTACCTTGTTTTGTGTTTGATTGTTACGTTAGTAATGCTCCCTTGTTTTGTGTTTAATTGTTACGTTAGTAATGCTTGCTCCTTTGTTTTGTGTTTGATTGTTACGTTAGTAATGGGCGCTCCCTTGTTTTGTGTTCAATTGTTACGTTAGTAATGCTTGCTCCTTTGTTTTGTGTTTGATTGTTACGTTAGTAATGCGCACTCCTTTGTTTTCTGTTTAATTGTTACGTTAGTAATGCCTGCTCCTTTGTTTTCTGTTTGATTGTTACGTTAGTAATGGGCGCTCCCTTGTTTTGTGTTTAATTGTTACGTTAGTAATGCTTGCTCCTTTGTTTTGTGTTTGATTGTTACGTTAGTAATGGGCGCTCCCTTGTTTTGTGTTTAATTGTTACGTTAGTAATGCTTGCTCCTCTGTTTTGTGTTTAATTGTTACGTTAGTAATGCGCACTCCTTTGTTTTGTGTTTGATTGTTACGTTAGTATTGCGCACTCCTTTGTTTTGTGTTTAATTGTTACGTTAGTAATGCGCACTCCTTTGTTTTTTGCTTAATTGTTACGTTAGTAGTGGGCGCTCCTTTGTTTTGTGTTTAATTGTTACGTTAGTAATGGGCGCTCCTTTGTTTTGTGTTTAATTGTTACGTTAGTAATGCTTGCTCCTTTGTTTTGTGTTTAATTGTTACGTTAGTATTGCGCACTCCTTTGTTTTGTGTTTAATTGTTACGTTAGTAATGCTTGCTCCTTTGTTTTGTGTTTAATTGTTACGTTAGTAATGCGTGCTCCCTTGTTTTGTGTTTGATTGTTACGTTAGTAATGCGCGCTCCTTTGTTTTGTGTTTGATTGTTACGTTAGTAATGCGCGCTCCTTTGTTTTGTGTTTGATTGTTACGTTAGTAATGAGCGCTCCGTTGTTTTGTGTTTGATTGTTACGTTAGTAATGGGCGCTCCTTTGTTTTGTGTTTGATTGTTACGTTAGTAATGGGCGCTCCCTTGTTTTGTGTTTGATTGTTACGTTAGTAATGCGCGCTACTTTATTTTGTGTTTGATTGTTACGTTAGTAATGCGCGCTCCTTTGTTTTGTGTTTGATTGTTACGTTAGTAATGCGCGCTCCCTTGTTTTGTGTTTGATTGTTACGTTAGTAATGCGCGCTCCTTTGTTTTGTGTTTCATTGTTATGTTAGTAATGCGCGCTCCTTTGTTTTGTGTTTGATTGTTACGTAAGTAATGCGCGCTCCTTTGTTTTGTGTTTGATTGTTACGTTAGTAATGCGCGCTACTTTGTTTTGTGTTTGATTGTTACGTTAGTAATGCGCGCTCCTTTGTTTTGTGTTTGATTGTTACGTTAGTAATGCGCGCTCCTTTGTTTTGTGTTTGATTGTTACGTTAGTAATGCGCGCTCCTTTGTTTTGTGTTTGATTGTTACGTTAGTAATGCGCGCTCCTTTGTTTTGTGTTTGATTGTTACGTTAGTAATGGGCGCTCCTTTGTTTTGTGTTTGATTGTTACGTTAGTAATGCGCACTCCTTTGTTTTGTGTTTGATTGTTACGTTAGTAATGGGCGCTTCATGTTTTGTGTTTGATTGTTACGTTAGTAATGCGCGCTCCTTTGTTTTGTGTGTGATTGTTACGTTAGTAATGCGCGCTCCTTTGTTTTGTGTTTGATTGTTACGTTAGTAATGCTTGCTCCTTTGTTTTGTTTTTGATTGTTACGATAGTAATGGGCGCTCCCTTGTTTTGTGTTTGATTGTTACGTTAGTAATGGGCGCTCCCTTGTTTTGTGTTTAATTGTTACGTTAGTAATGCTTGCTCCTTTGTTTTGTGTTTGATTGTTACGTTAGTAATGGGCGCTCCCTTGTTTTGTGTTCAATTGTTACGTTAGTAATGCGCGCTCCTTTGTTTTGTGTTTGATTGTTACGTTAGTAATGCGCACTCCTTTGTTTTGTGTTTAATTGTTACGTTAGTAATGCTTGCTCCTTTGTTTTGTGTTTGATTGTTACGTTAGTAATGCGCGCTCCTTTGTTTTGTGTTTGATTGTTACGTTAGTAATGCGCGCTCCTTTGTTTTGTGTTTGATTGTTACGTTAGTAATGCGCGCTCCTTTGTTTTGTGTTTGATTGTTACGTTAGTAATGGGCGCTCCTTTATTTTGTGTTTGATTGTTACGTTAGTAATGCGCACTCCTTTGTTTTGTGTTTGATTGTTACGTTAGTAATGGGCGCTTCTTTGTTTTGTGTTTGATTGTTACGTTAGTAATGCACGCTCCCTTGTTTTGTGTTTGATTGTTACGTTAGTAATGCGCGCTCCTTTGTTTTGTGTTTGATTGTTACGTTAGTAATGCTTGCTCCTTTGTTTTGTGTTTGATTGTTACGATAGTAATGGGCGCTACCTTGTTTTGTGTTTGATTGTTACGTTAGGAATGGGCGCTCCCTTGTTTTGTGTTTAATTGTTACGTTAGTAATGCTTGCTCCTTTGTTTTGTGTTTGATTGTTACGTTAGTAATGGGCGCTCCTTTGTTTTGTGTTCAATTGTTACGTTAGTAATGCTTGCTCCTTTGTTTTGTGTTTGATTGTTACGTTAGTAATGCGCACTCCTTTGTTTTGTGTTTAATTGTTACGTTAGTAATGCTTGCTCCTTTGTTTTGTGTTTGATTGTTACGTTAGTAATGGGCGCTCCCTTGTTTTGTGTTTAATTGTTACGTTAGTAATGGGCGCTCCTTTGTTTTGTGTTTGATTGTTACGTTAGTAATGGGCGCTCCCTTGTTTTGTGTTTAATTGTTACGTTAGTAATGCTTGCTCCTCTGTTTTGTGTTTAATTGTTACGTTAGTAATACGCACTCCTTTGTTTTGTGTTTGATTGTTACGTTAGTAATGGGCGCTCCCTTGTTTTGTGTTTGATTGTTACGTTAGTAATGCTTGCTCCTTTGTTTTGTGTTTGATTGTTACGTTAGTAATGGGCGCTCCCTTGTTTTGTGTTTAATTGTTACGTTAGTAATGCTTGCTCCTTTGTTTTGTGTTTGATTGTTACGTTAGTAATAGGCGCTCCCTTGTTTTGTGTTTACTTGTTACGTTAGTAATGCGCACTCCTTTGTTTTGTGTTTTATTGTTACGTTAGTAATGGGCGCTCCTTTGTTTTGTGTTTAATTGTTACGTTAGTATTGCGCACTCCTTTGTTTTGTGTTTAATTGTTACGTTAGTAATGCGCACTCCTTTGTTTTGTGTTTAATTGTTACGTTAGTAGTGGGCGCTCCTTTGTTTTGTGTTTAATTGTTACGTTAGTAATGCTTGCTCCTTTGTTTTGTGTTTAATTGTTACGTTAGTACTGCGCACTCCTTTGTTTTGTGTTTAATTGTTACGTTAGTAATGGGTTCTCCTTTGTTTTGTGTTTAATTGTTACGTTAGTAATGCTTGCTCCTTTGTTTTGTGTTTCATTGTTACGTTAGTATTGCGCACTCCTTTGTTTTGTGTTTAATTGTTACGTTAGTAATGCTTGCTCCTTTGTTTTGTGTTTAATTGTTACGTTAGTAATGCGTGCTCCTTTGTTTTGTGTTTGATTGTTACGTTAGTAATGCTTGCTTCTTTGTTTTGTGTTTAATTGTTACGTTAGTAATGCTTGCTCCTTTGTTTTGTGTTTAATTGTTACGTTAGTAATGCATGCTCCTTTGTTTTGTGTTTAATTGTTACGTTAGTAATGGGCGCTC
>OZ026598.1:18450600-18460600 GCA_964020085.1 Micromussa lordhowensis
ATATATGAACAAGGAAACAATGAAGATGCTTTTCCAAAAGAAAAAACATGTTCAGCTTCCTTGTTAAACTTTCTCCATGTTATGCGTTTTAGAACACTTAAACATAAAAAACAAAGGTTGGTTCTGAACAAAAACTGGAAACATGTTTTGAACAGAATTTCAAATTTTAAAAAGAAATTTAGAAACCATTCCTGTTCCGTTAAGAACCATGAAACAAACATGAAGCAGTCAAACAAAAATGACAAGATAACAGTATGTTCATCAACAGAAGGTAATATAATTCAGTATCTTGTTTTCAGCTTGACTGTGATATCTTTAACAGAGCTAGGTGGACTTATAGATACAGCTGTTAAGGACAATATGTTAACAGAAAATTCTGTCTTATATTTGTTATTGTTGGATACTGTGATTGGATTGCAAAAGCAGGAAAAAGAGTTTATGAAAAGTAGCAAAATGACCACAAACAAAAAAAAGCCAAGAGCAAAAGGAATGAGATATCATCCTTTGGTGATTAAGTGGTGTTGCTCTTTAGCTAGCAAATGTAAGGAAAAAGGTTATGAAAGCATTCGGAACATACTTCCACTGCCTCATTGGCAAACTATTAAGCAATACAGACAGACCAGTTCTTCATCAGAACCAATAAACCAAGAAAACTTGCGACAAATGGTACAAGAAATGGAAAGGCAAAATTGTAAAGGAATTGGTGGCATCCACTGGGATGAAATGATTATTCAAGAAGGCATTGTAGTTTGTAAAAGAACAGGAGAACTAGTTGGTTTTGAGAATCTTGACATTCCAAGGGAATTAAGTAAAGATTTTGATGCCATGCAAAAAGAAAGCAATGAAATTTGTATTGATGATAAGGAGTCCTCAGATTCTGAGTCTGATCAAAATTCATCCAGTTCATCATCAAATGAAAGTGATTCTGGTGAATATCCAGCAATTAAAACTCATTTAAAAGCAAAAATGATATGTCAATTCTTCTTTTCTTCTATTGAAGGTGACTTCTCTTGGCCTGTTGCCAGTTTCCCAGTGCAACAAATGAACAGTGCAAAACTGAAAGTGTTAGTTTGGAAAGTGATTGAGGTACTTTCGAAGACATCTATAAAAGACAGTCATATTCAGGTTCTTTATGGAGTTTGTGATGGCTCTTCTTATTCTCATGCTTTTTTTCGCAAATCAAATGTACAAAACTGGGTATGTTATAATCCTTATAACAATAATGCACCAATTTGGTGGCTTTCAGACTACCCCCATCTAATAAAAAAGCTTAGAAATTTTATTGTTAATCCAGACAGAAAAATGGAATGGTCAAAGCAGAAGGTAACTTATCAACACCTCATTGATGTTGTTGAGCGAAAACAAACAAAACTGCGCTGGAAACATGTTAAATTGAGTGCACGAACAAAAATGTCTGTAAAACGAGCAGTGGAAGTGTGTTGTGAAGAAGTTGTGACTGACATATGTGAGGGCAGTTTTCCTCTTGAAGAGACAATTGGAACTCGAATGTACTTGAGTATGTGTGCAAAATTGTTTAGAATAATGAATAATAGTACAGGGATAGATCCTTCAAGTTACAGAGAGCTTGTGAAGATTATAAATTGGTTCACTAAGTGGCACAATGAGATCAAAATGACGACGCCTGAGAGGGGCCAACGACAAGCTCATTGGAAAAAATTTATTACTGAAAGGACATATAAAGACTTGGTAAGATCTATTAGAGCTTTTTTAGGGTTGGTGCAGTACATTCAAATGAACCATCCTGATACTATCATAATTCCAAAAACAATGTGTCAAGATGATGTAGAAAATTATTTTTCCCTACAGCGGGCACGCATATCATCAGGTCAACCAACTGTTCTCCAGTTTTTTGAATCTGCTGCAACATTAAACACAGACCTGTTGCTGACATCAGAATTTGGGGATCTTCACGGAAGCATTGGCTCATATGATCCAGTGTCAACACCAAATGCAATAAAAATACCTTTGCTTAGAAGAAACAAATATAAACATTCATCAGAGCATGATTCTCAATATTCTTTTGACCTCAGTGATTTAAATAATTATTCATTTCTTCCAGTCACAGTTCCACAAGGTACTTATGATAAAGCACAGAAACTGCAACTCCTACAGCATGCAAAGCAAACTTTACACTACATTGATCTATCAACTTCATCTACAATAATTCAGGCCAACCAAATTATTGTACATGCTATGAAAAATGAAGTGAACTCTCAACAGTTGTTAGAATTTGTTTCTTGTTTAGACCATGGGCTTAGAATGCTCTATTTCAAAAAAGAAAGCTGGACTGAATATTCATTAGCAAAAGCACTGGTGGCTCTAAAAAATGACAACAATTTAAGAGTACTTTGGAGTAACATGTTAAGTAAAATGCACCTTATCAACGTGGACAATGAATTAGGAAGCAATTTGCTGTGTTTGTTTGTTACAAAATTTACCAAAAGGAGATGCGTAACATATTTGGCAGTTGATGGATTTGGTCCAAGTCCTCACCAAGACAATTCTGCTATACGACAATTGCTAAAGAAATATGACTTGATTGTAGATAAAAAAATGGAGACCATAATAGATTCAACTGCCAAATCAAAAAGTAAATGCCATGGTTGTGGAGAGCTGGGACACTGGGTTAGAGAATGCCCTAAAGGTTACAACAAAAATTGGCTCACCACACAAACATGTTTCAAATGCAACCAACTTGGACACTTTAGAAGAGATTGCCCTTTCAAAGTGACAACACAAAAATCAAAAGCTATTTCTTTTGGCAGTAAAAAGCAGACTGGTGCACCTGAAAAAATGATTTGGTACCACCCATCTAGTGCATTACCTAAAATGATTGGAATGTTAGACAGCTGTGATCTTGACACAAATAACACATATGTGCCACTTTCAGTTGACAATTCACATTCCAAAACAACAAAACAGGGGTCAGATCAGTGGTTCAATTATCGAAAAGGTAAAATTAATGGAAGTAAGGCTGCAGTTTCTTTAGGATGGTATGGTAAGCCTGCTATGGAAAACTATTGGAACCAATTACGACAGGGAGAAAAGGCTGTAAATTCAGAAACTAGTTTCCAGAATAACTTGGCAATGAAATGGGGAACTATGTGTGAAAAAAGTGCCATGGCAACATATATTTCCAAGTTCCTTTCCAGGACTTATCCCAAGAGCAAGGTTAGCGAGACTGGAGTACATATAATAAATGACGAAAATGGAATTCCATGGTTAGCATCTTCCCCTGATGGGTTAGTTCAAATTGAAACAATTACAGATTGTTTAGGAGTTGTAGAAATTAAATGTCCATTTATGGGAGGCAAACCAGTACCATATAAAAGTGTTTGTGTCAACCACATCCCACAAGTAATGCTTGAAATGTACTGTACCAACACTAATTGGTGTCATTATGTTGTATGGACTCCAGTCGGTTACAGCATATACCTTGTTGAAAGGGACGATGAATACATAGCCGACTTGCTAAGTTATTTGAAAACATTCTGGAATTCTGCAAATGAAAGAGAAGGGATTATGCCCAACTGGCAGGCTGATGCACTTAACTTGAAAAAGAGGGCTGAATGCATTTCAAAAAAGTGTAGAAAGCTGTCATCTGGCAATTCATTGAGAGATAATGGTATTCTTGAACATGATTTTATCAATTTGTTTTGGAACAGTCAAACAGAAAAGAAAAATGACAAAAAACTAATCACACCAAGAAAATGTGGAGGTTGTAAAGTTGAAGAGTGGAAATGCAAATTAAATCCCTGTGAAATGAGACTAGAAAAGCGAAAGAACAAAAACATTTTGGTTGCAAAACCTCAAAGTTTTTATCAATCATATACTTGGGGTTCTGGGGGACTTGGAAATAGCTGCCATCAGGATACTGTTCTTGAATTTCTTTATCATCCTTTCAGGCGCCAAATTCAGATACCAAGCAATTCTGGTAAAGGAATGTGTGTTTTGGAAGAGTGCTTCAAATTAAGGGAAAATGGAGATTTACTAGAAAGCAAATTAAAATTATGGAAGTGGCTCCGGGATGAAACTGACAATGGACAGATGTATTATTCATTTGGAAGATCTGCTTCAATAATTGGAATTTTTTTTCGACTGATGGAAAATAGTGATGAGTCTTTTACCTTAAACTTTAGAATTACAGAGAAAACATCTACACTCTGTTCTTTACAACCCCAGAAACACTCAAGCCAGCGAATTAAGCACCATGTTATTTTCCCACTGACTGATGATGATATATTGCAAGAACATGCATCACCTGACCACACATACAAAATTAACTTGGTTGTTGAGCATTTGCTAACAAGAAAAAATCAGTTGCTACCATCAGGTAGGTGTGGCAATGTTATTTCTGACACTAATGCCCCAGATTCATGTTCATGCATATCTGAGATTACAGCCAAAACAGCTAAGTTTTGTGATGGGACGAAAAGAGTAACATCAGAGGCAACAAGTAATCCCAAATTTTTTTTTGTCACACGAAATACTTCCAGTACATACATTCCAAATGTTGATGAAAATATCCACATTGCAAATACTAAATACAAACTGACTGGAATTGTGTATTTTAATGGAATTCACTACTGGTGTGAAGTTATCTCTACACAAATAGGCTACAAAAATGGCTGGTACTTTTATGATGGCATGATGAATGGAGGTAGAGCTACTTATGTTGGTGACACTGTTCAGTCTATACAAAAACAATACATTCACATTCTTCTTTATGAACAGTGCACCACCCATGCAAATGAATATGGCAAGACACTTTCATATGAAAAAGACAAACTGAATTCCATAATTTCATTCTACAAGCACATGCTAAATCTATCAGACAATAAGGTTAAGATCAAGAATTTGAAAGAAATTCTTAGACACGAGGCTATTTCATTTGAAAACAATGCAAGACTAGATGAGTTGAAAACACTAGTTTTAAATATCCCAGATGGTAGGGCACAAAATACTTCACCCATGCCAAACAGTGTTCCTGACATAGGTATGACAACACCTCCAAGTGTTAAGGACATGCCATCTGTTAAGCGCATGTCTGGATCGCCGAAAAAAACAACAGATTACACACCTGAACGCCATGCCCCAAAGAAGTTAAAGACATTTTTTTCACCATTGAAAAAATCTTTTGTTAAGAAAAAAATTACAAAATGTATTAAGACATTTAAAGATCTTGTACACAGAGTTACAGGTCCTGATGACACTGCTCATAGTTCATCGGAAGATGAATCAGACCAATGTCAGTTTAACACTGTGCAAGATTCTAACCCTTTCTTTAAATACCTTGAGGATCCTCTACCAGAGGAAATTCAGGACTCTAAATCAAATAGCTATCTGGCTAAGAGCTTTAGCTCTGAGCTTCCATTTCAAATGGTTGCTACTGAGGAATTATGGGAGTTTAGAGAGTTTGACCGTTTAATAACACCAAAGGTTGAAGATGGTGGAGCAAGACTTGAGCAGATCAGGCGGTATGTCCTTAAATTTGGCATTGAATCACCACTGATACTTGCATTCAACCAGAAAAATGGGAAAGTATATTTAGCTGAAGGAAATCACAGGCTTGCTGTTGCAATGAGTGAAGGAATACCCTATCTCCCAGTACATGTTACTTCACAATGGCTTGAACCCAATGAATCAGGAAACTATAAAATCATGGCAAATCACTTAGAGATATCAAACATAAGTGAGGAATTACTTCCCCAGCATTTTGGACTTAAAGTAAAATCAACTTTATGTGAGTGAATTTAATACTGCAATACCCCATTTCCTCTATGAGACACATGTGCAGGGGAATCATGATATGCGATGTCTCAAAAGATGTGCATATGATAATACAACAATTATGATTCCCTGTGGGCAAGTCTCATAGGGGGAATTGCCCATTGGAAAGCATTGCTTTACAAAACAGGGAACCTGTTCTGGAAACTGAAAACTAATAGGGTAGTCATCAAAATCAATTTTCAGTTACCATTAAATTTAACCATAGCCAGTGAACAATGAACCAATCAGAAGCCTTATTCACTGTCTTCATTTGCAGAGTGACTTGAAATTGCCATATTTCCAGTCCAGTTTGCATTCTGCAATAAATGCCTAAGCATACCAAAAAAGGTATGATTACACATTATTACAAGACATGATGAAATCTACAGAGAGTGTGAAACTGCTATCACTGGGCAGGAATAATGTGGTTAGCTTGATGCAGGCCGGGTTCTGAAAAAAATAAGTGAGAATATTTTCCTCCTTTTCACCAAATCAACGAGTGCCACTTCCATCAGTTTTTGCTCTCCCAAAATTTCACACAGGAAAGAAGAGAAGTGAGAACAATGTAGGCACTGCTTGAATGTTTCTTCTGTGTTGACATTATTTCTACCTAAGATGAAATAAAAATTTGAAACCTTAATAAGCAGTTGCATAAGCCATATTATTATATGGCTAGCTCTGTGTGCAGGAAAGATGAAAGTTTAATAAGCAGTATTATTACATGCATATGGCTGTGTCTCACAAGCACTGAGAACTACCTAATTCACAAAATCGTTATTGACTGTGGTCTAGATTTCCCCATCTAGACCGGTTAAATTTTGCAGTGAACTTTCAAAATGAAATATAAAAATATTGACAAGTTTTTCTAGTGTCAAAAAGTCTGATGAGAAAAACAACATTTGGCAGATTTTAGTTCAGTTCACTGCCATTCACAAGCAAAATGTCAGCTAGTACAAACCAGTTACATTAAATAAATTAGTTTTGTCTTGTTTGCCACATAACAAACATCTTAACAGAGCTTAGTCGGTCTGTATGGGAGAATTCTGACCTTGGTCATGTGTACAAACATCACTGCATTCAGTCTGTACTCAACCTTGGTCAAGATTCTTCCATACAGACCTCCTGCTCGGTTAATAAGAGCTAAGCATAAGAATATTATTTTTGTTCCAGCTTCTTAGCAGTCCAGAATCTTAAATCCTTGACGTTGACTGGCTAATTGCGGGTGCTCCAGTAGTTCGGACTTTCCCATCCCAACCTTGGTTACAGACTGCTCTGATATTTTCCAACTTTAGCAGCTTCTCAAGCTTTTTATATGCCAAAAAACAATGTAAAATGCAAACAATCAACACAGTCAAACAAAACAGCAAATGAATCCATTTTCTATTTTTTTGTGAATGGGTGTCGCTTACATTTGAAGCTCATTACATTATTTCATGCTGTGCCCTTCTTTTTCATTGATATTATTTTTTGCCACATAACAGACATTTTAGGGCAAAAACCAACCTTGCTAAATGTGGTATTTCCCAACTCAGTGTCACATGTAAAATCAGCTCCCAAAATACTGCAAATAGTATCACTTTTGTGCCCGAAATGTCAAACACACGTGTGCCAGACTTGAACTGAAAACCTTGAATTAAAATTCAACACAAAAATTGCTTTCAGAGCAATACTGTAGAGAAAAAAAATAAACATCTGGTCGGTCTGTATTGGGAAAAACTGTGCCCTTGGTCTGGACTTTGGGCGCAGTTTTCTCAAATACCGACCTCCCGGCTGGCAAGTAACATAATCATATCTATTATATGGCTTGCTCTGTGAAAAGGCATGAGGAATGGAAATCTGTGTTGTGATTGGCTACCCAAGCAGCCAAGATATATGGGTTATTGACCAAGCGTGAGGTCAAGATGGCTGGGTATTAGCCAAGTTCTTTTTTTGCGTCTTTATGGACCGAAGAAATGGAAGAAGTTTGATCAAAATTGTAGCTAATTGAAGTATAGGCATTAGTAAATACATGTACTATTATTTTGAGTTTTTCTGTTAGGCTTTTGAGTAGTAGCCCTTTATCGAATGTGTTAGAGTTATGTCTATTTTTAATCTTTTTTCCCCTTGTTTGTAAGCACTTTTTTTCTACTTTGTGTATGTGTTTGAAGTTCAATATAAAAAAAATTAAATAAAAAAAATAAAAAAATAAATTAACACCCAAAAAATGAACAAGGCCAATATCCAGCAATCTTGAACGAAAAAGCTTGGTCAATAAAGGATTTATTATTTGGCTTTTGGGGACGCTTTTGGAGAAATTTTCTTCGCGGGACACAGCGGGTAGTCCCGAGTGGGCAAGATAGCTCCATCTTGCCCGCTCGGGTAGCCAATCACAGCACGCGATTTGGTTCATCTTGCCCGCTCGCTGAACTAGCCGAATGATAAAGGGCTGTATTGCCCTCTCAGAATAATCCAGTGTGTCTTACAAGAAAGTAGTGTACTTTTCACATGTAATAAATCCTTTCTTTACCAAGCTTGTTAAGTCAAGGTGGCTGGATATTGACCTCATGGACTATGGCTTTTCCTCAGTCCATAAACATGCAACTAAAGAATTTATCCAGCCACCTTGACCAAGCTTGGTTAATAGCCCATGTCGAGTAGCTGAAAGAATCCTATTTGTTTCATAATTACCTAGTATAAATCAACAAATTGTATAGCAATAAGTACAGCAACCGGAGATATTTTGTGGTCAAAAAAATTGCAATTCAATAATGCTTTTATCAATGACAAGATTTCGAGAGATAACATTTTTTTCAACACTTTACAGTAATAAATTAGAGCAAATTGTTATGAGTATACCTTTACAAACATGAGGCACAAGTAACTGTCTGTATTCTTGGCTGTATGCTGGGGCAGTAGACAAAAATCTGATGGGAGAATTACATCACCAAATGATTCAGCAGGACTAAAGACAGCGTGAATCGATATAGCGAAGACAGAGATATGCGGTAACACATGTGCAGTATTAACTATGAAGTACAGTTATGTGAGTTACATGATCAAGAACTAACATGTTTGACAGCTACTGACACCAGCAGGACAACTCTTAATTTGATTGATTACTTATTAAGTTTTACTGTTACCAAATGATGACAGTTCTGCAAGGATGTGTGCAGCAAATGTTTAACACATACTTCAGCTAATGTTGGTCAATATTAACATTGCCGTTCTACGAGTTCCATCTTGGTGGGTAATTGGCTACAGGTATGTTGCTAAGGCTCCTCATCAAGACAAGAGCAGAAGTTCAACATCTTTGCTAACATGCCGAACAACCCAAAACTACCATGCAGTTGACAATACTAATATCAACCATCATCTCTTCACAAGTTAATTAACTGTGTTACATTACATGTATCGGTGCTCATGGCTAACTGTACAGTGTACTGAGTGGAAATATTGAAAACCTTTTATTAACATCTCTCAAATAACCATAACCTATTGGCTAACAAAACGTTCATCAGCACTACAGTGGAAAATGTCGTTCACAAACAACATCTTTTCACGTTATACATAACATGACTGATGTCCACTAAATGTTCACTGGCAGCCATCAGTGAGTTACTAATATCTGTGACAGCCAACATGTCTTTCTAATCTTCATGATGTTGCATATTAACACAGAACATTGTTCATGGATAAAGAAATGTCATGAACTACAATAACATGTAAGTGAACAGTGGAAAATAAGGTCCATAACCACAATTCAGCTGCCCTAGCCTAAAGTTAAAGTGTATGGCTAACAAAACACTCGCGAGTGTCACAACAATGGCAAATGTTACTAACAGCTAACAACAGGTACATTAAGTTGCCACATAATTCATAATGACAAGATTAACAACAGTTATTGTGTACAGCAGTTGAACAGTGAAAATATTGATAATGACCATCTCTTAACTTCCTACCCTGCATATCTTCATACATGTAACGTTGTTGATGGCTGACTCTCGACTATAACTTAACTCTAACTACAAGCATCAACTGTCTAACCAGTGAAAAATGAAAAAGGTGATATCTCTTCCTGACCTGCATGTTCTTGACTTTAATGGCCAACAACATTATCAACAGAAAACACTGAAACATCATAACAATCTTTGGAAACAGGATACTGAAGTCAACAATATTTTGATTTCAATCCAGTTGTTTTATCAGCTGTCTCCAACAAAAACAGTAGCAC